>OZ021728.1:13988042-14346071 GCA_963978545.1 Linyphia triangularis
GGCATCATCTTTAGAGAAAGATTAAAATGTGCTGCGATGAAAAAATGTCTGCTACAATAACATCATCTTTTAAGTACCTTTTAAATACTATGTATTTTATTTTTAAATTAGTCGCCGGCAAAAACGTTGCTCTTAGTACTAAACGAAATTTTAAGAGTAGCTTTTTTTTTTTTTTCAATATCATAATATTGAAAAAACTCATTTTATTATAAACAACTTATAAATTTGACAGTTTTCCTTTGGTAGATTTGTGGTGGTCTCAAGTACATGACGACTAAAAATAACAGATAAAGCTTCTATACACTGGAGTACTCTTTTGCATGGCGGTAGAGTATCTGTCTACGGATCTAGGAGTCCCTGGTTCGACTCCAGCGCACATCCCTTCATTGGTGACTACCGGAAAACTGAATCAGGCTGTCATCTATCGGCGCCTTCTGAAAATATTGCACGACTTCCACAATATCCTCGCAGCATCTTTGGCGACTCACTGTCAAACGCAACGCACTCAACTCATACTCAAACAACTCAATCGTTTGCCCCTTTCGCGACTCACTTAGAAGGGGTTACGTGGAGGTCTCGCGTACGTGATGACTTCAAGTAACAGATAAAGCTTCTATGCAGTGGAGTGCTCTTTTGCATAGCGGTAGAGTATCTGTCTACGGATCTGGTTCGTTCCCTAGCGACCGCAAGAAAAACTTGCTCCGCTATAGACTTTATAAACAAAATAACCTAGGGGTATTTGAAATAAAGGGTAATCTTAAGGAAGAGGGGATTTGTAAGGGGTTGAAAAAACTGTCACCTTAATTGGGAGAGTTACCCCACCCCTCTCCTTAAGATTTCAGTGCATTTTCTTCCCTTCTTACATTCATCAAACTAAGGTCAAGGGTCGAAAAGAGAGGCTTATAGCCACACCGTCTTGGGGTGTCTCCGACCTTACTTGACCATGAGCCCCCGGGGTGTCATACAGCAATGTTCCAGTCTGGTGGTCAGTCTGTCGCTGAACCCCGAGCGGTTCTCATTTAATCGACCAACTTAAAAGATGAAATGCGGGGTCAACCTTGCCCAGTCTAGGGATCGAACCGAGGGGCTGTGGCGTGGCAGCGCAATACGCTACCACTGTGCCACTGGGCTTCTATGCGAAAACAATACTTCGGAAAAACTGTTGTATTTTTTATCTTTGTAACTTAAATTTTCAAACAAATAGCACAATGTGCGTGTAATTTCAAATAAATTAATCGCGAGAAGCCTTAGCCTTTGAAATGAAATCATTTGATTTTATATAAAAAAAGAAAAACGGACAGTCGTAAAAAAAAAAAAAAAATCATCCTGAAATTATATAAGGTAAAATAATCACTGATTTTAAATAACATTTAAAATATTCAAAATCAATATTGAAAAGAAAAAAAAAAGAAAAAAAAATTAAAAATAGTTTCGTTTAAGAAAGGGAAAAAAGTCACCATTTTACAATATGTAGATTTTCTACACTTTTATTACAATCCATAATAGCACCTACATATTATTCTTCACAAGGCAGAGAAAAAATTCATCAAATATCTACTTCAACTTAATACGAATCACATAAGCCCACTTTTTCTCCAAGCATAAGATAAAAAAATAAAAAAAGATAACTTTAACTCAAGGATTGCTACAGAGTGTGCTATAAAAACTAGGGTGTGGATCAACGCACCACTTTATATATATATATATATATATATATATATATATATATATATATATATATATATATATATATATATATATATATATATATATATATATATATATATATACTTTGCAAAAAAGATGATTTTGGCGATACACTTATCGATAATTTTTATATTATCCTTACTTATAAGTGATACTGAGCAGGGAAGGAAAAACGATAGTTGATGAGGAAAGAGAACTCTGTGTTCGACGGCATTTATTTTTCAACTTTTTAATCCATCAAAGAATTTTTCCGAGAATTTCGGAGGTGGGGATGTTTAGAGCATCTTAAGAGGCATTGTCACTGCGATTTTGAACAAAATCGTTAGAGACGTTTTTTAACAATTACTGAAAAACATGATTTTTCAAAGAAAACCTTATCGGTAAGTCCTTGTGCCTTCATCAACCCGCACACCAAATTTGAACATCGCAGGTCAATTTTTTCGTGAGTTATGCTGGCCACATACACACAGACACACATAAACACATACAGAATTTTTTCTATATCATTTTTTTTTTTAATCAAGACGTTCCAAAACGTGGAGAAATGCAAAAAAAAAATCGGGGGGGGGGGGGGTAATGAATACTATACTTTTATTACCCTATGTATAATATGGGTTATTGAAAGTAGTAATTTTAACTGTTCCAGAGGGTACATTGTAACATTCTATATTGTTGTATAAATATCTGTACACCAAATAACAGGTTTGGGTGTTATTTCCAACTGTTTCTCTGTGATCTTAAGTGTTTATGAAAGTAAAAAAAAAAGTATGCATTGAAGAGACTTTACATACATTTATCATCTTCCCAAGGGGAAAAAAATGTATTTTACTTCTGCAAATTAAACTTGTTAGCAGGCAGTCAAAATAAGCTACATTTAATTAAGAGGCACATAAAATAAAATTATAAAACATAGATATATATACCTTTCAAAAACAACTAGACGTTGAAAAAAAAAACATTAAGTAAAACTGTCAGACACAAAAATTTATAAAATCTATTGTTTCTCGCTAAGCGGCCGCGAATAATTTCTGTGGGGTACTTTTTCTGTATACACAATGAACTAATTTAGGATTATTGGGAAGAATAGGTAATCAGTATTTGACAAGCTAGGGTTTTTATAAAATTAACCTCAATTCAACGCAATGAGATTATTTTTAATAATTAACTCTATAGCCTGCCAAGTAGTGATTGCATATGGGGACCTTTCCAACAATCCCAATTTAGTTCATTTTACACCAAAGAAATTAAACGCGGGCGTTCACTGACAACCATTAGCTTTTATAATTTTTTCTGGCTGATCATTTTACTTGGCAGGTTCTTTTTCTTTACAATGAGTAGTTTTAGTTTTGTTTTAGATAAAGTTGCCCTCTCAAATTTTGAAACCATGTTTTTAAAGATAATGTTTTCATCTCAAGATGCGTATGTTTTCTAGCTTAAACTGGCAAGATTATTTTTGAATAAAATACCTGTATATTTTATTCAACTTTGTCATGCAATTACTTTAATAGATTTTAAATTTTTTATACAAATTCAAGCTCAACCTCACTTTTTTTTTTTTTTCTTCTTCTGTTTAATTTAACTGCAAAAGAACGAAATTCAGAAATTAGTCTCAAGAAATATATAGGAAGTAGTTAAACACTTTAAATTGGCTGAACGCTATAAAACCAAATTATTTTTCTGTGTTTAAGAATTAAAACTTAATTACATTTGCAATGCGAAATTTCTAAGAAAGCTCTGCATTTATACTTGTAACGTAAATCTCCGATATTCCTTTTAAATAATATTTTGGGTAAAAAACTAAGAAAACGAAAACATTAAACAAATTCAATTACAAGAAGTTATTTGATCTCATCATACTATTATCTCAATGTAGGGGTGTGGAACATCGCACAACTTTCAATTACACTATAACACTGACGTGGATTTGTGTCACTTAACGTTTTTATATTTTCAGCATTCATTTAGCAAAAATGGCCAGTTTGGCGATATTTTTTGGGATAATTCTTGTATGGATCATTTAAAAAAAAAAAAATCCACCAAAATGATAGTTTTGATGATATGTTTTTCGATAATTTTTGTATTATCCCTTTTCGTAAGTGAAACTGAAGAGAGAAGAAAAAACGATCGTTGATGAGGTATGCTCAAAGAAAAAGAACTCGGTGTTAAATGCGTTCGCTTTTCAACTTTTTACGTCATTGAAGCATTTTTACGGAAATTTCAGAAGTGGGGTTATGTAGAACACCTTGAGAGGCAATAATCACAGCGATTTTGAACAAAATCGTTAGTGTTTTTTTTTTGTTTTTTTTTATAGCAATTTCTGAAAAACATGATTTTTTTCAAGGGCAGAGCTACCTTATGCTCATGCGTGATTTTGACGAAAACCTGAAGGGTAGGTCCATGTGCCATCACCAACCCGCACACCAAATTCGAACTCCGTAGGTCAATTTGTTCGGGAGTTATGCTGACCTCTCACACACACACACAAACAGACGTTTTTTCTAGATCACTTTTCTGAAATCAAAATGTTCCATAACGTAGAGAAATGCAAAAATAAAAAAAAAATTAAACTTTCATTACCTTATGTATGCATATGAGTAATTGAAAGTAAATATATATGCAACATTTGAGCAAAGAGAGAACGATTCAATTACAAATGAGGCTATATTACAAATTTCTAGTAAACGCAGTTTCATACCATGCGCTGAAAAGCCATCTTCTATACTAAACTTCAACTTAACTAGACATCACTTAGACGGTAGATCGTCACAGTGCTCATAGGTATTTAATCCATTTTGGCTGCGTGAAAGCATAATGTTCGCCAAACCCCAACCCTGTAGAGAACAAAAGGCTATAATGTTTGGCGAGAATTATGTCTTCACTCCGCTAAAATGGATTAACTGCCTATGAGCACGGTGAAGATCTATCGTCTAGTGATGTCAAGTTAAGTTGGAGTTTAATATAATACACTTAACTGCTGGTGGAATTAGATATTCATTAAATTACATTTTGCAAATATAAACTTTTAAATAAAAATAAAAGAAGGGGGGAAAAAAAATATGCACTGCAAGAAACAAATATTTCATTTCGCCAGATTTGCAATGCCTTTAAAATCCCATCTTAATTCATATTTCAAATACACAATACTTCTCCTGACTCCATCCCTACAGAGGTTTACTTTTAACAAACAGCTCTCATAATATTAAATTTTATTATTTGATGATACATATTGCTATTCAAATTGTCGACCAACCAAACTCAGTACAAATGTAGAAATAGTCTTATTCGAATGCTCAGACGGCAATATTTAATTTAGTATCTGAACAGTGTTTCGCTACTGAAAGAGTATTACAGTAAGAAAACTTGTTTATACAGAATTATCAGGGGGGAGCCAATTTGGAAGCTTATTCGTTTTCCGACTGGTAATATACATGTATAAGAAAGTAAGTTTTACGGATTACTTATCAGTGCTTTAAACAAGGCTTGTTCCTTTCTTATAATCTAATTTTAAAGAAACATGTAATAATTCATTGATATCTTATCTATGCGTATTCTCCAGTATTTCATTTTTTATTTTATTTTTTATTTTTTTTTTTTTATTTTTTTTTTAAGTTAAAAAAATTAAATATTTCAGTTTTCTTTGACATTTTGGGTTTACTTTTCCTTTTATACAAGTATATAAATTAATATATTTTATATTAGCTTATATACTTGTAATGTACTTTTTATTTTTTTATGGAGTATTTTGAATGTTTTTCATTTAATTTACTTTCGAGTAAAATTTGTACGATGAGTTGACTACAACGTGGGAAGTTAATCATAAAACGCTATCAACTTTATCAAAAATAAATATTTTGAAAATAGAAAGGTAGATTAAATATGAAGCAAATATTCGAAAAATATGTATCGTTTATTTTTTTGCATTGTAATTTGGAAAACTTCTTAAATTAAAATTATTTCTTCAATTTTCTAACTGAGAGTATAACTCAATGTATCAAAGTTAATTCTCTACATTGAGCAAAAAAGAATATCTTTTGACCTTGAAATAGGTTTTACTGTTATTGGAGAACGTACCTTTTGTATGTTTTCATGCGTACAAAAGTCTGTACCCACAGAAATCATAAAGAATGCTGGAAATTTTAGCCAGGGTAATGACTGATGTTTCAATCAGTTATTAACTTGGCTAAAATTGCCAGCTCTCTTTATCATTTCTTTTGGTAGAAACACTAGTACTCATGAAAACATACAAAAGATACGTTTTCCAATAAGCTGAAAAGAATGGACAGAATTCATCAAAACACTTCAGCTGTAGACCTAGCTAAAATTCCCAACTTTCGGGCTCATTTCCGGAGGGTGCAGACCCCCGTACACATTAAATCATACAAAAGGCACTTCTTCTAATCAGACGGAGAAGAATAAAAAGAATTACAAAAATTCCACAAAGAGTTTTAGCAGTAGGTTTGGCTTAAGTTTTAGTCACAGCCAAAAGAACCAGAAGTACAAAATTCTAGTGACTTCGGCAATTTTTAAAGAAATGTTGTCAGTATGCTCCCTTGTTCAACGTTAAAAATTGTGTGGTTATTTTTTGTTTATTCATCCGGGGTAGCAGAATGACAACAACAAAAAAAAATGTTTTTTTGCTATAATAGAAGTTGAACTGCGAGGGATCGAAAACCAGCCTAAACTTGATAAGCGTAATATATACTTGCACGTCAGACGGATAGGCACTTGGTGGTGTAAAACTGCCACGTTATCAGGTGAAGTTTATTAGGCTTAATAAATTATCAAAAATATGTCTGTAAAGAATCTAGCATATAGGGTCATTTCTGCACAACAGTCTAACAGGGTTTTAAAACAATACTGTAAATTTATACCTTAGGCAACAGGCCCAGAACCCTTGGCATTCTAATTAAAAGTGCCAACCACAGAATCAAGGCATAGAATTTCGTGAAAATAATATTTCTTAGAATCAGAAGCCGTTATAAGAAACAACGCTTTTAATGCCATTATATTGTTGCACAAATTGCCTATATATAGTGTAAATAGTGACGTATTATTTTAAAATTCTATTGTAATTTATTTTATCTTACTTTATTTATTAACAGCAATTATATAGGTTAGAAAAAGGTGGCAACACCTAAAGCAATCGAGAAATTTCGAGATGTTTATTTTTCGACGAATTGGCTGGAAATTTCGGGAATGTCCTCTCGCGCCAGGTATAAATAAGACTGGAGATCGGGAAAGTTTTCAGATTGACTTCGGACTTCGATGTGAGCTGATCGCTTTGTTTACCTACTAGAGTGAACTTGTATAATTGCTGTATTCGAAGTTGTTCTTACGGAAGCTTGTGTTGAAGCTTGAGAGTGATTAAACTGTTGTCTTTGAATAAATTTCGTGCCTTTGAAGAGTGAATACATAGTAGTTTTTATCTTAAAAACTGTGCCCTCATTGCCTCTGCGAAAAATTCCTAACAATATATAAGCACAAAACGATGCTTTCAATATCAGCCGACCAAACGGTATAGTGGTTAGCGTACTAGCTTCTAGACCACGAGGTTGCGGGTTCGAGTCCCGTGTAAGGCATGGGTGTTTGTAAATGTATGTTGGCTTGTCTAATGACGAATGTTTCGGCGCATTATAGCCCTCGTGTTGCAGATAATCTGAAAACAACCAACCAAGCTTTCAATATCATTACAATTAAAATGAAAATAATAGTCTTGTCATAACTAATTCCGCAAATAGGCTGCCTTTATTTCCATCCAACAACGAAAAACCAGAAAATCACATTACTCCATCCCTAACTCCCAAGAAAACAAACCCGACGATATTCGTCCAACTTCTTCTTCCTCCCGGATTCTTCCTCCCGGAGACAAATAAAACCGGACATTTCTCCGGATTTTATTAATTAGTCGTTTCCCGCCGTCAGAGCCAAGCAGCGAGGGAAATCACACAATGCCAAATATGGCAACCGACACCAACGATATCATCCGCTATTTGTCAGAAAAGATTTTCTTTTTTTTTTTTCTTCTTCTTCCTTCTTCGTCCTTCTTCTTAGGTTTCGCGGGAACGGAATTTGATTTTCCGGTTCACTCCGCTTGTTTGGTGGGTAGTCCTCCCGGGAGGCTCCTCCGCAGTTGTGTGCATTGGACGTCCTGGACTGATGCCAGATGCCGTGGAAAAGTTTTGCTTGTCTGGGGTCCCGGGAGACGCAAAAAGGAAATAGAGATAGTTTTTTTTGTGTGTGTGTGTTATTTTCTTAGAACGTTTCTGTATTTTCTCTACGTCTTTGGACTGTACCTTATAAATTCAATCCTAATTTTTCAAGAGTCTGCTATAGTTCTCAAAAATATAACTTTAAATTTTATGACCTCGGCCAACAAATGCATTTATAATGTTCCAACTACAATGTTTTTAGAACTTTTACCAAAGAATAACCACTATTCTATTTTTGTTCCTCAAACTTGAAACTTCAAGTTAAAAAAAAAAGTCTCCTGATATTAATTAACTCCATATATATTAAAATTTAAAATCTAATTTCGTACAATAACTACTAGGTAAGGTTATTCTATCAGAAGATACATAAACAGATTATGTTGAGCCGAAAGTGGGTCTGCTATTTGTAAAATGCCTACTTTCAGACACAGAATTGCAGAAGGCGATGTAAAATTTATTACAAAGTATATATGAAATGTAACAAGAATGGAATGATACAGTTAAGGAGTACATATTCGGAAAATGTTTAGCGATAAAATGTTTCTCTCTTTACTATAAAAAAAAGAAAAGAAAAGAAAGATGGATTAAAAAGAGTGTTGCAGCAGTTTCAGAACTTTTCCGACGTGTGCACTTATCTGTATCCGTCTCACAGTGAAAAAAAAATATATATTAAATTTAAAAGTTTTGAATTTTCCACATTTGGAGGAAATTGTGTGGAAAATCTGCTAATAAGAAAAAATACACAAAGGAAAATTTAGGCGTATGTCAAAGTAAAAATATATAGTATTACATGCACCGTCCTCTCCAAATAAAATTAGACACTGCAGAAATCTAATAAATTGCAGATACTGCGGTACTATAACACTAACGTCAGATATTTTTATTCTTTCAATTACCCATATGTATGCATAGAATAATGGAAGTTTTTGGTCCAAAAAACAATTTCGATTTTTGTTTTAAATTTCTCCGCGTTTTGGAACATCCTGATCTGAAAAAAATTATCCAGAATTTTTTTTTGTCTGTGAGTATGTGATGTGTACGTGGTCAGCATAACTCCCGAACAAATTGACCTACGGTGTTCAAATTTAGTGAGCCGGTTGGGATATGGCCCAAGGATCTACTATTAAAGTTTTCGTCGAAATCGCGCATGCGCATAAAGTAGCTGCCATTGAAAAAATAGTGTTTTTCAGTAATTGCTAAAAAAACGGAAAAATTAACGGCTCTAACGATTTTGTTCAAATTCGCTGTGGTAATAAACCTCTTAAGGTGTTCTAAACATCCCCAACTCCGAAATTCCCATAAAAGTGCTTTAATGGCGTAAAAAGTTAAAAAACGAATGCCATTAAGGTGTATGTATACCCTAGAATTTTTTTTTTAATTTCTGAGTTTTAAAATCCAATTCTTTTTTACATTAGTTAGAAAGTATAATTTTAAAATAATTTCCTAAAAAAATTCAAATTTCGGCAATTGTTAATTTGTTAATTAAGCTTTAATTAGGTAATTATTACCTTTTCAAACAATGATATATCAAATTCTAATTTACTTAGAAACGCAATTCTACTTGGAAACCATTAGAAATATCATTTTTAATGTTTTGAAACTCAATTAAGTTTCTTATACAGAAGAGTTTTTGTTTTACAATTTATTTTGTGTGAAAACATGAAAAAAATCAATATTTTCAAAGAATTCTAAGTTTAAAAAATCCCTAAAAAATCAATTTCTCAACCAATATTTTATAATTGAGTTTCAAAACATCTAGCATATTATTTAGATTACTAAGATATAAAAAAAAATTATAATTGAACATTTTGTTGTTGAATTATCGTTGTTTGAATAAAGCGTGACATAATCAAAATACAGTTCGTCAGAAAACAGGTTTCAAGTTTTAAAAACGTGGTGTCTAACAGGGGAAGTACCTACCTATAATTGATTGTAACTTAAAAACTATTAAGGATATTTTCAAACGTTTAGTATTGTTTGAAAGCTAAAGTATCAGAGAATATTATGATATAATAACAAACAAAATTAATATTCTTATCGATTTTCGTGAATTGTAGGGTATACGTACACCTTAACTCAGAATTCTCTTTGCTTGAACATATCTTATGAACTATCGTCTCTTCTCCTCTTCTCAGTATCACATACAAAAAAGGATAATATAAGAATTATCGAAAAGTATATCGCAAAATCATCGTTTTGACGATATTTTTTTTTTTTTTTTTTTTTTTTTTTTTTGAAATGCATACTTTGGCACGATTTTTCCATCAAAAAGTTACACTCTCAAAATTTTGTCGTTTACTGACACTCAAGTCTCTAATTCAAAGTATAGAACAACCATGAAAAGTGGGTAAAAAGTTGGCCCTAAAAGTTTTCGTAAAATTCAATTTCAAACTTACGCGATTGACGTTTTTTTTTTTTTTTTATAAACAGCAGGAAAGTATTTAAAAAAAATAAATTATAAATTATACCACGACATAGACCACATTCTGAGGATTCCATTAAAAAAATCAGAACTCAGATTATTAAAAAAGAGCCAGGAATGTGACTTATTTTTAATTTATTTAAAGGGAGTTTTTTAATTTCGCTTTTCGCCTCCCAAATTGAAATGAAATTTGCCAAATGTAGCATTTTAAACACTATGGAAATCTGAAGATTATTTTAGTTTGAGGACTACACCCACTGGAAACTCATGAAGACTTGTGACTAATCACAAAGTTTCATGAGTTTTTTAAAGGTGTTCTTTAATTGGACAAAATTCCTCAAGAGTTGCAGTGACGTGGGCATGCAAAATCCTATATCTTCACATAAATTTTCGAACACAGTATTTGAAGAAGTAGTTTCCAAAAATGTATATAAATGATGTTCTTTTATTATTTAAAAATGTCACAAGATATTTTATAGATCTTATTCAGAATATAATTAGAAGTGGTACAAGAATGACAGCACTTGTTACACATGTTTGTAAACGATTACAATACAACTTTAGAAACGTTTCCTTTTTTCATTTACTTATTTTAAAAGCATGGCGAATAAAAACAATGATCCGATTTGAAGATACGTATTTTTTTTTTTTTTTTTTTTTTTTTTTTTTTTTAATCATTCTTGTTTGATCTTTAAAAATTACCTTAAACATTTAATCATTAAAATAAAACACTTATTTTACAAATTTTAAATATACACTTCCTTATATAATATGAAAAATTGTAACATAATACTCCAAACACGAACAGTAACAATGCTACGACGTCAAATAGCAATTCATCTGTGACGTCATATGTATCATCCAGATTTAATATAAACTAGAGGTGTGTAACATTGCACAACTTTCAATTACACTATATTACTGATGTAGATTTGTGTCATGTTATATTTTTAGCATTCATTGAAAAAAAATTGCCAGTTTGGTGATATTTTTTTTTTTTTCGATGATTCTTACATGAGTCTTTAAAAAAACAACTTTCGCCAAAATGGGAATTTTGGCGGTATTTATTTCGAGAATTCTTATGTTATCCTTTCTTATAAGTGAAACTGCGGAGAGGAGGAAAAACGATCGTCGATGAACTATGCTCAAGTAAAGAGAACTCTGTTTTTCAACTTTTTACGCCATTAAATCAGTTTTACGAGAATTTCAGACGAGGGGATGTTTAGAACACAAGGCATTACCACAGCGATTTTGAACAAAATCGTCAGAGTGTTTTCTTAGCAATCATTGAAAAACATGACTTTTTCAATGGCAGCTACCTCATGCGCGATTTTGACCAAAAACTTAATGGTAGGTCCTTATAACATTACCAACCCTCACACCAAATTTGAACATCGTAGGTCAATTAATTCGAAAGTTATGCTGACCGCGTACACACAGACAGAAATTTTTTCAAGATTACTTTTTTGAGATAAGAATGTTCCAAACCATAAAGAAAGGCAAAAAAGTTTTTTTTTTTTTTTTTTTTTTTTTTTGTCGAATACTATACTTTTGACCGTATTATATATAGATAATTGAAAGTAAAGTAAAATTATTTTTCTGTCAGATAGCAGTAAAAGATAGTATTTCTGAAAATGTGCTATAGAATCTACATTTGATTTCATATTGGTACTAGAAAATTTTTTCTTTTTTAAATTATTAATTTATCATTTTTAACTTTTACTTTCCAATCATTTTTTTACCAAGGGCCTCTAGCCCAAGGGTATTGTTTTCAATTGTTCAAAACTGTGCACCGGTGTACGTCCCCATTTAATGTTTGGGCATGCGCAATGAAAGGCATTCTGTGGGCATGCACAATGAAAGGCATTTTGTGGGCATGCGCAATGAAAGGTATTCTGTGGGCATGCTCAATAAAAGACATTCTGTGGGCATGCGCAATGAAAGGCATTCTGTGGGCATGATCAATAAAAGACATTCTGTGGGCATGATCAATAAAAGACATTCTGTGGGCATGCGCAATGAAAGGCTTTCTGTGGGCATGCGCAATGAAAGGCATTCTGTGGGCATGCTCAATAAAAGACATTCTGTGGGCATGCGCAATGAAAGGCATTCTGTGGGCATGCGCAATGAAAGGCATTCTGTGGGCATGCTCCGTCTGCTTGTATTTAAAAGCGATATATGCTGTTATTCAGTAGTATTGATGTATCCATGTTTTATAAAACTCAAATAAAATAATAAAATAAAAAAAATAAAACACTTTATAATGGGCTTGGACCCAAGACCTGGGGTAAACTGTACATCAGCCCCAAGCCGATTATTTGTTAATTAATTGTCTCTCTAAATATACCGCAGTAAAATGAATTTTTTTTTATTTATTTTACCACTTTTGCGTAAACTACTTTTTAACGTTTTTATTATTTATAAGAGGGTTTGAGTGTTTAACGCAGAAAGACCAAATGAACCAAACACCATGTTGGTTGGTTGGTTGGTTGGTTGGTTGGTTGGTTGGTTGGTTGGTTGGTTGGTTGGTTGGTTGGTTGGTTGGTTGGTTGGTTGGTTGGTTGGTTGGTTGGTTGGTTGGTTGGTTGGTTGGTTGGTTGGTTGGTTGGTTGGTTGGTTGGTTGGTTGGTTGGTTGGTTGGTTGGTTGGTTGGTTGGTCAAATTCCTTGATCATCGAGAAAAATACGTGGATATGTACACGAGTATAAAATCTTCTTGACTGAAGATTAATAGAAACAAAAGTGGCCCTTATTATTGAACTGCGATCGATTCGAAATTATTTCTAAGGTGAATTCAAAGTACATAAAACGATAAGTAAAAGGCCCATGCACTAGGTCACTAACACTATCGAAGTACAATTAACAATTAGTCAAAGTTCATAGTCTAATTAATGTAAAAGACTAGACGTATATTTATTGAAGGGGATTGTGCTGCATTAGAACATCATTGCTGTATGATTCCGAACTCTAAGAAAGGAAATGCCTTCTAGGATGTTTTTCAAGAGCTGCTGCATTTGAATATTATATGGGATATAACTCGGAAAACTCATACCAAACTAGGGGTGTGGAACATCGCACAACTTTCAATTACACTATTACTGATGTGGATTTGTGCCGTTTATCGTTTTTATATTTTCATCATTCGCTTTACAAAATTGCGTTTGGCGATAAATCTTATGTGGGTCTTTTAAAAAAAAAAAAAAAATATGGTAGCTTTGGCGGTATACTTTTCAATAATTCTTATATTATCCTTTCTTATAAGTGAAACTGAGGGGAGAGGAGATGAGATAGGTTCAGGCAAAGAGAACTCTGTGGTGAAGGCATTCGTTTTTCCACTTTTCACGCCATTAAAGCATTTTTTTTCGGAATTTCGGAGGTCGGAACACCTACCTTAGCTAAGGTCCATGCAGCTACCTTATGCGCATGCGCGATTTTGACGAAAACCATACTGGTAGGTCCCATGACCACCAGCAACCCGCACACCAAATTTGAACAACCTAAGACAATTTGTTCGGGAGTTATGCTGACCACAGACACACACATACACTCGGACATTTTTTCGAGATCACTTTTTTGAGAGCAGGATGTTCCAAAACGTGGAAAAGTGCAAAAACATAGAAATTTTTTTTTATCGAATACTATACTATCATTACCCTATCTATTATGTATGTGTAATCGAAAGTAAAAACACTCGAAGAGTAGACATATATATTCACATATTTAAGAGGAACTACTATACTAAACTTCAACTTAACTAGACATCACTTAGACGGTAGATCGTCACAGTGCTCATAGGTATTTAATCCATTTTGGCGGCGTGAAAGCATAATGCTCGCCAAACCACAACCCTGTAGAGAACAAAAGGCTCTAAGGTTTGGCGAGAATTATGTCTTCACTCCGCTAAAATGGATTAACTGCCTATGAGCGCGGTGAAGATCTATCGTCTAGTGATGTCAAGTTAAGTTGGAGTTTAGTATAGTAAAGATCATTCTCTAAACTCGCTGCGTGTTACATTCTTCCAGCCAAGTGCATTTAGAAACTACTTTGTAGAAAACCTTGAACCTTGATGATAATTAATGAAATGACATAAATTAAAAATTCGGAAATAGCTTCGATTATAAAAGAAAATAAAAAAAGGACAATTGCAGATGGAGCCACTGAAAAGACATTGACGTAAGGATATCAAATATAAAAAATACATACATTAGACGCTATTTTCGAGTTTTTTGTTTATGTCATTTTAAGGTATACATATACATTAGGAATTTCAAAATTTGACTCAAGTCTGCATTTTTGTCTCTTTGTTTTTTTAAATATTCCCGAATTCATTACCTTTAAATTAATACCATTTTCTTTCTGAGACTCAATTTACTTTTTAAATTACAGTGGGTTTTGTGAACCTGTTTTGTATCACGTTCATTAGTGTAGTAAACTTTAAACGTGTTTTCTGAAGAATGACATTTTGGTGTTTTATGACGTTACGCCAACGGTCATTACGTCATAATAAATTGTCCGATTTACAAAATTCTAATTTTGTTCTGAAGACACAAGTTGTGAATGTGTTTTCTATGGAGAATCTAACCTATATTGTTATAAACACATTTTTTATGAATATTTTAATCTTAATTTTTTGTTAAAAACTACGTATTTTTTTTTTTTTATTTTTATTTAAAAATTTATAATTCAATAAATATTGTATTTTCTAAAACCTCTCACACTATCAAATCTGAAAAAGAAATCTTTTAACACTGTTTTTCTCAGTTCGTTATTTTTCAGTTTGAGTGTTGTTTAAATCCCTAAGGCTTTTTCTAAATTTAGTTAGGATTGGGAAATTTTATAGTGTATTTATGTACATCTGATAAATAAAAGTTAGTATGGAATAAAGTGTGCTATGTTTAGTGTAAAAAAAAAAAAGTTGAAAACTTGAAAAAAAACGTTGTTTTTCTGCTGTTTTTAGTGTAAAAACATATAAAACCTTTTCCATAGCTTGCATCTTCAAATCCATTGTAACTATTGTTAACAATTATAATACGAATATATTGTAAAAATTTCAAGGAAAAATACTTAAAATTGCGGAAAGAGTAGCATTTCGAAAAAGTTTGAAAAAATTTAAATAAATTGAATTAATCAAAAATTACTTATTCAAAATATTTTTTTAGGTTAAATTTTGTTCATTTACCATCAACAAAATGTAAAATTACTATAATTTAAATTTTAGAGGTGCAATTTCTGAAAATAATTTTTTGGGTACCATGTCCCCTTAAGTGAAAATTTTATTAAAAGCTATTATTGACATAGAAAGTACTATAAAAAAGAATGCATTAGTTAGTACCTAAATTTTTACACATGTAAGTCCTAGGAGACGGCCTCATTCATAATTCAACTCGAAGCGTCCCCTGGTGGCGACATAAAGCAAAATCCATATATCTCTACTTTTTCACAACTATTTTGTTAAATTTTTCTATCTTCGTCTTTGTGGTCGCTTCCTTATCCAACGGGCAACCAACGCCTTGAAACCGCTATTTTCAAATAACTGAATGTGTACATAAGAAAAAGCACTACGATGAGAAATATCTGTCTGGGAGTTTCTTTTCTGCAAATTTGCATTCGTTGCGAATAAAAGCGTATTTTTCACAACCTCATATTTTGCGGAGTACTGAATGGGAAAGTGGGTTTCGAAAATGTGTGGAATAGGCTTTGGCAAAAGAAAAATGTGAACATGCGAGTCTTCCATTAACCATTTGTTCCTCAAAAGCGAATGTGTATTTGGATTCTGAAAGTATACAGTCTTTATAGTCAACCATAACTATTCTGAACTAGGGGTGAGGAACATCGCACAACTTTCAATTGCACTATATTACTGATGTGGATTTGTATCATTTATCGTTTTTATATTTCCATCCTTCGTTTAGAAAAAATGGCCATTTTGGTGATATTTTTTGTGATTATTCTTATATAGGTCTTTTAAAAAAAAAAAAAAAAAACTTTGCCAAAATGGTGATATTGGCAATATACTTATCGATAATCCTTATATATTCCTTTCTCATAAGTGAAACTGAGCAGAGATGAAAAAACGATCGTTGATGAAATATGCTCAAAGAAAGAGAACTCTGTGTTAAAGGCATTCGTTTTTCAACTTTTTACGCCATTTAAACATTTTTACGGGGATTTCGTAGGTGGGGATGTTTAGAACACCTTAGGAGGCATTACCACAGCGATTTTTATCAAAGTCGTCAGAGCCGTGTTTTAGCAATCATCGAAAAACATGATTTTTTCAATGGCAGCTACCTTATGCGCATGCGCAATTTTGACGAAAACCTTAATAGTAGATCTCATGGCCACCACTAATCCTTATACTAAATTTGAACGTCGTAGATCAATTTATTTGGGAGTTATGCTGACCACATACACACTCACAGACTTACATTTTTTCTGGATAACTTTTTTGAAATCAGGATGTTCCAAAACGTGGAGAAATGCAAAATAATCGATTTTTTTTTTTTTTTTTTTTTTTTTTTGGACCGAAAACTAATACTTTCATTACCCTATGTATACATATGGGTAATTGAAAGTAATACACGCAATCTTTACAGTCAACCATTACTATTCTGGATATACACAATATTTACAGTCTACCATAACTACAGGGTGTCCGAATATGCTGATTGTTAAGCCGGTCCCTGATTCAAGCCGATAAAATCTCTTCTTGAATCCGACTTGGTTTAATTTTTTTTTGCTATAAAAATTCAAGAATCGATTCTCTTAATATTTTATTAATTAGAACATCTTTCATACTTTTCTGGAAAATTGTATATAATTCGTTCTTAAGAAGATTGTCATGATTTCTGTCATCGATTACGCAAATTCAAAATACAACTTATGAGATTACTCTCGCCAAACCCACGCCTTGCAGATAGAAAATAAAACTGTTTCTACGTTTCAGTTTGACACTCAGTCATTAAAACTCGAGAAGGGTTGTTGTACTTGATAGATACTGCGAATTATCAAACTTTTGATTTAAGGTTTGTATTTCCAACCTTATGTGACCTGATAACTGAAACTCATAAACCAGGACAGTGTTTACTTATTTAGTGGATATACGTTATATAGGTTAAGAAATATAAAAGTATGAATTGTAAAAATGCCTCAAGTACCTTGTATACCTGGTCATTCCTGTTATAGTTTACGTAAATTCGATGAGCAACTTATAAGGTTACTTACGCCAAACCCATGCCTTGACGATGGGGGAAAAATTATTTCTACTATTTTAATGTGACACCTAGTAATTAAAACTCAACGAGAAGGGTTGTTGTATTTCATAGACATCTTAATTATCAAAGTTTTTTCTCTCAAGGTTTGTATTTCCAAACTTAGGTAACCCATCAGGCTAAGTAACTGCAACTCATAAACCAGGACAGCGTTTACTTATTTAGTGGACATACGTTATTTAGGTTGAGAAATATAAAAGTATGAATTGTAAAGATGGCTCAATTACCTTATATAAACCATCGATATAGATAAACAACTAGATAAACTGCTTAACGCTGGGGAAAATGAAGCCGTTGCCAGTTGCAATTGGTGGGATAAAAAATACGGATTGTCGAGGATTGAAAATAAAATTTTGGATTGTACACAGCAGAAATGTCAATAGTAGAACTTAATTAATAATAATGTGCAAAAAAATATATGCTCTAACACTTTACAAGGTTTATCGCATTCCCATCCAACTATAAAAGTGAACTGTGATTGGTTAATCATCCCACCAGCTTCGCAAAACTTCGCAATCCTCGGAGCGTTTTTCTCTTTGCTTTGACAATGGAGCAGTCTATCCAGTTGTTTATCTATATCGATGATATAAACAGGTCATTCCTGTTATAGTTTATGTAAATTCAATACGTAACTTATGAGGTTATTTGTGTCAAACCCATGTCTTGACGATGTTGGAAAATGCTGTTTCTACGATTTTAATGTGACACCTAGTCATTAAAACTCAACGAGATAGGTTGTTTTATTAAATAGACATCAGAATTATCAAAGTTTTCGCTTAAGGTTTGTATTTCCAACCTTAGGTGACCCGTCAGGCTAAATAACCACGATTAGAATGTGCTTTAAGCTGCCCAATTGGCTACAAAATGTCGCCATTTGAATTGACACCAAGGTTTACCAAAATAGATGCCAAGTTGGAATGGAACCATTTTGGCACCGGGTAACTTTTCTTGGCGCAAAATCCCCAAAAACAAAATTAGGCAGCATAAAGCACATTCTAACCATAACCGCAACTCATAAACCCGGTCAACGATTACTTAATATACGTAATATAGGTTATAAAATGTGTAAAAGTTCGAAATGTAAAGAGGCTTCGATTACCTCCTGTAAAGTGGTCAAGAGATCCCGGGAAAAGTGAGGACCCTTTCTTCGTGGGATTTCTTATTTTCTTCGATTGTGTCTCATATTCCTTTTAGTAGAGATGATCTCTTCTATGTCTAATCTCCGAGATGGTTTTCCTCCGAGATTCCATCACTCAAGCAAGAAAAAAAAATACTCTCTTCCCAAAAGAGCATTAAGTCACTTCACTTCATCCTTCGGATTCCCTGGGAAATAAGCAAAGTAAAAAACTGGAAGAAATTCGAAGAAATTGCATTTTTCAGCCTGAGCAAAAGCTTATCGTATCGCAGCTTTTCACCACCCGAAAACCATTTTTTGGTAGATGGGTTAGGAAGGGGGGGGGGGGAGGAGGAGGGGTGCACTTTCCGAGATAAAGGTGAGATATGATTTATGATACGAACCCGCTGTGGGAAGGTGAAGTTTTGCTTGAAAGATTTGGACGAAGAAAGCTTATCGTGGATACAAAGTATATTTCTGAGAGTTTTTTTTTTCTTTAAATCGTAGATAAGAAGATATAATCCTGCTGAACTGGGGTCTAAAAAAAAGCAGTACTGGACAAAATTCCGTTGAGTTGGATCACTGATCTATAACTGTATTTCCCAAAAAAAAGCTAGATGTAAAAAAAAAAATTACCCGCCAAGTAGAATCGTCTGCCAGAAAAAGTTAAGAAATATGATGTTTGACACCAAGCGGCCACGTATAATTTCTTTGGATTACTTTCACATAATGAACTAAATTGGAATTGTTGGAGAGACTCTCATAGGCAATCAGAACTTGGCAGGTTAGAGTAATTTCGGAATATGATTCCATATGCTTGAGCTAATTTGTAACCATTGCACTGAATTGAGATTAAAATTCTATCTCTGTCTCTCTGACAACCAACTGGAATCCTTTCTTCCTCCCACTGTTTCGCATCAATGTCATTTCAAAAATCCAGAACCTCTGCGTTCAACAAATCTTCACAATCTTGAACCACGTAATCGTCCTTGCTTAACATACTTCCACTTTCCTACAGAAAAATACACTCCAAACGCGCTTTTAGCACTTTTTCTCACCAACAAAAAAACATACTTCGTTCTTTCCTATAACAATATTACATTCGGCGTCGATATTCTGTAAGTGTTTTACGCATACTATTCAAAATGTGTTGAGTTTTTCCGCGATGCAACTGCTGAATATCAAAGCACGACGTGACTTGGGAATAAAGCATCAAAATACAGATAAGCTTAAGAAAGAGACACCATCCACAAAAACACACACAAAAGTCTTCCAAGTTCCCACCATCTAGTACTTACACATTTAAAGGCTCTGTCTATTTTGGATGGATGGGAAAAAAACGCTATTTTTATTAATTTTATTTATGAATACTGTTATGTTAATTGATATAAAACTTATTAGGCCTAACAAAAACATTCGTAAATTACAAAAAAAAAAAAAAAAAAAAAAAAAAGAATGATTTTAACCATTTTTTTAGTGTGAAAATGCCAGGTAAACAGAAGTAGTTAAAAAATAGGTAGGTGTTCTCTGTTGGAAAAAAATCTCAGAAACTACTGAACTGATCCTTACAAAATTTTAACCACATATTCTGTACGCTTATCGTTAAATCCCGTACCAGAATTATTGAACATTTTTGATATTTACTAATTTTTTTTTATTTTTTTTTTGGCAAAAAAACATGAAAATTTATTTATTTATTTTTTTTTTTTTTTTTTTTCCCCACCATTTTGTTATTTTTGCATATAAATCAATATTAGAGGTGCGGGATATAGCCACTGTCACACTAAACCTAAAACCATTCAATTTTTTTATTTCAGATTGGCCGTCGTTCAGATTTTTGCAACAACGCACACTTACCTTCTTTTTGATGACTCCTGTTTACCTGGCATTTTCACCCTAAAAAAGTGGTTAAAGTCAATATATATATTTTTTTTAGTAATTTACGAATGTTTTTGTAAAGTCTAACAAGTTTTATATCAATAAACATAACAGTATTCTTTAAAAAAATTAATAAAAATAGCGTGTTTTTTTTTTTTCCATGCATCCAAAGTAGACATAGCTCTTAAGAGAGAGTCCTAGTAGAGCTATTTTCCTATACTCGCTGTGTTACAATTTTCTAGTCCAGCGCATTTAAAAACTACTTTCTATAAAACCTTAAAATTTCGTGAGTAGGTACGAAAAAGATCACCTAATAAAATGACATAAATTAAAAACTCGAAAATAGAGTCTAATATATTTTATTTTGCATTTGAAATCCTTACGTCAGTGCACGTGCAGTGGCTCCACCTGGTTTTGTCCATTGCTATTTTAATTTTCATTTTTAATAGATAGACATTAAATAAAACCAATTTAAATCATTTCATTAGATGATCTTTTTCGTACCAACTCACCAAATGTCAAGGTTTTATACAAAGTCGTTTCTAAACTCACTGGTCAATAAGATTGTAACTTACAAATCTGTTTTTTCGTGTACGAGTTTGCTTCACACTGTGTTAAGACGAAGTGCCTAGTAAGGATTATTCCCTACACTCACTGTGTTACAATCTTCTAGCCCAGTTCATTTAGAAACTACTTTGTATAAAACCTTGACATTTGGTGAGTTAGGTACGAAAATGATCACTTAATGAAATGACATAAATTGTTTTCACTTTAATGTTTATCTATTAAGAATAAAAACTAAAATAGTTAAGATATATAACCAGATGGAGCTACTGCATATGCATTGGAATAAGAATTTCATAAATAAAATATATCAGACGTTATTTTTGAGTTTTTAATTTATGTCGCATAGGATGTCATCATCATGTCAGGATCATTTTCGTACCTTCTCACCAAATGTCAAGGTTTTATACAAAGTAGTTTCTAAATGCACTGGGCTAGAAGATTGTAACATAACGGGTATAGTGAATGATCCTTGCTAAAAGATCCTCTTAAAGTTCAATAGTTATCAAGCATTGCTTTTACATCATAACACTGAGAAAAAGCTTTACCAATCAAAATTAATACTTTCCTTTTAACTTACATAAAATTGTTCTAATTAAGAGCATCGCACAGTTTTCAATTAAGTACCCTATATAAATTAGAGACGTACGCTAACTAGACGTACTGATTTTTGGGCATGATTGTTAAATTAGACTAAAAAAATACACCGCCAAAATTGGCGATAATTTTAACGAATTACAAGTATTTCTTTGGGATAAGTGAAACGGGGGAGAAACAGTCACTGAAGAGCAATGCTCAAGGGAGGATAACTCTATTTAAAAGACCTTCGTTTTTTAATTTTTTGCACATTTTTACGGGAATTTTTGGGGGTGGGGATGATTAGATTACATTAAAAAACATTACCGCATTTTTTTTTTTTTTTTTAATTTTTTTTTTTATCAAAATTGCTATAGCTATATTTAGGGCAATGGACAGTTCCCTTATATTTTAAAAACGAGGGAAATTAGTTTATATTAATGAAGAATTTCTTTCTAATTCCAAATATTAAAACAAAGTTCTTTTTAAAAAAAACAATCAGTTATTTGAATAATAAGAAAAGAAAATGCCCGATAACCTCGTCCAATCGCAATCCGATCAAAACGCTACTTTTTAGCTGTGTCGTTCAAAAAATACTTCCGTTTCTATGGTTATCGTGATGTTTCTGCCAAGTAGTTGGAGTTAGTTTGGTAGACAATTGCTATAACCCTTACCGGTGGGTGCGATTTGCGAGAAACTTAAAAAACTGTTTTTTGCTGCTGCGTTTCAAATCAAGTTGTTTCCGATGTAGTGACGTCACATTCGCTTCGACCCGAATGTGTCGTTTTTCTCACCAAAATCTAACAGGCGAACTTTGGTTGCAAATTTAAAAAAAAAAGTTCTGTGAACAGAAATATTTGTGTTTATGGCTTTTCGAAACATTTACAATTGAATAAAAAAAAATTAAAAAGTGCGGGTATTGTCCATTGTGCATTTAAAATAGGTGGTTGAGCCTACAAACCAACCAACTAACCTTTTCTTTTCCTACTTCAAACTTTTTTTTTTTTTTTTTACTTTCAAATTCAGTAATAAAATAGTACAACCGGAAAAAAATGTAATAGATGTTACTTGAAAAACAAACAGATAAATAAGTTGTCCAATCTAGGTCAACAAAAGAGTGCAGGCATTGTGCCAAATACAAAATATTATACCTTTTCCATCATGTATTCCCAATAATGTTTTGCCATTGAAGCGAGACAAGAATGATTTATGTTATGAAAGTTCCGATAGCAAAGTGCTGCCCCCCTCTAATGGGCTCTCGTTCAGTTTAACGACGGGTCACTTCCACGGAATTCCATTTCTCATCATTGTACTTCAGGTGAGAAGAACTGGAGAAAAGGAGGACTGACTTATGAGACGGATTAGATCTCTCAAGATTTCGGATACTTGGGATTTTTCATTGCGCAAGAGTCACTCGAAGGCTATACTGAAATGCAGGGCAGTCGCAATAGTTTAAGTTGAGGTTCATAATAATTATAGCTTCAAACAAGAGTTTATTTAGTTTGCATGCACGTCTGTAGTCTTCCGTTAGACGGGTACCAGACGAAAATTGAAAAATTGCAGCGATAACTCATTCAAACTAGTAACCTTTCAATACATGATGAGGTTGCTATAGTAACCCACGAAAAAACTTCTTTTTACTTTTAATTACCCATAGGTATACATAGGGTAATGAAAGTACAGCATTCGGTCAAAAATATACATTTTTTTTTTTTTTTTTTTTTTTTTGTTGCATTTCTCCACGTTTTGGAACATCGTGATTTCAAAAAAGTGATCTAGAAAAAAATGTCTGTCTATGGTCAGCATAACTCCAGAACAAATTGACCTACGATGTTCAAATTTAGTATGAGGGTCAGTGGTGGCCATGGGCCCTACTATTAAGGTTTTCATCGAAATCGCGCATGAGGTTAGCTGCCATTGAAAAAGTCATGTTTTTCAACTCGGCTCTAACGATTTTGATAACATTCGCTGTGGTAATACCCCTTAAGGTGTTCTAAACATCCCCACCTCTGAAATTCCCGTAAAAATGCTTTAACGGCGTAAAAAGTTGAAAAACGAATGCCTTCAATGAATGAGTTCTCTTTGCTTGAACATAGCTCATCAACGATCGTTTTTTCTTCTTCCCTCAGTTTCGCTTATAATAAAGGATAATATAAGAACTATCGAAAAGTATTTCGCCAAATCGCCATATTGGTGAAGTTTTTTTTTTTATTATTATTATTATTAGTTTTTTTAAGACCCTTACAAGAATTATCGCCAAAAATACCGCCAAACTGGCAATTTTTTCTAAATGAATGATGAAAATACATAAAAACAGAAAATGACACAAATTAACATCAGTATTATAGTGTAAATGAAAATTGTGCGATGTTCCACACCCCTAGTTTAATAAAAATGAGTTATTAAAAAGAAAAACAAAATGAGTTTGAAAAAATGAAGTGGAATATCACATATTTACTTTCAGCAAATGTTAACGTCGTTTGCAACTTCACGCCTGTGCTGGGAGAATTAGACGTAGTTAAAAATGAAATCCTCGAAGTTTAAATATTATTTGAGTGTAAACATTTCTGCTTGACGATTACCGCACCAACCTTCAGACATGGCGGTTTTTGGTTGGCGGTATGGAGGTTTCGGCCACACGCCTTACTGTTAAATTTTATATAGTCTTGGTTTAGAAATGACATATTTTCAGAAGAGATTCATAGACTGGAGTTGCTATTATTAATATACATATCTGTATTAAATATATTTTTTGCACTTGAATATAAACTAAGGCTGTGGAACATTGCACAACTTTCAATTACACTGTAATACTGATGTCAATTTGTGTCATTTACCGTTTTTATATTTTCATCATTCATTTATGAAGAATGGCCAGTTTGGCGATATTTTTTTAGATGATTCTTGTATGGACAAAAACATGATTTCTTCAATGGCAGCTACCTTATGTGCATGAGCTATTTTGACGAAAACCTTAATGGTAGGCCCCATGGCCACCAGCAACCCTCATACCAAATTTGAACATCATAGGTCAATTTGTTCGGAAGTTATGCTGACCACAGACACTCACACACAGACAGACATGTTTTCTAGATCACTTTTTTAAAATCAGGATGTTCCAAAACGTGGAGAAATTCAAAAAATTCGAGGTATTTTTTTTTTTATGTGGGGGGGGGGGGGGCGAATGCTATGCTTTCATTACCCTATAACTACATGTGGGGAATTGAAAGTAAAAAATATATAAACAACTTGAGTGAAATTACTTTTTCCAAGTTCGGTAAATTATTTCGCTAACTCATCAAGTAAAACCTCGTATGAAAATTAGTAATACTTTTGTAACTAGGTAGCACAAATAACTATAGCAGTACATCATAAATTTATGATTTGATACCAAAAGATATTTATTTATTGCATCATATAAGATAAAAACTCATTAAATATTCTGTTACAAGCATTAACAACTCTCGAAATATTCTATTGTGAGTATATCCCCACCAATTCATACACAGCGTCCTTAATTGCGGCACTTTATTTCAGAGAGTACCCAAATTTGAATTGCCGTCACCTCGTAACAGCAACGTTGTAAATGGTCATTCATCCATCTGCATTCGAAGGCCGTCATTAAAGCTGCTCTCTTCCGAATTCACACAGAGACACAGATGGATGGATTGACGAAAGAGTCAAGTTGCTGAACAGCGACATCTAGTGGATGAGCTGTAAATGGATAGCGCCATCTGGTGTAGTGTATCGAAGGCGAAAAGGAAAAATCGTTCAGCGATCGAATGAGATTTTTGGATCAGTGAATTCTTAAGAGATTGATCCTTCGAATTTTGTTAACAGTGTGGGATGGACTACAAAACGTTTTCCGGCGTAATGTTCGTTATAAAAACGTATTATTTACTTGTCAGATAAGCAGTTTAGATATGAGTTCGTGGCCGATATCTTTGAATAAATAAAATTCTAAGTAAGAATTTTAATTTTCTTAAAGTAAAGTAAAAAGAAGTTGGTACTCTTTATTCCGGTAATGTTAATTTTGCATATTTCATGTACCTTTTTCTCATTAAGTAAATGATATAAAAGCCTAATTTTTTTTTCAATACATTTAGCAGACATTTGTTAATCTACTAAAGTTAGCTTCTAATTCTGATTCATTTACTTTTTCTTTTAAAATGAATTTTCGTGAAAGTCACTCAAATTTGTTTTGCCGCAATAAGCCAAGAAAACAAAACAAAAAAAAAAAAAAATTTAAATATCAACAAAATCTCACTTCAGTATATACAGATACATAAAATGAATATGTGGTAAAAATTTTAGAAAGATAGTTTTTAGTCTGTGCAGTTTCTGAGAAAAAGATACATGAATAGTGAAAAATGTAGTTTTGAGAAAAACGCATTTTAAAGAAAGTTTTACTTATACTCATAGTTACCAATTTTGTCGCCAAAAAATTAATAAAAATACTTTTTTACTTAAGGTATACATATATATTAGGAATCGCGAAATTTAACTCAAGTCTGCGTTTTTGTTTTTTGGTTTTAAAATATTTCCGAATTCATTACCATTAAAATGATACCATTTTCTCTCTGAGACTCAAATTACTTTTAAAATTACAGTAGGTTTTGTGAACCTGTTTTGTATCCCGTTCATTAGTGTAGTAAACTTTAAACGCGTTATCTGAAGAATGACATTTTGGTGTTATATGACTTTACGCCAACGGTCATAACTTCATTAAAAATGGTCCGATTTACAAAATTCTAATTTTTTTTTGTAGACAATAGTTGTGAATGTGTTTTCTATGGAGAATCTAATATATATTGTTATAAACAAATTTTTTATGCAGAATTTAATTTTAATTTTTTGTTAAAAAATATGTATTTTTTCAAACTTTTTTTTTTTTAACTTATAATTAAACTAGCTGAATACCCTTGCTGCGCTACGAAATTTTACCATTAGCATTTTAGCGATCAAAAGACATTCACGTATTCTACATTTCAGACGTTTGCACCCATTTCGATCCCGACAAATTGATATATCAAAATAGAAACTTTCCTTTGTTGACAATTTTAACGAAATTTATAATTGTGAATACTATATTGGAAAGAGGCATTTGAATATCCCTCGTTTAGAAGGTTTAATTCCCTTCGGACCCTTTTAATTACTTAATCGAGATTGAAATAGTTTATTGTGTTTATGTTTGCTCTTCGTTCTAAATTCGAAGTAGTAGCTGTATTGGAATTGAGACATTAAAATAATCCTCGTATAGTTTTAATGTTGCGTCGACTTTTCATCCCTTAAAAATTCATTAATCGATATTGGAATAACTTATTTCTTTTTAAATTTGTCCTTTTAACATTTGCACCAAATATCAGAATTATGACTACATTGGAAGAGGAACATTCGGATATCCCTCGTTTGGAACATTTAACCCCTTTTCGACTCCATAAAGTAGGTTAATCGAGAACGGAATAGCTTACTTTTTCTAAGTTTATCTTTTTTGACATTTGTACCAATTTTCAAAGTCGTGACCAAATGGGAAGTGGGGCATTCGAATATCTCTCTTTTGGAACGTTTAACGCCTTTTCCAACCCTTAAGTGGGTTAATCGAGATCGGAATGGCTTACTTTTCTATGTTTATCTTGATTGGCATTCATACCAATTTTAAGAATTGCGATGAAATGGGAAGTAGATTGTTCGAATATCCCTCGTTTGGGACGTTTAACCCCTTTTCGACCCCTAAGCGTGGATTAACCGAGATCGGAATAGCTTGCTTATTCTATGTTTATTTTTGTTGAGATTTGCCCCAATTTTCAGAATTGTGACTATATGGGGAGTGGGATATTTGAGTTTGGAACGCTTAACTCCTTTTCCACCCCTTAAAGTGGATTAATCAAGCTCGGAATAGCTTAATTTTTCTATGTTTGTCTTTGTTGACATTTGTGCCTATTTTCAGAGTTGTGACCAAATGGGAAGTGGTACATTCGAATATCCCTCCTTTGAAACGTTTAACCTCTTTTCCACCCCTTAAAATGGGTTAACCTAGGTAGGAATAGAATGCTTTTTCTATTTTTACCATTGTTGATATTTGTGCCGATTTTCAGAGTTGTGACCAAACGGAAAGTGGGATATTCGAATGTCCCTCGTTTGGAACGTTTAACCCCTTTTCGACCCCTTAAAGTGGGTTAATCGAGATCGGAGTAGCTTACTTTTTCTATATTTACCATTGTTGATATTTGTGCCGATTTTCAGAGTTGTGACCAAATGGCAAGTGGGATATTCGAATGTTCCCCGTTTGGAACGTTTAACCCCTTTTCGACACCTTAAAGTGGGTTAATTGAGATCGGAATAGAATGCTTTTTCTATTTTTACCATTGTTGATATTTGTGCCGATTTTCAGAGTTGTGACCAAACGGAAAGTGGGATATTCGAATGTCCCCCGTTTGGAACGTTTAACCCCTTTTTCGACCCCTTAAAAATGGGTAATCGAGATCCTTTTAACTTACTTTTTCTATTATTACCATTGTTGATATTTGTGCAGATTTTCAGAGTTGTGACCAAATGGGAAGTGGGATATTCGAATGTCCCCCGTTTGGAACGTTTAACCTCTTTTCGACCCCTAGTGGGTTAATCGAGATCGGAGTAGCTTACTTTTTTTATTTTTACCATTGTTGATATTTGTGCCGATTTTCAGAGTTGTGACCAAATGGAAAGTGGGATATTCGAATGTCCCCCGTTTGGAACGTTTAACGCCTTTCGACCCCTTAAAGTGAGTTAATCGAGATCGGAGTAGCTTACTTTTTCTATTTTTACCATTGTTGACATTTGTGCCGTTTTTCAGAGTTGTGACTATGTGGGAAGTGGGAGAATTAGTGATGAGTGAGTGAGTCAGTGAATGAGTGAGTGAGGGCTTTGCCTTATATATAGAGAGATAAATATTGAAGCCAAATTCAAAATTCTCCATAGGAACATGCGTCAATATAATATCTCTCATTTGCAATAAAAATATTACCTCTAAGTTAATTACGAGTTTATTTATGTATGTTCCAATAATGTCCTAATTAGTCACTTTAATTGCAATTAGCTGATTAAAAAATTGACGGGAAAAAAAGTTTGTATATAAAAATGCATCATTTTTAATTGTGATATACTGCCAAAAATTTTGAAACTATAACCTAAAAATTAAAGAAAATCATCTCAATTGTATATGTATACCTTAACTTAACATCACTTAGAAAGTAGATCTTCACCGTACTCAAAGGCAATTCATCCATTTTAAAGGCGTGAAGGCTCAGTCCAGCAACCCAAAAGGTTACAAGGTTTAGCGAGCATTATGCCTTCACGCCGCCAAAACGGATAAATTGTCTTTGTGCACGGTAGTATAGTTGTGATGTTATTACAAATGATGTATCCTTTAAAAGGGAAGAATTTAAATTTGTATAAGCAATAATTAACTTAAAATTTATTATTTATAAGCTTTCGTGTACCAACTCTCCTTAGTTTATTAAACTTATAAAATACGAACGCATCCAAATTTAGAAAAAAGAAAAAGTTTTCCTTTTAAAGTTATTTTCTTAAATAAAACTTAAATGTCCAAATTGCGCAGTGCTATAATTACCGATAAAATCTAACAACTTCTAATACATTTAGTATCCCATTTAGATAACATAAAGGGGAGTGGGGGGGGGGGATGAAATGTCGTCATTTGATAAACGCATTCTTAAGCGCATTTTTCCTACACGTCATCTTACCTTAATAAACTCAAAAAGAAACAAATTCGAACAGGAAAATTATACACGCAAACCAGGATGCAAAAAAAAAAAAAAGAGCAGAACATAAAGTATAACACTTTTAAATCAAAATTCAATAACAGAAAACGAATTCACATCCAGCACATTCCCTTCTTATCATCGAAGCTATACACTGCGACTTCCTTTGAAAAGAAAAACCCAACTTAAAAATGAAAAAAAAAAACGCGCGAATTCTACAAACAAACTGCAACTTTCAAACCTTATATATTCCATGTCGTAAATACCTAATGAGCGGTTGGATGTTGTGAAATACCAGAAAAGAAAAACTTTCCTTTTTTAAAATAAGCGCCTGCTAATGAATAGGTATCTCTATTAGCGTCACCATCACTAACTTTATTTTATTTTTTGTTTACCCTATGAAGCGGGCTTTAGATGTCTCCCTATGCAAAAGAGGTGTCTGCGGTAATTACGGTGAGAGGGGGGTAATTATGTCGCAAATGGAAATGACGCCCCCTCCCATCCCCTTTAGGAATTAGAATATGAAATAACGTCTTCTCGTCCCTTGTTTGTTTTAGTGGCGGCATCTAAACAAAGAATCTTTGTTCTTCGGGACCGTCTTTCTTGAACTGAAGACTTGTCTTTTGATAATGGGACGTTTTTAAAAAATGGATTTTCGATGCTTGTAAGTAAAGAAGATGCTTATACGTTAAGGTGATGCGTTGGTAGTCTCCCCCCTTTAATGATGCGCTTGCATTTGGAAAGAGGCACTGAATTAATATGGTGCCGCGATTTGCATGGAGATGAATAAAATAAGATAATGGCGAATTGGTAATTAGCGAAATGTCGAATATATGAGTTTTGGAAAGAGGGGGAAACTCTGTGTTTTAAAAGGGAGGTTGATGATTAGTATTTATTAGGTGGAGTCGAGGATAGGGGGGTCGGTAATGGATAAAAATGGAAGATAGTTTGCATACGGAACGGTGTATTTGGAGACTTGAAGCGAAAAAGCGAATGAGACATAAATTGAGGTGTTTGTTTTGTTTAACAGGTTGGATTGCGACATTAACTGTCGCTGAAGGTTCTAGTATTAAAATTACGTCACATCCGGTCAGAACTTCCAGATGAAACTATGCAGAGCAGTGATCCGAGGAAAGGTAAAAAATAAGTTCATGGTGTTCCGAAATGTGAATATTAAAATATTTATTAATACGAGGGTTTTAAAATTAAGCACTTCATCAGAGAGGATTGCATTACATGTTGTTTCTGTAATACTTTCTGTAATAAATGTATGTAATTTATTTTACTATTTTTTTTTTTTTTTTTTTTTTTTTTTTTTAACTTTATGTTCTATTATTTCCTTTTCAAAACTTATTCTTAGAATCAACGATACACCATCTGTAATCAGGAATAAATCGCATTGTGTTCATAATCGTATTGTGATAAGGGTTGTTATAGTAACAAAATAAGAATTTTTATAATAACAACTCTAATCCAAACTTGTTAACGTCTGTTGGTAACTAAGGGGAGTTTGTTACACAGTATCGTATAGGGACAGCATTTACAGCTAGTCATTTGTCATCTTCTTGCGTGCAAAGTGAAAACTGCATTGTTCTGTCTTTTAATTATTACGCCTTTTTCGGCTTCTAGCAAAATATGCACCACCAGTTGTTACAATTAGGTATGAGGTGTTTCTACAGTCAATGGCCTTCATTTACCTATCATATTATATTCATAATGGATTTTCATCAAATATATATGAAGTTATGTTTCCTAACATGCGGATTCATTATTAGAAGTTTTCTATAGACTTTGTAACTAAGCGTTATTCGTAATCAAAGAGAGGATGCTTTTCACTCAAGTTAGATTTTCAACTGGTGACTTTCCAAAATATGAGAGGTTATTTTTCTGACTTATGTCATGTTTAATGGAATAATTAAAAGTTGAATTATTCTCCGATAGATCAGCTTTATCGAGCAGGAAAAAGTAGATCATATTTATTTCAGCTAATAATGAAAACAACAAAAGTTAATTAACATTCCTAAGCAAACTTAGTTTGTGCCTCAATCTTAATGCTTTACATTACCTTAAATCCTTTATGTTACCTTTGATTGTGTGTGTGCGTGTGAGTGTATTAATAAAGCAACTTTGTTGTCATCCAATCGTGCAAAAATAGCATTTAACCGACCATTGGTGAAAATCTTTCATGTTGTCAAAATTGCTTTAAAAAATAAATTACAAAATTGCTTTTAATCATAATAAATAAAAGGTGTTTGGATGTGAGTGCATAAATTCACATTCATTTTTAATAAATAAATATTTAAACGTAGTTTGCCGCACATTTTGCTGATAGTAATGTTTTTGATATTCAAAATTAGATGCAAACACCAAGCACACGCTGTTTACAGAATCGGCGCTGTGTTTATGAATAGAAAAATTGGCAATGCATATAAAGTATTTATATCAAAAACTCTGATTTTATGGGTTGTATTATATTAGAACTAGGTGAAATTCTGGATATTATTTTTAAAAAAAAGAGGAAAAAAAAAATCTCAAATAGTTAAACTTCCTATTCCTCTCGGTTGGTTTAAATGTGTAGGTTTAAAATTAATGAAATTGTATCCATTGAAGTTGTACACAGAAAATTTTCAGACCCCTTTTAAATTATACGCAATTATTTCCACCAAATTGTAAGAATTTATAGCAATTAATGTTGATCATAACAACATGCAAAAAATAAAACTTTTCTCAATAAGAAATAGCGACAAAAATAATAATCGCAAAAAGTGTGGGAAAGGTACTTTCCCACACTTGTGTGAAAACGTTCTTTATAGCACGTCACGTGCTCAAATATTACATAGTCTTGGTATTGAAATGACATAAAAGAAATTCATTGACTGGATTTACCAACATTAATAAATATATTCATTCAAAATCTTTTTTCGTGCATATATTGTATGAAGCACGTGGGAAAATAATACTTTTTCAAACTAGCGCACTCATCAAATAAACATTTCCCCTCGTTTGGAAAAGTATTACTTTCCCAGCTAGTTGCATAAGTAACTAATCTAATGCAATTTTAGGAAATGCAACGGAATTGTACAATAATTACAGTCCGAGAGGCGACTGCAATTTTTGGACCCAATCGAACACCATTCTGAATTTTTTATAGAAATTGGAGAAAAGGGAGTAGATTATGAATCCACTGGTCTGCCGAGGCAAAAATGGCCGAAACTGATCAATAATCGACTTGGAATGAGTTGAACTAAAATCCGATTGCCAAATATGTCATAACTTGCCAAATATAGAACAAACCTATTCGTCTGGTAACGCACTTCATTTTTATTTTCAATGAGAAAAATCGCAAACGATTTCTGATCTTTGTCTCGGAAAACTTATATCTTTTAAAAGTAAGCCAAATTGGCGACATCAGTTACGTCATAAGTGACGTAATATTTTTTGCCAACTTGGCTCCCTTTTAATAGATGCAAGTAGACCGTCGCCAGATATCTGAATCGTCTGCAACCTTCTTAATGGAAAATTAATGAGTGAGGGTTACCAAATAAAAAAAAAATGCTCATTATTTGGCAAGTTATGGAGTATTTGGCAATTGGATTTAGTTCAACTTATTAAAAGTCTATATTTGACAAGTTCCGGCCATTTTTGCCACGGCAGACCAGTGGATTCGTAATCTACTCACTTTTCTCCAATTTTTATAAAAAATTCAGAATGATGTTCGATGGGGTCCAAAAATTGCAGCCGCCTCTCAGTCTATTAGGGAGTTGCTTCTATTTTCTCCATTGAAAGCAGCCATTGCCAAAGACATTTCTAGCATGCTTGTGTGAGTCGGGTTTTGGAGTAACTAAAAATCAGTGGTGGTAAATGAGTGAGTTCATATTAGTAAATTTATTTATAAGGCAATGGGGAAACTACTAATTTTTTGTACTGTGTAATTAGTCCCGCCTCCACAATTCAATAAAAGTATGGCGTCACCATTTATCTTAAAAAAAAAAATACAGTACAAATCGGAATTCACTACAATTGGAGAGAAAATATGCAGTAAAGGACTGGGAGTATATAATAAATATAACCCATAAAAAGTTTTAATATGAATCCTTTATATGCACTGCCAATTTTTATATTCATTAACAAAGCGCCGTTTCTGTTGTCAGCGTGTGTTTGGTGTTGGCATCTAAATTTAGATGTTAAAAACATTTCTACCATCAAAATATGGGGTGAACTACTTTTCAAAATTTATTCGTTAAAAATGAAACGGAATCGATGCGCTCTCATCCAAATATCTTTTATTTATTCTGACTCAAACAATTTTGGCTACGGGAAAGAGTTTCTTCGATGATCGGTTAAGCGCTGTTTCAGAGCGATCGGCTGACTGCAAGTTGGTTTATTAGTATTCAGTAAAAGCGACCTTCTAGTGACAGTGACAGCCGACAAAATTTGATAGAATGCATTGCCATCGACATCGAATCCATCTGCCAAGTTTCAGCCCAATTGGATAATGGCAAGGGGTGAATTAGGCCACTGCAAATTTGCCCGCCAAACATACTTAAACACAAAATCGAAGTTAATAAAAAGGATTTAATTATGATAACCGTTCCATATTTAGAAGAAATATAGTCGATCTCCAAATTAGCCTATTTTGCTTATATGTTATTTCTACATATATAAATGTTGAACGATAAGTCGATCAAAGAAACGACTTACTGTGTTCTTGAAATTAACTCTTCTTTATTAAACTGCAAATGAAGAGATTGTAGTCCTACATGTTTAGATACCGTATCGAACATCATTCTGAATTTTTTATAGAAATTGGGGAAAAGTGAGTAGATTACGAATCCACTGGTCTGCCGTAGCAAAAATGGCCGAAAATGGTCAAAAATTGATTTTTAATAAGTTGAACTAAATCCAATTGCCAAATGCGCCATAACTTGCCAAATAATTAGCATTTTTTTATTTTTTTATTTGGTAACCCTCACTCTTTAATTTTCAATTAAGAAGGTTGCAGACGATTCGGATGTGTGGCTATGGCTTACTTGCATATTTCACAAATAAGCCAAATTGGCAATAAACATTACGTCACTGATGACGTAACTGATGTCGCTAATTTGGCTTACTTTTAAAAGATACAAGTTTTCCCAGCCAAAGATCAGAAATCGTTTGCGCTTTTTCTCATCGAAAATCAAAATTCAGTGGGTTGCCAGACGAAAAAGTTTTTTTTTTTTTTTTTTGGCAAGTTATGACATATTTGGCAATCGGATTTTAGTTCAACTCATTCCAAGTTGATTTTTGATCAGTTTTGGCCATTTTTGCCACGGCAGACCAGTGGATTCGTAATCTACTCACTTTTCCCCAATTTTTATACAAAATTCAGAATGATGTTCGATGAGGTCCAAAAATGCTTCTCGGACTATTAGTACGGATCATTCCTTATACTCGCTCAATCTTAACATATAATGGACAATTTTCTGGTTGACACACGGGACATTTTGGATCTTCTTTCTTCTCGTAAACTGATCAGAATTGCAAAATTATGATGAAACTAGTAGTTACTTTTTGGTTTTTATATAAAATTAGTTTGTGGCAAAGTTACATGAAAAAGTAATTAATTTAAACTATGCCAAACACACATTTGTAAGTCACCGACTAACGGGACACGTGTGCATCGGTGGGTACTCTTCGTTATCCGGACGCAAATGTCGCCAACCAAACGCGAGGCGTCGCCAAGCGAATGGAATGAAAACGTGCTTTGTTTTGAAAATGAATTCAAAGAAAAGCACCTGGACCAAAACGAACTTTCCCCTTATGGTTGTTGGTTGGTTGTATTCAGATTATCTGGCGCCGTCAGCAACACGAGGGCTATAATGCGCCGAAACATTCGCCATTTGACAAGCCAACATACATTCACAAACACCCATGCCTAACACGGGACTCGGAAACCGCAACCTCGAGGTCTAGAAGCCAGCACGCTAACCACTACACCGTTTGGTCGGCAATACACAGCCAGAGAACCATGCAAACTAAACTAAACTGGATACTCCAACTCTGGTAAAAGAAATTTAATGCAAAGTGCAGCTTTAATGGCAAACTTCGAAGCTTGATGGATGACTGATCGTGTAGCTAGCTATACATCCAATCGGAAGTGCTTTTAGTCAAATAGGAAGAAGGGGGGGGGGGGGAGGGCTATAAAGCGCCTGTAATTTATGCGAAAACCGTACATGGATGTGTAGGAATAAACACGACGCAGAATACTCTATTACTGAATAATTAATACTTTTATTACCGGCCTGCTTAACAGTTTGCAACGGATTATTTAATCTGTTTTATTCCTCGGGTTATGTGAGTGGCAAGGGAAGCACGACACGCTCAATTAATGCTTTGTGATTTATAAGCAGTTTCATTAATTTAAGAGGTTGAGGATATAAGCTTTTGATGACGGCGTGCCAGAACTTTTAAATAATTTAAACTTTCGCAGTGTATGTGCAGAGTTCTTGAGGAAACAGCGTTTTGAGAAAGGGATGGAGTATTATCTATTTTGATTGGGATGTACAATATTTTATAGCGACTTTAAACTGTTTACATCAGCAACGAAATCTGGTCAGAGGATAGTTGTTTGCGACATCATTTTCAGTTCATTATACCGTAATTTTTAGCCTATCCGACCAGAATGCTGTGATAAAAGAATCCAAAAATTTTCTGTCATGAACGAAGAATTTATTATTTATTTGAGTGACGGAGAATATGCATAGAAGTGTTTTGTTAACAGGACAAATTAGTAATAATTGTGTGTGTCTTTTGTTTCGTCGATTTTAAAATTTTCAAGAGAAGTCATTTTAATTTTGTATACTCTAAATAATTTGCAAGATATTGCAAAATAATCAAAATCTAATCATCTACTACTGTAATTGGTCTAGTCTTATAAAAGCTTTTAGCTCTTGTAAGATCAGAACTTTAGCTATTATACCATCTGAAGCTTTCTTTTTACTTCGAGCTTGTATGTATTTTTACGAGAGCTATTTCCGAAAGTAGAATTATGCAAAGATCAAAACACTAAATATAAATTTCAAACAGTGCAGAGAGGATGTCGAATTGCAACATCAGTTGGAGGAACATTAACCGGTGAAGGTTGGATGGGTTCGAAAGACTTGAAGTCAAAGCAGATAAAAACTTGAAGAAATTTATTCCGATGTAACTCTTCGCAAATTCCTTTACAACTTCAGAACTTCTCGTTCTAATAGATTCAGTACAACTCTTTACACAACAATGGAGCTAAAACAGCAGTTAAATACTAGATACACAACTGCTAAGATCGACGCAAAAGACAATGCAATACAGTTCACTTTCGCAATACAGCTCTCTGAATGCTCGTTGAGAGACAACTAACTGCACTCATGTCCATAAATTAAGGATAATTCAGAATCACACAGAAATTGAACTCTAAAATAAAAAATTTCACCTGTAGAATTATCACACACATCTTGAAGAAGAATATGCAAATTACAGGAAACCACCAGATGGCGCGGATAGTACGTCACAATGACGAGAGTGTAAGAGAGGGGTATATATAAGGAATGGTGGCAAAGAAGTAAAATTGTTCACAAGCGCTTTAAAAGCCTTTCAGTGCAATAACCGCATAGTGATGCTGCAAAGGAAGCATTTGGATGATTTTTTCGTGGTAGAATTATCGGACGACTCAAATGTGGACGTACCCAGCTGGAAGCATGATGGTAGTGCGAGTAAATGTTACAGCACAGGTCTCCCCCGAGTTACAACGACGAATGAGGACCGGTATTTGGCAGTTACTGCCAAAAGAAACAGACGGAGCACAGCATCAGACCTGTCTCGTCAGCTCTCTTCAGCTACCGGTACGACAGTTTCAAGGCAGACCGTGTACAGACGCTTAGGGCACATTGGTCTATATGCTCGTAGGCCTGTCAGATGTGTTCCACTTACCGCAACTCACCTGCGATTAGCCTGGAGTAGAGAGCATGCATTGTGGACACCGCAACAGTGGTCTTGTGTGATGTTTTCCGACGAGTCCAGGTTTAGTTTGCAGTCTGATTCCCGCCGGACTTTCATATGGAGAGCGCCAGGTACCCGTTACCACCAAGAAAACACCATTGAACGACATCGTTAAGGTGGATGGCTCGTTTTGAGGAGGAATTATTCTTGGTTCCAGAACTGACCTGCATGTTCAGAGTGTAACGATGACAGGACACATCTATCGGGATGTCATTCTGGAACAACGTGTACGTTTGTTTCGGGAAGCCATGGGTGCTGAATTTCTGTTTACGGATGACAACGCCCGTCCTCACCGTGCAAACATTGTAGCCTTTAATCGGAGGATATCACCCGGCCAGCATACTCACTGAACTTGAATCCAATAGAGCATGTGTGGGATATGCTTGGCCGACGAATTGCAGCCCCCTACCACCTGTCTACCGAAACTTCGGAGGGCATTGCTTGATGAGTGGTGTAATATTCCATAAGATCAGATTGATAATTTGATTCTCAGCATGCCTAGGCGTAGTAAGGCCATCGTCCGGGAGACATACTCCATATTAACCATCATACTACCCATGTTATACTGTTTTTTGTAAATGGGTTCTTTTTTGAAATTTGCTCCAGGGAGTAAAAATCGCAATTTTTATTAAATTATGTCAAACATATAGCATATTTTTTGCTCTTTACCTTTTGTTTAATAAATAGACTTTAGTCAAATTTGTTTTGCTTCTGTCTTTTTCTTTGCCTGAACTTCATTATCCTTAATTTATGGACATGAGTGTAGATAACTCAACCCACGGCTGGCCTTATATAGGAAAATCAATCCTTCGTGAATCTTCTAGAGATAGAAATTTGGAGGATTTTCCAGATCGTAGTCGAAAAGCCCTATACATGTACATGGGAACCGAAAATGTCGCCAAATGGTCGCCAAGTTTGGCAAAATTTGTCGATTTCTTGCCAAATATGACGACTAAAATTAGTTGCCAAAACCGTTGCCAACTTGACTCTATCCCGCCAACTTGGCGTGATTGCCAATAACCATAATATTAAATAGCCTGCCCCTTGTAAAACTCGTTTTCCAGCATAATCCCCGTAGAACTCGTTTTCAAGCATTAAGAGACGCATTGCAAGAAAGCGAAGTAAAGTCAACTCTTGCACTGTCTTATGCGAAATGTACATAAATTTCCCTTTTTACATAATTAATGCTACGAAATATTTACAAATATACAGAAATTCGTAACTGTATGCTCTAAATAATTTGCAAGGTAGTTCAAAACATAATGCATCTACTTCTGCAGTTGGTCTACTCTTATAAAAGCTTTTAGCTCTTATAAGATCAGAAATTTAGCTCTTATACTATCAAAAGCTTTTTTTTTTTTTTCTTTTTTTTTTTCCCCCCCTATCTTAAAAGAACTTATATGAGAGAAAATATATAACTCTTTTTTTTCAAAAACAAAATTATAATGATGGTTCTTATCTCAAGGCATAGAAGTATAAATCTGAAATTTTGTATCTTACCTGGACCTTAAATACATCAATATCTTTTGAAATTCCGGGCATAATAAACGGTCAAATTGGACGATATAAACGTACGTACAGAAAAAGAAGTCGCTATTCAGAAGCATCTTTGTTATTGCGAATCAGATCAAACTACAAAGCGGATTACAATGAAGATAAATTATAAAACTTTTTTTTTTATTGTTATATACGAGTCGAAATAGTTTCATAAAACTCGCCCGCTCTTTCACCAACCTATTGCATTTCTTTCTTCTTTTTTTTTTTCTGGGTTTCTACAGGATAAAATGCGATTCAGAATACCATTTTTCAGTGAAATAGAGCAATTGAATTTGCTGGAGAGATAGATTCTTTCCTCTTCTAATGTATTTAGTTGGAATTTTTTTTTTCTCTATTCTGAAATTTGCCATTCTTCCTCAATTGCATCAGAGAACTCCCAGAGGAATGGACTTCGCTTTGGAACATCAAATAGTGAAAGGAATCAGCAAGAAAGCAAAAAATGCTTTCTGCAGTTTTGGTTTCGGCACTTATATATAAATATATATATTTCTTACTTTCTTTTTCGAGATTGAATTTTGGAAGTTAAATGTTTGAAGTGGTGAGATTGATTGAATCGGAGCACCAGGAATTCACTTTTCGGGTGGAGAGAGTATTTTTGTCTGGTTCATAATAAAACTGGGGGGGGGTGAGGAACCTCGCGCAACTTTCAATCACACTGTAATAGGTAATTTTATTTAAATTTGACGTGAACTGGTGAAATTTACAGTTTTCATATGTTCATTAGTTTGTTATTTTTAAAGTTGGCCGGTTCGGGAATATTTTAGGCATAACTATTACATTAGTCAAAAAAGTATAACTCCCAAAAAACAAAGGAAGCATTGTTTATAAAAAAAAAAAAAAAGTAAAATGGTCAGCCAGAAAAAGGTATGAAATCTAATGTTTGCCGCCAAGCGACTGCATTTGGTTGCTTTGGGGCACATGTACACAATTACCTAAATTTGGATTATTGGGAGGAATCTCCATAAGCATTTCCCCTAAAAAAAAATCTTAATAACATCAACGAGGGAATACTTGACCGTAAAAAATATTCATTAAAAAGCCATAAGTGCGTTGAAATGACTCGTTATCTAAATTATGTTAAAATAGTTTGTTTGTCATGTTTTTTACTATGCATTCTCTGGATTATTTTTCAAATATCAACTTGCAGGGGTGTTCATGTGCGAAGTTTTGAGGGTTATATTCAAACAGACAAATCCCATTGGCGGCCTGTGGTCAAAAATTGTTAGTGTGCAGCCGGAACAGTGACTCTTCCACCCCCCCCCCCCCCACTGCCTACTTAATTTTTTTTATAAACAGTAGCGCTACCAACTTGTTAAGTTTGGCGACAGACAAACTTAATAAAAAAAAATATGTCACCGAATATCCAAATAATATTCTATATATTTTGAGGGGAGACTTTTTAGACAAGGAAATGGGTGTAGATTGTTCAAATCTCAATTTAGTAGGGAAGGGCGAAAAAATTATTTTTACTGTAGGATAATCAATGATTGGAACGATTTGCCCGCAAATATTGTAAATTCCTTGAGCATTAAGAGTTTTAAAAAACGGATATGCACTGGGGGATCGCCAATGGTCAATAATTGGATTACACTGGCTAAGTAACTTATATTTTGTGCTACAAAACTTGTATGTATTTAAATTTGGTTATTTAATTACTATATTTGGTTACTTATGTTTGCGTACTGTTGGATTTTATAAAATTTGTCAACTTGCATTATGTATACTGCATTTTTCAGTATGATTGTCAAACTCCGTGTCAACTTTGTAAATTGTATTATTATGTATAATTCTGTAACTATGGTATATTGTACGTGTGATCCTGTAACTATTGTATATTGCATGTATGATACTCTAAATATTTTATATTGTATGTATGATCCTGTAACTATTGTATACTGTATGTATTATCCTGTAGTTATAGTATATTGTATGTATTATCCTGTAACTATTGTATACTGTATGTATTATCCTGTAGTTATAGTATATTGTATGTATTATCCTGTAACTATTGTATACAAACTCTATTTCTATATATATATTTGTGTATATATATCTTTGTTACTCGAACAACCCTGTTAGGCCTGGAGCCTGTTATTGGTCCTTAAATTTGTATTTCAAGAACCAATCCTATTTTGAGGTTCTCATAGATCAACAGTGACCTTTTCACATAGATATGTAGCAGCACTACAATTCACGAATAATAAATAAAATAACTCACCATTTTTTAATTCCATCAAACGCTTTCATGAAGTTATACAGCAAAGCATGAACATGCAGAATTAAGTGCATGCTAAGCAATGAACCGCCTAAACCAAATTGCTAGAATTCTGCCGTTCAAAATTGAAGTCGCAACGCGGCAACGTCAATCCTCGTTCCTGGTGAAACACCCACCAAAGAAAGTGTTGCCACTCGAATGAAAGAAATCTAGTACGATTGAGTTCGATTATCGTGATCTGTGCTACAGCGTTTCCCACCAGTGTGGAGTATGGGTCGTGATAAAATATCGCGTGCCCAAATATCGAGTTATGTAAATGTGGAACAGCATAAAAGCAACCGCAAGAAACCAGATTCATCAGATACCATCGATCTAGATGCCCCAGCAGTCGCTTCAAGCATGCCTTTAATAAGCGATGCTGGTTGGACTGATTTAATTGACCTTTGACTGTAAATACTTGCTCATAATCTTGTAAATATAAACTTTAAGATTTAATTAAACTTCAAGAATTAATTCAAGTCTGTAGTAACTTTATTATGTAGTATTGTAGGAATGACAAGCATTACTGTAAAAGTAGCCGTCCTATTCACTACATATATAATCCTACTAATTATATCTTCGAACTTTATGATTCTTGTCTGTAGCACGTAACGAATTGCGTTAGGGGATTGGCAAGCGTTAGCCAGCAGGGGACAGAGCCCCGTAGTACAAGATAAATTACTACAAAATGCACCATAACCAAGAATCACTTTGCGATAACAGTGATGTAATGGTAAAGTCCGTTGTCTTATGTACATGGAACAAAATGCCATTCCAGTGTCTATCAACTCAGCTTCATGTACTTACACGAAAAATATTCAGATTTATTCTTTACATAAAAAAAAAAAAAAAAAAAAAAAAAGACTAATGGAACTTCACATATTTGCATTTCCTTTATCAAGATTTTTTTTTTTATATATTTCAATATCCACTTTCCCATGCAACGACTCTACAGAAAATAGGGCCTTGAATACCAGCTTTTTAAACACCGAGAATGCATCATACTATAGGGATACTTAAAAAAAAAAGGCCTCTTTCGATAAGATATTTTACGCTGCCCATCTTTCTTATATATATTCAGTTATTAAAAAAAAAAATAGTAAGATACGATGAGACGAAGACTTGAGTAAGACAAGCCTTCGGCTGGAAGCGGCGAAAAACGCAGATAAAAGGCCCGAGTCAAAAGATAGCGGCTTTTGCTTTTGCTGACACCAGAGGGCAGGGAGAGCTGAATTATAAATGAACCCATCCACTCTTGTAGCTTTATAACATGTAAATGGACGAAGACGTGCTCCTTTCACAATGATTTAGCATAAAAATATTTTATTGAACAGTGTAGCTATATTTCTCTTAAGTAAAAGAATGGTTCTTATGTAAGTACTAAAAGCCAATGCGACATTTGGATTTAAATAGTTTTGAAATGGAATGGAGCCCAGTGGCCCAATCCAGAAGCTTTTTTTTTCTTTTTTAAGGGTGGGGGGGGAGGTTAGTTTGAAGAAGCACAAGCTTAATATCGGAAAATTTTAATCCTTTATTCGATTTGCATTTCAATTAATTAGGTTTAATTACTATACATCTTAAATACTGCGTATACGAGTAAGTTTTAAGGGATTTAAAGGAGAGAGTGTTACTAGTATTAAATTTCATTGAACCATAACCTAATTATTTTCATGTAAGAGTATCATTATATTTTAGTTTTCAGTACGTCTCATTTTGTCGAAGTATAAACAATGTTTCTGTTTTTTTTTTTTTGTTTTTTTTTAATTCCAAATATGTCGGCCGACCAAACGGTATAGTGGTTAGCGTGCTAGCTTCTAGACCGCGAGATTGCGGGTTCCGAGTCCCGTGTTAGGCATGGGTGTTTGTAAATGTATTTTGGCTTGTCTAATGACGAATGTTTAGGCGCATTCTAGCCCTCGTGTTGCTGACGGCGCCAGATAATCTGAATACAACCAACAAACCAAATATGTCGACTTCTGTGCCAACGAAACGCAATTTGGAGAAAACTTTGCTTTTCTGCTTTCATCAGAAGAAAAAAAAAGCAACTGAAGATCAGCAACGCTCATAGGAATCATTCTCCATCAATTTAAATTTGTGAGTACTTATTTCGACTGTCCAAAAGGAGTGATTTTGACTAAGGATGATAAGAAACGTTCAGGAAAGCCAGAAACGTTTCATGATGCAGAATTGGAGGCATCAATGAACGAAGACTCAAGGCCAAACGCAAAAAAAAGAACTTTCGGAATCTTTTTGAGTAACTGAACAATCAATTTGGTTACGTTTCAAATCCACGGTATTGGTCTAAAAGCAAAGAAAAGGAGAATGCGATGCGAGTTAAATTAAAGAGATGTGGAAAGGAGATGTTTCACCTGAGAACGAACGACTGCTCCAAATGCAAATACGGAACTGCTTTTCGTTGCATCGAATCAAAACTGGTGACGAACAATGGACTCATTGCGACAGTCCAGTGCGTAAGAAATTGTGGGAATCAAATGGATACTCATGTATCAAAGTTCATGCTCTGATGGGATCAGCTGGGTGTAGTATATTGTAAGCTGCTAAAAACGAACTACCAACTACAATTGAAGTATTTGAACGGAGAATTGAAGTATAAACGGCCGGAATATGAGGAGGATAAATGGTGGGAATATGAGTAAAAAACCACTTGGAAACTCTCAAATGGGATATACTACCCCACCAGCCGTATTCTTCAGATATTGCACTTTCTGGCTTATGTTTCTATCAATGACTTAAGGCCTGTATGAGAAGCACTTTTGTTCTTAGGAGGAATGGCGAAAAATGAGTCGAATCTTGTATTGTCTCCCAAGACCAGTGGTCCTTCCAATACGGAATTCGCATACTGCCGGGAAAATGAGAAAAAGTAAAGGCTAGCGATAATATTTTGAGTGATCAATCTTGTATCATTTTTGCATATTGAAAGATATTTATCATATCTACAAATAGATACTATCTTCTTTGTAAATAACAATGGCGCCAAACTTTTGATTTTGAACGGGAGAAATCCCAGTCAAAAGCTGCTATGCTTTTGTTCATAATATTAAAAATTGAGTTGTATACGAAGTTTTGTTTCTAAGTTGAAAAATGTACGTTTATCATGTTAAAGAAAAACTTGACGATTTTCTTCGGACCACTGGTTTATGCCTGAAATTTATTTTGTGCACAAAAAGAGGTCTTAAATCTTCATGGAGAAATCATCCATGATGGTTATTCTAAAAAATGTTACTTATGATCACGTTCGCTGCCAAATGAGAATATAAAAAAAACACGCATTGAAGATAGGCAGAACCTAATGTAGTCAGCAGGGTCTATCAGTGTCCAAGACGTTTCTTTTTCCGAAATGAAACCAAAGCGAGGTTATACAAGGTGAGACCGAAAAGTAAGGTGACTGATGTCATAATAATAGCTGTATTATATATTTGCAGATAAATACATCACTGTCCTTCAAAGTAGTGCCCGCCGTCTACAATACACATCTGACAACGTTCGTACAAGTTCTTGAAACTTCTGAAAAAATCCTCCTTTGAGACTGTTTTAAGGTCCTTGGTAACAGCTGCTTGAATGTCTGAGATGCTTGAAAATCGGTTTCCCTTCAGTGCCAATTTCAGTTGTGGAAAGAGGGGGAATAAGGCGGGTGTAATACTAGTAATACACTCTCCTTATTCCCCATATCTAGAGCCAGCAGATTTTTTCCTCTTTCCGCGACTGAAATTGGCACTGAAGGGAAACCGATTTTCAAGCATCTCAGACATTCAAGCAGCTGTTACCAAGGTACTTAAGACAGTCTCAAAGGAGGATTTGTTCAGAAGTTTCAAGAACTTGTACGAACGTTGTCAGAAGTGTATTGTAGACGGCGGGCACTACTTTGAAGGACAGTGATGTATTTATCAGCAAATATATAATACAGCGATTATTATGACATCAGTCACCTTACTTTTCGGTCTCACCTTGTATTTTGAGTGTGCCATTGCTGTTGTGGTGCTCACTTCAAAACCCCGAAACTTCCCTTCGACACTGGCTATGGCTTTTGTATAGCGGTTATAGTTTCGTCATAGCATGCTGGAGGCCCCGGGTTCGATTCCCGCCCGAACCTTGCATCCTCCACACTGATTTATCGACAATTTAACTTAAGTTAAAAGGTTGAAAGTTTTGAGTGGAACTTTTTTCGCATTGCGCAAAAAATCACAATCCATCTCCTAAAAAATAATAACATGGAATAAGCCTAACACTTCCAAAGGCATTCTACAAACTTTATCACGATCCAAAATAACGATCGCTCTTTCTCCCTCCCTCCCCCTTCCCCTCCCTTCCCCCACACACACACTCTTAAATAACATTCATTCCATCACAAATTCTTTACATTCTTAAATTCAATTAATAATTAACACAAACCATTTATCGTGATAAAAAAAAAAAAAAAAAAAAAGATAAATCCTCGCTTCCAGTCCTTTTAATTTAGTCACGCGCAGCTCCTCTGAAAAGAAGACTAAAATAAAAGCTATCATCTCAGCATCCTCGATATTCTCTTTATAACAAGCAATCGCCCTTCTGGGAGCGATACCGGATACAAATCTACGCTACTTTCTTAAAGGGGAAAAAAAACAAAAAAAAAACATAAACTCTTCCACTTAAAACTCTGTCACTTCTAGCATAAGATGGGCTAATTTTTTTTTCAACAAAATAGCCACTTTCATGAGCGCTAATTAATCGCTCTGGAAAAGTAACTTGTCTTTTCCTTTTTGACGTGACGTTGCGTTTTTGAAAAGAATGCGTCCGTTGGAAAATATGGAGGCGAGGTTTATACCGACTTTAAATTACGCAGTTGACTAATAAAGCGGAAAAAGAAATCCGTTGGAAATGTGGTGAAATAAATAAGGCACTTGATAGAATTTTCACAATGGGCAATTCCCGCATTTTTTTTTACTTTTTTTATTCGATTCTGAATGTTTCCAAAAAGCCTATAAACACAAAAATGTCTGCTCAATGCGCTTTTTTTTTTTTCTTTTTTTTTTTTTTAAATTTTATTTGCAATCAAAGTACCCCTGTTAGACTTTGGCAACAAAAAAATTATTCATTCGGCTCGAATTGAATGTGACGTCAAAAGATCTCAAACATCTTGGCGTGAAATGTAGCAGAGGAAACCACTTTTGCAAGTTTCTAGCAAATCGCGCCAACCTGTAGGGGATATGGCAATGGTCTACCTAATCAACTCCAACTATTTGGCAGAAACCTCACGTTAACCATAGAAACGGAAGGATATCTTGACGTCACATATTTCGTTGAGTGTTTTGATCGGACTGGTTATGGTTCGGTTTGGGGGCACTTTCTTTTCTTAACATTTAAATAACTAATTTTTTTAAAGAACTTTTGTTTAAATATTTGGAATCAGAAAGAAATTCTTCATGGATATAAACTAATTTCACTCGTTTTTTTTTTTAAAAATGCAGGAATTGTCCATTACGTTGGCTTTTACTTTCTCAGAATGACCCATTGGATGAAAAAATTATACTAATCGTAAAAAAAGAAATACCACGATGATTTTTTTCTATTTTTTTATTTTTTATTTATTTATTTTATTTATTTATTTTTTATTATTTTTTTATTTTCTCGTATTTCGGCCTGAGAATCACTATAATGTCTGATCTGCCCGTTGGTCACTCCAGAAATTGTACTGCAGCAATGGCGGATGCAGCAAATAGCGAAGGGGGTGATCAGTCCCTCCGTCATTCAGAGTTAAACAGAAAAAAAAACGACAAAGAATATTTTATGTGTTGTTTTTTCTGAGTGTAATACACGAAAAGCTAACACTGGCGTCCAAAAGTAACACAATTATTTAATTTATATACATATACATAATAAGTGAGTGAACATGTGAAAGATATGAATTAAAAATAAAACCAATGTACAAGATACTTTTTACCACTCATGTTTTAACGCGCTCTTCTCTCAGGTTATGGATGTAGTCAATAAAGATTTGACGATTTCATACTGAGCATTCTAAAAATTGGAGATGAAAAAGCCGACGACAAAGCAAGACAGCTAAGTGCTCTGCAAAATATTTCTTACTATGCACTTTTTTTTTTAAGAAGTTGCTTTTTATAAAAAAAAAAAGTAAAATAATTAGAATGTTTTTGTAGATTAGTTATAAACTTGTTCTATTAAATTCACTAGAAATTATTGTTTTGGAATCCCATGGTATAATAGTACAACTAAAAGACAAATTTTTTTTATCTAAACTATTCAACAGCCCCAAACTAAAAAATGTTCTGCCTTTCTCCGTAATAATTCTCTGGATCTAAAATAATCCATATATGTTTCACTGCACAAAAACTCAATCTATAAATAAAAACATCTCCATTTGGCCATTTTTAGGTTTATCTGAAGACAAGACGAGACAGGAAGACAGGGAATTAACTAATATTTTGATTACAATTGATCTACGCTGTCCCTCCAAACTACTCAGGGTCGCATCATGATCCAATCTGCTATCTGTCTCAAGATTTTGGCACAAGACGTTCCTTTTACATACCAAGAGAGCGTCATCTACATTTTAAAGTTACAACAAGATCCGCCCTTGTACAGAAGTAAAAAAAATATCCAGACTATATATTTTGTTCTAGAATGATAAAAGAAGAAGTACTACAGTAGTTCATGGAAGGTATTGTTTCTTAGCTTTTGTATTAAAATGGATACCCTATATATATTCAAACAAAATTCAAGTTTAAAAACTTTCAATAGCAACCCATATTATTAACCCTTATTTGTATTTCAGCCCCAAAAAAACTGTCATGTTCCCAACTTTTATAAATTTTCAATGATTAATGACTTAAATAATACGCGCTGGGAAACGGCCGACTGATATTAGAACCAAACATCGCTTTTTTTTTAGGCATGAAATAATTTAATGTATATTTTATTAATGATTGTTTCAGGGTGATAATTTGTAAAATCCAAACGTAAGTAACCCACAACTTTGGAAAGAAAAAGTTATTAATTATTAAAAAACATTTTGTATCCATTAGATCAATCATGGCCAGTGGTAGAAGTCGGGAAGAAAAAGTGGGGGATGGCCAAGAGTCGGTAATAAATGAATCCCCGCCCCCCCCCCCCCCCCACCCACAACGATAAATTTTATAATTTTTATAACAAAAATATTAACTAGTAAGGAAATAATTTATACTTCATAAAAGTAACACATTGAACAAGGTTCCAAAAATTATTGGCCTACCAAACGGTATAGTGGTTAGCGTGCTAGCTTCTAGACCGCGAGGTTGCGGGTTCCGAGTCCCGTGTTAGGCATGGGTGTTTGTAAGAGTATGTTGGCTTGTCTAATGACGAATGTTTCGGCGCATTATAGCCCTCGTGTTGCTGACGGCGCCAGATAATCTGAAAACAACCAACCAACCAAAAATTATTGTTATTTTAATGAACATTCATCCACTTTTAGTTTCTTTTTACTTGGAAGTAAGAGATCAAGTGAAGTAACAATTCAACATTATATAATCTTCCTAAAAAAAACATCTGGACGTTGTAGAAAAACCGCCAAGTCAGCCAGAAAAAGTTATGAAATCTAATATTCTTCCCGCCAAGCGATCGCGTTTAGTATCTCTGGGGTACTTGTAAGCAATGAACTAAATTGTGATTATTAGGGAGGATACGCATAGGCAATCAGTAAGTACTTGGCAGGCTACAGTTCTTTCGGATTAATCTCGTTTCATTTGTCTTCAGCTACTTTACACCCATTGCACTGAATTGAGATTAATTCCATAAAAAGTGTAGCTTGCCAAGTAATGATTGCCTATGCTCATCTCCCCCAAATAATCGCATTTTAGTTCATTGGGTACAAGTACCCCAAAGAAACTAAACGCGGCCGCTTGGCGACAAACATTAGATTTCATAAGTTTTTCTGGCTGAGTAGGCGGGGTCTTTTGCAACGTCTAGTTGTTGTTGTTTTTTGGGGGGGATATCAATTATTTTTCTAGAGTTTGCTAATTTAACTGCAGTCGAGCCCTGCTTTCCATTAATCATTCTCATTAAATTACCATCCCTTAAAAATTTGCCAAGGTTTTCAGTTACTCACATATTAAGTCAAAATACTTTTTTCCAAACTGCTTTATTGCATTTTATTCACATGACTTCGGTTTTAACCATCGCCAAATACGACAATATAATCTTGCCACTTTCCCATTACATGACTAATGTCTCTTTGAGTAATCTCCGCACAACATATTTAATACAACATTACGTCACACTTGATCATAAAAATTCAAAGGCTAGGAGTGTGGAACATCACAGAACTTTCAATTACACTTTAATACTGGTCACAGCATTTAAATTTGACATGGATCAGTTTAATTTACTATTTTTGTTTTCTTATTTTCAATACTTTAAAAAAAAATTGCCAGTTTATTTTTGGTAATAATTATTACATTGACAAACAAAAACATCGCCAAAATTGCAAAATTTGCAAATATGTTTTTCGGTAATAAGCAATAAGTAATTTTTACTTTTTCCTAATTACACTGTTTAAATAAATCAACTTAAAGTATCAAAGCCACTTCTTGAAATTGAGCAAAAGATGTATATCCGAAATCCTTTGACTTGTTTTAATCAGTCATTATCCGGACTAAAATTCTCAACTTCCGGGATCATTTCTGGGGGTACAGACCTTCTTACTCATTTATTCATACAAATGGCATTTCCTCTAATCAATCTAAGAGGAATTAAAAAAAAAAAAAGAATAGTCTGAATATATTAAAGAGTTTAAGCTGTAGGCCAGGCTAAAATTCCCAAGCATCGGGATCATTTTCAGGGGGGACAGACCCTCCTACCCATCAAATTATACAAAAGGCACTTCCTCTAATCAAGCTGAGAAGAATAAAAAAAAATTGTCAAAATTCATCAAATAGTTTTGGCCGTAACCCTGGCTAAAGTTTTGGTCAGAACCAGAAGATTCAGAAGAACAAAATTCCGTTGACATCGGTGATTTTCAAAGGATTTTCTTACCATGTTCCCTTGTTCAATACTATAACAATTATGTTGTTATTTTTCGTCTACTCACCCGGGGCAACACGATGGCAAAAAATTCAGGGTTCTAACTATAATAGAAGCTGAGTTGGGAAAGGTCGAAAAAGGGCGTAATCTCTGTCAACATAATATACACTTGCATGTCTGCCGCTTTGTTATCGGACTTGGCGGCGGAACACTGCCGCGTTCCTAGATAATTGTTTATTCGGATTCAAATAGAGCTTTTATATGTATATGCTTTCATGAAATGAAATCAATGGAGGACACTAATATGTTTTTTGGGTTGTTTGTTTTTTTAAATGAAACGAGAATAGAAATTTAACTTTAAAAAAAGTTCTTCCAACGTAAAAAGTTACCAAATATAATTAAAATACTTATATCTTTGTAAAAATAGTATAATACATTTTTATTATAGTGTGATATATATATACCATAAATAGGTTTTTTTTTTTTTTTTTTTACATTTGAAAACTTTAAATCACTTTTTCTCAGTATCACTACATTTAAAGGTTATTGTTATTTTTCTTTAGTATTTTTTGATCTGATAAAGTGTTATTAAAATGGTTGGATGCATTTCAGTGGTTATAGAAGGGGAGGGGGATGCATGGGTAAAAGTGGCAGGACACGTCCCCCCCCCCCCTCCCCTATCCCCGTCTTCTCACACTTTTAATAGTACTGAACATGGCCATCTAAATTTTTAATGATAGATTTCAGCCTCACAAAAAGTGAAGAAGAAACTATTCCCTCTAGCACAACCTTTTCTCCGGTGCAATTTTCAATCACAAAAAAAAATTATAAAGTTAAAAGCAGTCTTACTTTAACACATTTCTCCGCGATATCAGCGACTTTCAAAATCCTCTTCCATTGAGCAGTTCTCGTAACGCCATCTATTGGCGTAAATCAATATTACACATCATTCGATGAAACAATTGTTCAGCTGATTATATTGTCGAGTAGAATACCCTATCGAAGGAAAATGAATGAACAATCCGCAAGTAAACTCAAGACTTTTATTCCCCGAACTCTGGGAGCATCAACTTATATACATTTTAAGGATCTTCCAAACAGGAAGTATAAGAATCAGAACAATAGAATTTGCTTATATACGATTGGCGAACTTCCTAGATTCCTTCTAGAAACAATATTAGAAATAATAAATAAATAAAGGAAATAAATTTGAGATTTCGTCGGCAGTGGGTTTTGATCGCGCAACCTCCCGCTTAGCTTTCCGATGCTCTACCAACCGAGCCACGAAGGCTCGATAGAATGAGTTTCACTACAATATTACCGTCCAACCATCAATCTTTAGAAAAAAAATTATAGAATCCAAAGTACGTAATGAGCTGTCTGAAGTCTACAAAATAAAGTGCCCGTTAAAAATACGTCCGCAATAAGCACGAAAACAAAAACTTACAAAAATATCATTACTATTCCCCTTCCAGCCCCCTTTTGTACCCTTCCCCAGTAAACATTGGTTGTTTTTTCAGATTGGTTGTTTTCAGATTATCTGGCGCCGGTCAGCAACACGAGGGCTATAATGCTCCGAAACATTCGTCACTAGACAAGCCAACATACATTTACAAACACCCATGCCTAACACGGGACTCTGAACCCGCAACCTCGTGGTCTAGAAGCTAGCACGCTAACCACTATACCGTTTGGTCGGCAGTAAACATTCGACTCTATCTATTCGATGCCTGGAGGACTTTTTATAAGAGACTACTCTATGTTATGATTGTTTTAAATACAAAGTAAAATTTTCAAAACTAATTTTCAAACAACTTTTTACATTGTGAGAGCAATGCCTATCTGTCACTTATACTTGGGAAAATACTTTTCTTTTAAAAATAGGACTTATCTTCTTAGTCATGCAGTGACTTTATTTTTACATGAATTGCAATAAATTATTGCTGCTGACCGAAATAAGTGTTGCTTAGTCACTACGTTATAATTAGTCTGTATTAGTCACTGTATATTATCTTTTCTTATAAGTGAAACTGAGGAGAGAAAAAGAAACGATCGTTGATGAGGTATGTTCAAGGAAAGAGAACTCTTTGTTAAAGGCCTCCGTTTTGTAACTTTTACACCATTAAAGCATTTTTACGGGAATTTCGGAGGTGGGGATGTTTGAAAAACCTTAAGAGAAATTACCACAGCGATTTTGATCAAAATCGTTAGAGCCGGTTTTTAGCAACTATTGAAAAACATGATTTTTTTTCAATAGCAGCTTCCTTAAGCGCATGCATGATTTTGACGAAAACCTTAATGGTGGGTCCCATGGCTACCATCAACCCGCAAACCAAATTTGAACATTGTAGATCAATTTGTTCAGGAGTTATGCTGACCGTAGACACACATACACATAGATAGACATTTTTTCTAAATCACTGTTTTAAAATCAGGATGTTTCAAAACATGGAGAAATGCAAAAAAAAATATAAAAAAATAAAAAAAAAAAATTGACCGAAGGCTATACTTTTATTACCTTATGTATATGTGTATATATATATATATATATATATATATATATATATATATATATATATACACACACACATATATATATGTGTGTGTGTGTGTGTGTGTGTGTGTGTGTGTGTGTGTGTGTGTGTGTGTGTGTGTGTGTGTGTGTGTGTGTGTGTGTGTGTGTGTGTGTGTGTGTGTGTGTGTGTGTGTGTGTGTGTGTGTGTGTGTGTGTGTGTGTGTGTGTGTGTGTGTGTGTGTGTGTGTGTGTGTGTGTGTGTGTGTGTGTGTGTGTGTGTGTGTGTGTGTGTGTGTGTGTGTAATTGAAAGTAATACACATTCCTTCAACAAAATTTAACTGAATTTCGAAAATAAAAAAAAATAAAAAAGTTAATTATTAAATTTATTTAAAAATCCACACAAAGATATTTTTTACAAAAAAAAAAAAAAAAAAAAAAATACTCAGTAACTCATATCAATGAATGGTACTCTTTGATACAGTTAATCTCTTAAGCCAATAAAAAAGACACATTATTTCTAACTCCTTAATGTATTTCTTTAATTAACCCCCCTAAAAGCTCAACAGAAATCTTTGAAACCTAGTAAAAAAAAAAGTACTTAAAGCTCCTTAAAAGTTAAATTATGAATAACATCGTTTTAATGCGTAACAACATCGTCGGACTCTTAAGAAAACAGCCGGATATTTTTTTTTTTTTTGGGGGGGGGAGAGAGAAACCTGCAATGGATTAAAAACTAAAGATTGTTTTTGAGAAGGATTTTAATTTTTTAAAAAGAAATTCGCTTTCATAACGAAAATTTTTAAAAGGGAATAAATTCACCTGGGAACACGCCACTGCTAATGCTCTCTACTGGTTTTTAGAGATAAGATTATCTCGTACTTTTTCCCTACTTAAATCCCTAAGGGAAAACATTGTCAAAAGAAGCAGAAAAAGTTATCCTTTCATAATGTTTAATATATCTTACGAATACCAGCTACAAGATACATCAAATGGAAAAGCACTTCATAAGAAAAAAAAAATGTAATGCTGGAATGTTTTTAAGGGCAATCGGAATGATTTTAGAGCTTTTTCTTTTACTTTCACAAACAAAAATGTTTTTAATGGAGGAAATATTTATGTTTCACTGTGACCATTATTAAATGAATAAAAAACTACGGGTGTGGAACATCGAACAACTTTCAGTTACACTTTTTACTGATCACAGCATTTATATTTGCAATGGATTGGGGCAATTAACCGTTTTTGTTTTAATAAATTTATTAATAATTAAAAAATTGGCATTTGAGAGATATTTTTGGCAATAATTATTGCAATGGCACAAAAAAATTCGAAAGGGTGATATTAGCCATATTTTTTTTTTTTTTTTTTTTTTTTTTATAAATATTGCATTTCCGTTTCTTGTAAGTGAAATAGAAATAAATCAACCGTTGATCAGCAATGCTCAAAGAAATAGGTGCTAAAGATCTTTGTTTTTTAACTTTTTACGCCTTTAATCATTTCTAAAATAGTTTTACTGGTAGAGATATTTAAAAACACTTTAAAATTCATTAACGCAGTTATTTTTTATCAAACTTGTTAAAGCAATTTTTTGTTAACTGCTGAAAAACAAAAATTTTCCCATGACAGCTACCTTATTCACGCTCAATTTTAAGAAAAACCTCAATGAAACTTCCCATGCACCCATGGTAACCCCTAACACGGACACCAAATTTGAACATCGTAAGTCAATCTGTTACGGAGTTATGCTGACCACAGACAGACACACACTGACATTTTTCTAGATCACTGTTTCGAACTCAACACGTTCCAAAACGTGTAGAAATGCAAAAGAAAAAAAAAATCAAAAATATTTTTTTTTTTTACCGTATCCAATAATTTTATTATTTTATGTTAACATATGGGTAATTGAAAATAATGAAATATGTGTTTTAAATTCCTATTTACAGTATAGCGTAATTGTAAGTTAAAGTTTTTAGTGCTCTATGGAACCTGTAGAAATCAGCAGATCTTTAAACAACTAACAGATATTTATACTAATAGATATAATAATTACGTATAATAATTAATATATATAATATATATAATAATATATAATATAATATATATAATATAATATATATAATAATATATAATATAATATATATAATAATATATAATATAATATAATATATATAATAATATATAATATAATATAATATATATAATAATATATAATATAATATAATAAAATATATATAATATAATATAATATATATAATATAATATAATATTATATGTATAATATAATATAATATAATATATATAATATAATATAATATATATAATATAATATAATATAATATATATATTATAATATAATATAATATAATATATATAATATAATATAATATAATATATAAAATATAATATAATATAATATAATATATATAATAATATATAATATAATATATATAATAATATATAATATAATATACATAATAATATATAATATAATATATATAATAATATATAATATAATATATATAATAATATATAATATAATATATATAATATAATATATATAATATAATATAATATAATATAATATATATAATATAATATAATATAATATAATATAATATAATATAATATAATATATATAATATAATATAATATAATATATATAATAATATATAATATATAATATAATAATATATAATATAATATATATAATAATATATAAAGTAATATAATATAATAATAATATAATATAATATATATAATAATATATAATATAATATATATAATAATATATAATATAATATATATAATAATATATAATATAATATAATATAATATATATAATATAATATAATATAATATAATATGTATAATATAATATAATATATATAATATAATATAATATATATAATATAATATAATATAATATAATATAATATAATATAATATAATATAATATATATAATATAATATAATATAATATATATAATAATATATAATATAATATATATAATATATATAATATAATATAATATAATATATATAATAATATATAATATAATATATATAATAATATATAATATAATAATATATAATATAATATATATAATAATATATAATATAATATAATAATAATATAATATAATATAATATAATATATATAATATAATATAATATAATATATATAATAATATATAATATAATATATATAATAATATATAATATAATAATATATAATATAATATATATAATAATATATAATATAATATAATATAATATAATAATAATATAATATAATATATATAATAATATATAATATAATATAATATGTATAATATAATATAATATATATAATATAATATAATATATATAATATAATATAATATAATATAATATAATATATATAATATAATATAATATAATATATATAATAATATATAATATAATATATATAATAATATATAATATAATAATATATAATATAATATATATAATAATATATAATATAATATAATAATAATATAATATAATATAATATAATATAATATAATATACATAATAATATATAATATAATATAATATATAGTATAATATAATAATTATGTATTCGTACTACTGAGACTAAAAAGAAATGATCACTTAATAATGAATGCATTTAAAAAAAAAAAATTACATAGGTAATCCCTGTTACCCATATACAAAGAATAAAAATTTCCCAACCCTATTCGATCCCCCCTTATAAATTCTACTAACTCCTTCTTCAAACCACCACCGATAGATTTCAATTAAATTCTCATCAGCAGGTATGACACAACTCAACTCGTTTTCACATTCGGACGAAAACGAATGCCAGATTCGTGAAGCGTACTCTTTTGTTTCAGAATGTCCATTGATTTTCGCGGCATTTCAGAAAAGTCTCGCATCACACAGACGGATAGGGTAGTTGTAGTTGTTACTCGTTGGACGATCCTTTTGCCAAATCAATGAGCGCAATTAACCCGACTTTTCCGCTCCCTGTATCAGCACAATTATCGTCTGATGGTGAAGGGGTTACAATGAGAAGACAGATTATCGTTTGGGGAAAAGTCTACATCTACACTGATGGTATTATTCTTTTGTTGATTTGGGACATTGAAACGAAAATACTCAATGTTAATAAATTTTGTGTTTGAAAAAACAAGCCAGAGGTAAACGCCGACATAATTTTCGTCACTTATTCTAAATAACTTGCAGGATTCTAAATAATTCTCAAAAGATTATACATCTAAACCGTTGGCATCAAGTACTTTAGTAACAGAACGTAATTCCATTTTATTACTTTTTTTCGCATTTCTACACGATTTGGAATTTTCTGAATTCCAAAATATAGTCTAGAAAAAATGTACATGTGTCTGCATGATCATCTGTGGTCAGCATAACTCCCAAACGGATTGAGTTAAGATGTTCAACTTTTGTATTTGCGTCACTAGTGACATAGGACCTGGTATTCAAGTTTTTGTCAAAATAATGCATGAGCATAAAGTAACTGATATTGAAACAGAAAAGACTATGTTTTTCAGTGATTGCTAAAAAAACGGCTGTAATGATTTTGATAAAAATCACTGTAGTAATGCTTTTTATGGTGTTCTAAGCCACCTCGCCCCCAAAATGTCCGTAAAAACTCAACTAAGGCTTAGAAAATTAAAAAAAGGAATGTCTTTAACATAGCATTTAAGCATTACCAATTTTCTAACTCTTATAGTCAAACGTCACCAATTTTGCCAATTTGGTACTTTTTTTTAATCCTTTTGGGCAAAATTAATAATTATGGTCAATTATTGTGGTCAAGCAGGAAATTATTTTTAATAAATGAAAATATAAAAATAGTAAAAATAGTAATAGCAATCCTTATCAAATTTAAATGCTGGGACCAGTATTATGGTGTAATTGAAAACTGCGCGATGTTTCACATCCCCTATGATTTTTACGTTCAACTGCCCATATGTATACATAGGGTAATGAAAGTATAGCATTCGTTCAACAAAAAATCCATTGTTTTTTTTTTTGTTTTTTTTTGTATTTCCCTACGATTTGGATCATTCTGATTTCAAAAAGTGGTCTAGAAAAAATGCCTGTCTGTGTGTGAGTATCTGTGGTCAGCATAACTCCCGAACAAACTGACCTAAGATGTTCAGATTTAGTGTGAGGGTTGGTGGTGGCACAAGGACCTACCATTAAGGTTTTCGTCAAAATCGCGCATGTGCATAAGGTAGCTGCCATTGAAAAAAATCGTGTTTTTCAATGATTGTTAAAAAACGGCTCTAGCGATTTTGTTTAAAATCGATGTGGTAATGCCTCTGAAGGTGTTCTAAGCATTCACAGCCCCGAAATTCCCATAAAAATGCGATAAAAGCTGCAAAACGAGTGCCGCCTTTAACACACAAACAAGCAAGGACAATGTAATGTCTATCGAATAAATTCCCCAATTTTGCAATTTTGGCGAAGTTTTTTCTTGTAAGTAGTAGTCTGCGTCCGTGTGGTCAGCATAACTCCCCAACAAATTGACTTACCATTTAATTCTAGTCATTGCATTTGAATTTAGCATGGATTAGTGTAATTTGCCGTTTTCATTTTCATTATTTTAAGAAATGGTCAGTTTGGCGATATTTTTGGCAATAAATAATTATTACATTGGCAAAAAAAACCCATCTAAAATAGAAAAAATTAGAAATATTTTTTCCGAAATTTTTTACATTTCTTGTATGTGCAGCAGTGGAGAATTAATTGTTGAAGGGTGATGGTCGAGGGAAGAGAACTCTGTGTTAAAGACATTGGTTTTTCACGTTTCTACGTCTTTATCGTATTTCTAAGAAAATTTCGTATATGGAGATATTAAGATCTGCATGAAAGACTCACAACGGCAAATTTCATCGAAATCGTTAGAGCCGTTGTTTGGCAATGGACAATTCCCGCATTTTTTGAAAACGAGTGAAATTAGTTTATAGTTTATATTTATGAAGAATTTCTTTTTGATTCCAAATACTTAAACAAAAGTCCTTTAAAAAAATTAGTTATTTAAATATTAGGAAAAAAAAATTCTAAAAAAATCAAACCAAAACCAGTCCTATCAAAACACTCAAGAAAATCTGTGACGTCAAGAGATCCTTTAGTTGCTACGATTATTGTTAGGTTTCTACCAAATAGTTGGCGTTGAAATTGTTGGCGTTAAGAAAAGAAAATGCTCCAAAACCGAGTCAAAACCAGTCCAATCGAAGCACTTAGCAAAATCTGTGACGTCAAGAGATCCTTCCTTTTCAATGGTTATCATGAGGTTTTTGCCAAATAGTTGGCTTTGAAATATTTGGCATCGGTAGACCATTGCCATATCCCGTACAGGTTGGCGCGATTTGCGTTAAACTTGCAAAACTGGTTTCCGCTGCTGCATTTCAAGCCAAGGTGTTTGGGGGACCTCTTGACGTCACATTCGCTTCTAGCCGAAGGAATCATTTTCTCGACAACGTCTAACAGAGGAACTTTGATTGCATTTTTTTTTTTTTTTTTTTTAAACAGTGCATTGAGCAGAAATTTTTGTGCTTATGGCCTTTTCTAAACATTTAGAATTGAAAATAATAATAATAATAATAATAATAATAATAAATAAAAATACGGGAATTGTCCATTGTTGAAAAACGTATATTTTTCAATGTTACCTTACACGGTAACCTTACAATGTTACCTTTCCAAGTTACCTTACACGCTTACGCAATTTTAATTTAATAACGGGTCCCATATCCACCACTAACCCTTGTGCCAAATTTGAACATCGTAGGTCAATCTGTTCATTCATTCAGATATTTTTTCCGGACCACCTATTTAAACGCAGTACGTTCCAAAACGTGTATAAATACAAAAAAAAAGAAATCGAAAACAATTTATTTTTTTAGACCGAATACAATACTTTCTTTACCCTATGTTATCGTATCGGTAATTGAAAGTAAAATTATTAGTATCCATTGCATACGGGGTACAGAATTTGAATAAGAATTTTAAGTTTGTGGTACCACAGTGGCCTAGTTATTATTATCATTTAACACTTAAAAAGTATTTTAAAAACAGTAATAAACTAGGAGTGTGGAACATCGCACAACTTTCAATTACACTACAATACTGACGGGGATTTGTGTCATCTATAGTATTGATATTTTCATCATTCCTTTAGTAAAAATGGATAATTTGACGATATTTTTTGCGATAATTCTTGATTGGGTCTTTAAAAAAAAAAGAAATCCTACGCCAAATTGATGATTTTAGCGATATACTTATCGGTAATTCTTATACTTTTCTTTCTTGTAAGTGAAACAAAGAAGAAAAAAAGTATCGTTGATGAAGTATGCTCAAGGAAAAGAGGACTCTGGGTTAAAATCATTCTTTTTCAACTTTGTACTTCTTTAAAGCATTTTCACGGAAATTCCAGAGGTGAGGGTGTTTAGAACACCTTAAAAGGCACACCACAGCGATTGTGAACAAAATCGTTCGAACCGTTTTTTAGCAGTTACTGAAAAACATGATTTTTTTTCAATGGCAGCTAGCTACCTTATGAGCATGAGTGATTTTGACAAAAACCTTAATGGTAGATCCTTGTACCCCCTGAAGCAGAATAATATATAATGTTCTGCAACGGAACTTTTGACAGTTACAAATGTTCTGCAGACATTTTTTTCAAAATTTCCATTATGACATAAAAGAAAAAACCCATAAAATTAATACTACACATTTATTGCAAAATGACAATGACGAAAAAAATTATTTTTCAAACCAAGGCATACATTCACAATTTGTAACTTTATCAATGACTTTCAGCTAGAAAAGCGCTCCAGAACGGAAAACGGGCACTTGATTGATCCCCCTATGAACGCGGGGAGTTTTTCTATATAAGAAACTGAAGCTCGGGGAAATGTTGTTCCGAGAAAATTGAGGGGGGGGGGGGGGAGGGGAAGGGTGGACAATAAAATCGTTTTGTTCTGCAGAACATGTCATCCTGTAGATGAAATTCTTTTTCTCACTCGCGGGCATTTGTTCCAAACTTAAAATTGTTCTGCAAGGACTTTGATTGTTCTGCGACGTACGTCGCAGTTTTAGGCACTTTCTGCTTTCGGGCTTGTACCATCACTAACCTGCTCACCAAATTTGAACATCGTAGGTCATTTGTTCGGGAGTTATGCTGACCACGTACACACAGACATTTTTTCTATATCACTTTTTTGAAATCAGGATCGATTTTTTTTTTACTATACTTTCATTACCCTATGTATACATATGGGTAGTAAAAAAGCAATTTTTTTTTATGGAAGAAGTACCACAGCTTCTTCCTAAAACAAACTTTCACGGTAGTGACGTCAGACCATTTTAAATAACCATTACGTCACTTGCACAAGATTCATTCCTAACCGTTTCATGACTGCCACAACTAATCTCGATGCAACAAACACGAATTCAAACTCCAACTACTGAGACTCAAAGGCGACATCATACGAAAACTTACTCCATACAAACTAAAAGTGCTTGGTTTTTTTTTTTTTTTTAAAACAAAAAGCATCCTCAATGCAGTTTTTCCACTTGGTGCTCGCTTTCGTGGTGGAGGAATGGAACAAGAAGGTTCGGAAGCCTCTCCAGTCATCTTACAAGGAGAGTCTCCAGTTCTTGAGGAGATGCTCGAAGCCGGATCCTGTGGAGTACCAGAAGATCGCCTCTGCTACCCTCGTGGGGGTGCTCCTGATGGGGGGCATAGGGTACTTTGTGAAGCTGCTCTACATTCCAATCAACCACATTCTCATTGCGACGCCCCTCAAAGATGACACTGGATACGATTTCGACTAGATGGACCCGTTGCATACGTAACTTACAGATTTTGAAGAGATCTTTGCAACCATCTGAATGATTCATTATTGATTTTTTAGGTATTATTAAGTTGCAAGCTATGAACTATTTAAGAACTTAAAAATATTTTGGCATGGAACAATGTAGTGAAGTCACTACACAATACCGCAACTGTTTCATTAGAACTGAAGTACTAACAGAAATTTCTTTGGCAACAAATTCTAGGTTTTACACTGTGTTCATATTGATATTGAAGTATTAATAAGTGGCTAACGGGTACTCGGTTCAGATTTACTGTACGATCCCTCTTGGCGATGATGCCTTTTGCGAATTGGCGCCGAATGTGGCAACCCATCGCCAACTTGGTTTTCCGGCAACCCTAGTGACCGTTTGGGGTTAAGATTTACTGTAGGGTTCTCCCTTGGCGACTTTTTGAAAGTTAGCGATTCGACTCCGAATGTGGCAACCCATCGGCAAGATTTTCCGATAACCCTAGTGACCGTTTGGATTTGGTGACACGGCGAGTTTTGACGCCATTTTGGATTTGGCGACACAGCCTTTTGACATCATTTTCAATTTGGCGAAAGCAAATTTCAAAATGGCCACCAAAAAAAAAGTTCCTCTCCTACTACGCATTCCAATTAGGGTTAGCATAAAATCACTGTTGCGCATGAGCGACAAAAAAAAAATTTGCCAAATGTGGAACTTTATCTGCAACAAAAATTCGTCAAATTGGCTGGACGATATTTACACATCAACTATGAATGGACCATTGACAACATGACGTTTTAAAACTCTTAGATAAGTTAGATCTGCAATTTTGCGCTTATTATCTGGTACCTGGCAAACAGAATAGTACCTATTTCGCATATCTAGTACTTTTCTGTTAATTGGGCCCTACTTGACACCAAAATTAAACAAACTCTGGCTTAGATTTACCGTACTAGATGCCTTGGCGAGGTTTTTCATTTTTGGCGATAACAGTTCTAAAATGGCAACCCTACTGTAAATCCACTTTTTTGGCAACCCTATTGGAGGAAAGGATCTGAATGCGATTATGACGCCATTTTCAGATTTGGCGATACAGCTAATATGACGTCATTTTCAATTTAGCAATTTTTTGAAAAGTCGCCAAGGGGTCACGTACAGTAAATCTCAACCCAAACTCTAAATATAGGAACTTATCGATATGGAATAACGGCTGGGCATCTGTATCCGGGATGGATTGCCAGGGCAGTTTTCACTAAATAATGAAAGCCGCCAACATTTTTGTACTAACGAATGAACAGTCGGCATAAATTGGCGTGTTTTTATGTAAACAATTCTTGGAGCAGAATCCATGCCGTATTCAGAATTCCTACCGAAATAACTAGAAGATGGATATTCCTCCGTTAGTGCTTTAGCCCCACTTTAAAAGAAAATTATTACTGATAACAGAAAATTAATGGAAACACGAAACGGAATTAATGCCATATCTATATATTATGTGTGATGCTAGTCTCCATCAATGGCACCCAACTATTTTCTGTTATGGCCACTTTAAAATGATTAAAACATAAATGTCGATAAAGGCAGGCAAGACTTCCAACTAGGGTGCAGATTCTGCGCCAATAGTTTTTTTGAAAAATACTATCGCCACGTTATAATGACATAGTAAAAAATGACGGTGTTACTATCAGCGGTTGGAACGAATCACCTTTGTGCAGAATCTGCACAGCAATTGGAAGAGATCTTTATAAGTGTAAGAAAAAAAATTATACTTCTAAGGTTCAAAGTTCTATCTGTATTACCGTGCGATTGGGGTTGGATAGCAGTTTGCATTCATGATATTGAGATCGAAAAATATTACAATGTGACAAATTTACTTCTAGATATACAGGGTGTCTATAAAATGTTATACACATTTTGATATTGTATAATTCGTAAAATAATGAAGATAATAAACCAAAAAAAAAATACCAAATAAAAAATATATGAGTTATTCTATGTATAAATGCCTTAAGTTTGTTTATATTTCATTATTTTATGAATTATTCAACATCAAAATATGTCCAACATTTTATAGACAGCTTGTATTTCTTCCAAAATGAGGAACTTCCATGTTTTTTTTTTTTTTTTTTTTTTTAAATAAAAGAAGAGAAAAAATCATGAAACACAATACCATTCTTTCAAAAATTTAAGCTCGGATAGATAGTTAAAAAAATATTTAGTTTTTCACTTTGCGATTTTGGCGGGAAAAAGCCACTCTTGCTTGAAACGTCAACGCGCAGATAATGAACCAGTCTAAAACCTGTTTAAGACGAGGAATGAGTGAGGTTTCTCCTTTGTTTTGCGACTTTATCTCTGCGTAACCACGTCACGGGATTTTTTTTTTTTTTTTAAATGCCTTTTTGGTCACGTGACTTTTGCTTTGATTTCGGCTAATTTCAAACTCGATTTTTGATTAATTGAAAGTATAAAGATAAAAAATAATTGCACTGCTCAAAAAATATTCGTTGGATAACACTAGAAAATACAAAAAAAATATTCATTTTCCTCACTTTTGCAAGTTCCTCATTCTCGGTGCAAAATGTAGCTAGTCTAATTCCTATGGCCACAAAAAAACGCTATATAACTCCTCTATGGATAGTTCAAAAACTGTTTATAATTTCTGCAAGGTCTCCAAGATTAAGTCACATTCACACAATTACGACAGACTTTTTCATTTTTTTTTTTTTTTTTTTTTTTTTTTTTTTTAAATATTAGTCCCAGTTACAATATATTTACCAACACATTTTTAAAAACACACAATATGTTTACCAACACATTTTTTGGAAAAAGACTTCCCCGCAATAAAGATCAAGAATTGGAGAACAATGGCTAAGAACAGGGTAGCCTGGAATCGAAATCTTTTGAAAGCAATTTCTCGCAATGTATGGGACTCTATATATAAAATGATAAGCTGATCGAGCCATTCTTCTGAGAGGATTATATGCAACAAATAATTGAACTTTTTACCGTTTGACAATGAGGATATTTTTTGTCGTATGTTTTTGCTAGCGTCAAGTAAAACCTTTGATGTTATTTTTATTAAATTCATTCACTCTCACTTCGTGATGATAATAATAAAAATTAAAAACGTCACGACCTTAAACTTAGTTGTTAATTGTTGCTTTCAGGATAAATAAATGAATCTTTATTTTCTATAAATATACTTCACCTAAACCACATAGAGAAATAATACTGTCGAACCTGGGGTGTTTTTAGAATGGGAATTTTGATAATCCCAAAGTAAAAATTATTTTTATTTTTCACCAACAGATGGCAGCATCAAAGAAAACTCAGTTTAGAAAATAAGTCTCTTTCGTCAAGGATAGATGGCAGCACCAACTTACTACATTTCCATCTACTTTTTAAATATGCATGTTTTCCCATCAATGGTCCAAAGCCCAAGTTGCATTATTTATGATTATCGCGTTTATTAAGAGGAGGAATACCTATACTCGTTAACTTACTAGTTACAATCTCTTATCCCAGTTCATTTAGAAACTACTTGGTATAAAAGTTTGAAATTTGGTGAGTAGGTACGAAAATGATCACTTAATGAAATAACAAAAATTAAAAATTGAAAAATAGCGTCTAATATATTTTATTTTATATTGAAATCCTTACGGTCAATGGATATGCAATGTCTTCACTTGGTTTTGTCTTTTGCTATTTTAAATTCATCTTTTTCGTACCTACTCAATAAATTTCAAGGTTTTATGGAAAGTAGTTTCTAAATGCATTGGACTAGAAGATTGTAACACATCGAGTATAGGGAATGATCCTTGTTAGGACTTCTTATTGAAGGTTATAATTATTATTTAAAAAATTAAGCATTTTTAAAACAGTAGTTTGATGTTTTTAAGAAAAGTGGTACGTACAAAACAAAACCACAAAAAATATATATTAAACAAATTTTATTACAATTGCAATGCGATACACACCTTTCGACCCTCCTTTATGTCTTCAAACATAATTCCTATTACACACCAACGCATTAACAGTTATAGTTAATTCGGAAAAAAATAAAAATCATTAACACAGTTTTTAACAAACACTACTATAAAAATGAGATTAAATTTCCGACATTATATCATGACAAAACACAACATAAAAAAAAAAAATTCAAATAGAAGTCAACTCATCAACAAGTAATATACAATAATGTTACTTAATTTTTCAGCGAAAGAATTTTCACAATATTTTCAGCCTGATTTTTTTTTTTTTTTTTTTTTTTTTTTTTTTTTTGAGCAATTGATCGAACATTTACTTAAGAAATACGATCCATTCATAACAAGAAAGTAGAGTTGATATATGACATCTACATCTACGTTTGGTCATATTATTTCGTTTACTTTTTGGTCACATTTCAGCCTACAATCTCTTTTGCTCAGTCTATTATCTGTTCAGTCTTTCACTTTATTCTCTTGCAAACAATTTTAAATTATAGCGCAAACACTTGCCCATGATGGAATTAGAAAAGATTTAATTTTTTTTTTTATAAATTGTATCCAAAAGTGTGCCGATCATAATAATCATTTACAGTAGAGCATCAATTATCCGAATACCGATCAACCGAAATCTCCTTTAACCGAAATTGTTCCAGTCGGCAATTTCAAAATTTGTGATTCTGTTCATAAATTTTAGGCCGACATCATGAACGTCCATAAAAGAAAGTCTTGGTTAAAAATTTTAATAGTATTAAATTATAATTTATGTACACAAATATTGTATTTAATAGTGTAAGAAAAACTAGATTAGTTTACCTTCAATTTAATTTTAGATTTATTGTAAATAGTCTAAATTAAACTGTTATAATGTACCATTGACTGGGACATTCTTTTATCGATATCATACATACTTTATGTAAGGTTCTTTGTATAACACGTGTGATACAAAATATGAAATATTTTGTGTTTAAAATTACTGGGTTCTTTTTTTTACCCCTCCATATTACAACTATGACGGCATATTCTATATATTATTTAAACTATTTTTCCGTGAGTGATCGGTGATCAGGAAAATCAGTTATCCGGAAAACCACCAGATCTCAATTCGTTTGGATAATCAATGATCTACTTCACTTAGTTTAATAATTTATTAGTTAATTTTAGATATCATTAATTATTTCATTAAAAAACTTTACCAAAAATCACAGCAGTCGCTATACAGAACACTTATTCAAAAGTTTACTAAAAATTAAGGCAAAGCACGTCCTGGTCAATAATTTGCATTATAAAGACGATCATCTAAATTCGTATTTTGCAGCACTGAGAGACGTCAATTAATTACCATAGTATATCATATATAAATACAATTTCATCAATAAAACTTCAAAAAGCAGCTGCACAAATTCATTAAATGTATGTACGAAAAACAAGCATACGCTTGTAATTTCATTTAGGTAATTTCATGCAATCACCTTCGTCATAAAACACAATACAAACACAGCAACAAAAAAAAAGAAAAAAAAAACAAGGAAAAAATTTAAGCACACAGCACTGCACAATTAACGAAGAAATTAGTGAATACAGCAAAAACAGCGAGTTTACATAAAAGAAACCAAAAGCAAATGTCATACGATTTCAAATTGGATTACTAACAAAGGAACTTCGTCGATCATTTTTATTTTATTTTTTTTTACGACATTTAGGAATTTGGACAACAATTAGCATTTATAGAACGACATTTAGCATTTTTAGGACGAAAATTAGCAATTTAAAAAACAATTAGCATTTTTTGGACAATTGTCAATTATGTAATATACTTAAATTTTATCCGAAACGGTAGCATAGATTTGGACACTATGTTATTTAGGACGTGGTGCGAATTGCGCCTTGACCTAGGCAGTCGCCAACAATAATTTTAGAAATCAAGCGAAAAACAAATTCCTATAAATATATGTTTAAACATAATACAACCATAAATATAAACTTATAAATTTTTATTTCTGAAAAAAAATAATTTATTTTATATCAATAAAAGCCGATAGATGCGATAAGTTTCTATAGATGAATTTTTCGTTAAATATTAAGTGTACGGCAAACGCACCTACAATTTTGGTATTTTAGTTGACAAGTGTAGCAAGTACACTAACGAGGGTTATCATCTATCAATCTTAAAATCAATTCGATAAAAAGTTCAAGCACTTTGCCAAGCCCAAAAAAAAACTTTTCTAAAGGTTTTAAAATACAATTGACAATTTCAACTTATACATAAATTTTACCAAGAAGTTCAAAGTGAACAACACAAAAGACAAAATTCAAGAAAGACTATAAAAGAACACTGAACTACAATTTGGAACCTCAAAGATAAATTACCGGAAGTGTAATAAAAATTAGATGCGTACACTGTTAAAAAAAATGTCCACCTTGCACCAAAAATTGGTTCCCATTTAGCTGCCACCAACATTTGGTGCTTAGTTTCACGATTTAATGGTGCAACCTCGGACCGTAAGCACCACTAAATCGCGAAACTAAGCACCAAATGTTGGTGGCAGCTAAATGAAACCAAATTTTGGTGCATGGTGGACAATTTTTTTTAACAGTGTAGATAGATACATTACCTTTGAGATACAATTTTTTTTTATTTTTTTTATAACGCACGTTTTATATCAGTATAAAGTGTAAGTGCATGTTATAAAAAAATATAGATACGCTCATTTAAAAAGAAAAACTGCAAACTTCATGATTTAGTTTCGATGATGAAACAACACAGAATGAGAAAAAGGTGATTAAAATGCGATATCGTGTGGCAATGATAATTCCCCGATTCTGGGAAACTGGCAAGATTTGGGTTTGCCGAAAAATTCGAAAATCAATGTGGCACCGTATAAAGCAATTCAACTAAAAAGCTAATAATCTAAACAATATTTGTTTATGAATTGATCATTTACTTTTAGATAGGTTCGATGAATTCATTGTAATGCTGAATTTAAACGAATGAAATAGCCAACAGACGACAGGTTGTCTTTTAAGGAAGCATTACCCATCAAACACTTTAAGATATAAATTCTGAGAATGAAGTGGAATGCTTTTTTTTTTTTTTAATTCCTATGTAAAGAGATGTTGCACGGCCTCAAATGTTTTAGAGCTGTGTTTGGAACAGCAAAAAATGCACTTCATAGTGGCCAGAACCACGCAAGCTAAACGAAACAGTAAAAATTAAAGCATTACAGCGCCTTTTTGGATTTGCATGTCATAGTTTTAAAAAAACCAATCAATCAAATTCGAGCAAATGATTGGCAAAATATCTCCATTTATCGGTTTAATAGCATTTTCAGTTACATTGCCATAAATTGCTGTTTCTAGAAATATCTTATTCTTCATTTCCAATTCGGCAAATAATTAAAAAAAATCAATAGTAAAGTCAAACTATATAATACACATATTATCGCCAAACTCGCCAACTTGACTACATTTTTGTTACAAAAACTCGCCAAATTGCAAAGATTTTTTTCCCCCGATTTATTTTTTCTTTCGTGACAAATTTGTAGTAAAAATGGAGAGAGCCGTTTTGGAGACAATTTGGCTTAAAATAAATAATTTGGAGTACCTTGGAGCAAGACAAGTGAAATTCAGTAGTTTGAAGCAGCTCCAACTCTGTAAGTTGCATATCTTTAGTAGATTAAAGAATAATTGGAAGGCATAAAAGCATTATTTTAGAAAAAATTTTAAACACATATTTGTAACCTTCAAAAACAAACCAATTTGCAAATGGAATAATCCAATGTACGTATTAAATAAAATTATAATTTAATTTCAAATGGTGATTTATAAATAATCCAAACGAGTAACAAACTTTCATTTGCATTTGGTCAGAAGAACGAACAGTTAGCAATATCGTCATGAATAAAACACACAGTACATTACACATAATAAAATTACAAAAAAAATATATAATAAAATGTATATACATTATAATATAAACTGCAATTTATATATTCAGTTCTGAAAAATTTATATCGCTTTAGCAAAATTAATTTAGTATTCCATCCTAATTTTTTTAATTTTTAGTGGCCACAGTAATGAATTTTCGTAGAAGTTGCACTGTACTGAAACATTTTCATTTAGAATTCCTTCCTAATTTTTACACTTTTCAATCGTAACAATAATGAATTTTGGTAAAAGTTGTAAGGTACTAAAACATTTCTAACTATAATTTTTTGAGTTAAGAAAATGCAACAAGCATAAGAAACTTTTCTAAAATATAATTTAGCAATATTCCAACGCAAATAATAATATCAATGTAGACAGAATTCAATGTAGATTGGACTACATTAATACATAAGCATAAAATTTAATACATTAGTACTCAAGGAAAGTTATCTGAAAGTACATAATACTTTTTATAGCGAAATCATTGTCAAAATATTCGAAATCGGGATAAATTTTGTTGTTGGAATCCAAGAATCAACAATTATATATTTCATGAATAAAATATATTTGATTCAGAGTTCAGTTTCGGAAATAAGAATGGCTTTATGAGCTCTTCTCAGCGGGAACAACAACCAGCAACTTTTGCAGAGTGCATGTTGCAGTGTCTGAAAAAAAAAAGAAAAAAGCACAGCATTTTAATTTCGTAATGTTACAAAATAGTTCTAGAAAGGTTTACAAACATTTTAGAATAATCAGTTTCATTTGTTAATACATTGCTATGTTGCAACCTTCTATACTAAACTTCAACTTAACTTAACATCACTAGACGGTAGATCGCCACAGTGCTCATGGGCAATTAATCCATTTTCGAGGCGTGAAAGCATAACGCTCGAAAAATCACAACCCTGTAGAGAACAAAAGGCTATACGGTTTGGCGAGAATTATGTCTTCACTCCGCCAAAATGGATTAATTGCCTATGAGCACGGTGAATATCTATCGTCTAGTGATGTCAAATTAAGTTGGAGTTTAGTACAGCCCAGTGCATTTAGAAACTACTTTGTATAAAACCTAGAAATTTAGTGAGTTGGCTCAAAAAAGATCACTTAATGAAATGGCATAAATTCTCTTCATTTAATGTCTATCAATTATACATGAAAATTAAAATAGCAAAAGACAAAACCAGGTGGAGCCACTGCATATGCATTGACGTAAGGATTTCAGATAAAAAAAACAAAATATATTAGACGCTATTTTCAATTTTTTTTAATTCGTGTGGTTTCATAAAGTGATCATTTTCGTACCTACTCACCAAATTTCAAGGTGTTGTACAAAGTAGTTTCTAAATGCACTGGGCTCGAAGATTGTAACATAGCGAGTATATGGAATGATCCTTACTATACTAAACTTCAACTTAACTAGACATCACTTAGACGGTAGATCGTGACAGTGCTCACAGGTATTTAATCCATTTTGGCGGCGTGAAAGCATAATGTTCGCCAAACCCCAACCCTGTAGAGAACAAAAGGCTATAAAAGGTTTGGCGAGAATTATGTCTTCACTCCGCCAAAATGGATTAAATACCTATGAGCACTGTCACGATCTACCGTCTAAGTGATGTCTAGTTAAGTTGAAGTTTAGTATAGGACTTACTCTTAAATATTCAATGGTGAATTATTTTTCGGAAATGTTGACGGTAACGTTTTCCTCTGTTTGTTACCAAAATCCCTAAACTCGTAGCATTTTAATGAAATAGCTAAATAGTAGGGGAGACTTGTGTATCTAGGGCCGCCTTTTTTCAATGCACAAAAAATGAGACACTGAGCCGTTTAAAAATGTGAAACTGATATGCATACATCGTTATAGTAGTTACTTCCCATTGGGTTGGTTGGTTGTTTTCAGATTATCTGGCACCGTCAGCAACACGAGGGCTATAATGCGCCGAGCATTCGTCATTAGACAAACCAACATACATTTACAAACACCCATGCCTAACACGGGACTCGGAACCCGCAACCTCGCGGTCTAGAAGCTAGCACGCTAACCACTATACCATTTGGTCGGCTACTTCCCATTGGGATTAATATAAATACGTCAAATAATAGATTCTGTTAAATAGAAGGTTTTTAAAGAAATTTCACAAATGGCCCTAGGTACAAGACCCCGTTATACCCAGGGCCAGTAGTTGATGTACCTAACGGCTATTCTCTTTAAATGAGGTTTCCGTCCATAATGAATGGAAAACAAACATACGCAGATGAATTTTATAAAAGAAACAATATCAATTAATTATCAGTCATTGGTTTATCATATAACAACTATAATAAATTGCAATGTGTCAAATTATTAGTGAACTAGCTGCGTGGCCCGTCGTTGACGGATAAACTCAGTTTTTGTACTAAATAAAAGTAATATAAAAGTTTATCACCCCATTGTAAATTCATTCTTTGTTCGTTTAGTTCGGCATGTCTTAGCCGATCGGCTTCTAAACGAACGGCACGCCTCTCTGATGTTTCTCTACTCCTTACAGACTCCTGGCGTCGCCGTTGCGACGCTAATCTGTCCTCTGGGGAAATGTCCGGCTGCCGCGAAGTCGAAGCTTCTTGGTTGTCATTTTGTAATTCGTTCCTCTTTAAACGTTTTTGAAAAACTTTTTTGTCGATTTTGCTTAATGATAGGCGTTTTTTTCTAGGCATTGTGAATGTAGAATATCATTTGCGATTTTCAAAACAAACCAAACGAAGATTGTCATTCAGGAAATATTAAATTGTGTCTGCTTAAAAACACCAAAAAAAATTATTTCGGAAATTTTAAAACTCAATTAAAATTAAAAATATATCGCCTATTTTACTCCTGATCGTTTAATTAAGCGATATACCAAATTTCATCCTAATCCGTTAGGTAGTTTTTACGTGAAACGGTCCCCAAATCCGTGTGACAGAAAGTCAGTTTTATTTAAATAGATATCAAGTACTTTCATAACTTGAAAAACTGATTCCGAAAAAATGAGCTGCGTGCTTTATCGCTTTGAAGCCCCAACATATTTTGGCTTTGGCAATTTGTACACAATAAGCAACTATATGGCCTTTAGTACACGACTTGGTAATTTCATATAAAATGTCTTCTACTAAAAATGCACATGAAGATAGGACTTATTTACACATCCATTTTAGTAGTTAATGTTACAAACAAAATTATTGACTAGAGTTCAAATAAAAGTATTTGACTTAACTTTGTAAAACAATAAAAGACATGGGCTGCAAAATTTTACTGCAGACCATATAAAAACGTTTTCCACTTATAACTTATCACAGCTTTCTCCTCTAAGATTTCAAAATGGCTGCCAAAAGAGCAATTGGGTGTTGCCACTTTAACCAAGTGAGTAAAAAAACTTAGAACTAAACATTATTCAATAAAAGTGGGGTGGCCCTAGGTACACAAGTCTCCCCTATTTATTCCAAAAACATTCATTTTTACCATATTTTGTAGTACAATTGCAGACATGTAGGTGAATAAAATATTATTACTTATCATCTTAAAGAAAAAGCTTCCCCCAAATTCTTTATCAAACTGCCAAAGTGTTTAATGTGTGCTTATCTGCATGTTTTAGAACGTTTTACACACTAAAAAAATCAATTGTATAAATTGTGTCAATTTAACCTTAAGTCAGGCGCAGTATAATGACTGCTGAGTTCTGGCACACATTAAAAAAAATTATGAAAATATAATTAAATTCATTCATTTAACTGCTAATTGATGAACACCATTATAAAGAGTGTCAAAATATATAACAAAAGTACAAGAGTTTCCTCAATAAAACATATATCAGCTATAACTATAAAGTTTATGTTGGTGAAACATATTCTCAAGTACAACTAATACATATATAAATAAGGTTGAGAAGTATTGTCAAAATTAAATTATGGATACTTTACAACAAAAAAATATAGAAAATATAATTAACATAATAAATATATTAAATAAAAGCTCATTACAGTAATAACTCTTATAACGTAAATTATATTTACTTTTCAGTAAAATGAACATTTATTTACACTGAATTACGCTACTATAGTCCAAGACAACTTATCCTGACCTCATTAAATACGCTACTATGATGTGCGATCCGGTTTCACTGCGTACTGATTGGCTGCGCAATAATCTTACATGTGACGTCTTGAACTGGGAGGAACTAGGGTAAGCCAATAGTGATTCGCTAAGTGAGTGATGTCATGAAGTAGTTCGTTCAAAGCCATACGATTCGTTAAAACTCTTATAGTAGCAGTGGTAGTAAAGTATTAAATACAATTAAAATTTAAAAGCGCTTATTTTCCCTTTTTTATATCAACATATATATTTAATACAAAACTATGTGCGCAGGTTATCAATACAACTATATATTGTTACGAATTTCTGTATATTTGTAAATATTTCGTAGTAAAATGTATGTAGTAGTCGTATGTAAAAAGGAAAATTTATGTACATTTCGCATAAGGCAGTGCAAGAGTTTGTCTTTACTTTGTTTTCCTGCAATGCGTCTTTTGATGCTTGAAAACGAGTTCTACAGGAATCATGCTGAAAAACGAGTTTTACAAGGAGCAAGCCATTGAACATTATGGTTAATGGCAATCTCGCCAAGTTGGCAACGGTTTTGGATACTAATTTTGGTCACCAAATTTGACGAGAATTCGCCAAATATCGCCAAACTTGGCAACCATTTGACGACATTTTCGGTCCCCATGTACCTGTATAGGGCTTTTCAACTACGATCTGGAAAGTTCTCCAAATTTCTACCTCTGGAAGATTCGCGAAGGTTTAACTTTCCTATATAAGACCGGCCAAGAGAGTGAGTGGTGTGACTTAGTTAGTTGTCTCTCAGCGAGCATTCAGAGTAGTGAACTGTATTGCATTGCCTTGTGCGACGATTTTAGCAGTTGTGTATCAAGTTTTTTAACTGCTGTTTGTGCTCTATTGTTGTGTAAAGAGCTGTATTGAGTCTATTAAAACTACAAGTTCTGGAGTTGTACAAGAATCTGCGAAGAGTTATATCGAAATAAATTTCTGCAAGTTTTGATCTGCTTTGGCTTCAAGTCTTTCGAACCCATCCACGCAACAACATGTTGTGATATTATCAAAACTGTATCTTTAACGTGGAAGGATTCCTATTACAGCGTATGCATCAATGGGGTCAAGATAAGTTGTCTGAGACTATAATAAACGTTAATAACGTTCAAATTGGTATTATTATACTTACTGATTGCTTTTCGAATGGCCTTGGGTTTGTTTTCCCAGTAAATAAAGATGAAGTAAACAGGGACACCTGTGGCGATGATCAAAGCACCAAATCCTGGAAAAGATTAGAATTAGATATTGGATTAGATTCAAATAAAGCAATAGCGGCAAATATCGATACAAATTACGTTAACAGCAGTTACTTAACAGTTTGGTAATAATAACGCGGAAGTGCTCCGCCGCCAAGCCAGATGTCGAAGTGGCAGACATGCAAGTGTGTATTATGTTGACCGATCTTGGGCCAGTTTTCGACCCCAGCTCACTTTCTATTATAGCTAGAACTCTGAATTTTTTTATTCGTGTTGTCCCGGGTGAATAGACGGAAAATCACAACATAATTGTTAACATTGAGCAAGGGAACATGGTGAAAAATTCCTTTGAAAATCATCGAAGTCGTCGGAAATTTCTTCTTCTAATACCGATTCTTCTTCTTCTGGTAGTGAGCAAAACTTCCGCAAGGGCTACAGCCAAAACTATTCGATAATTTTTGGCCATTCTTTTTTAAATCTTCTCATAAGCTGAGAAGATTTAAAAAAGAATGGCCTAAAATCATAGAATAGTTTTGGCTGTAGCCCTTGCTAAAGTTTTGCTCACTACCAGAAGAAGAAGAATCGGTATCAGAAGAAGAAATTTCCGACGACTTCGATGATTTTCAAAGGAATTTTTCGCCATGTTCCCTTGTTCAATGTTAAGAATTATGTTGTGATTTTCCGTCTATTCACCCATTCAAAAGGCATTGCCTCAAACCAAGATTAAGCATCTTGATTTGAGGCAATGCCTTTTGTATGGTTTGATGTGTACGAGATGGGTACATTAGATATCATAACTTTTTCTGGTTGGCTATCTTACTTGGCGGATTTTTTTTTTTTTTGATTTTTTTTAACACCGCTAGTTGTTTTTTGGAAGTAAAGATCTTCAACAGAAATTTGAATGTTACTTAATGGAAAAAATTTCCACTGCAATGAATTGGATAGTCTGTTGAGATACTGATGGTGGAGAATGAAGAGGATTAGATTGGAGTCGGAAAGAAATAAAAATCAAACCATTAGCTTAATCTTCCATTCTTTGCTAGGTAATGTACAAGAGTTTTTCCCTACCAGCAATCATTAACTTTTTTTACAGCGGAAACGGTGATCTTTTTTTCTTTTTTTTTTTCTTCTTTTTTTTTTTTTTTTTTTTTTCTCTCTCTCTCTCTTATCTCCAATCAATCCCTTCTTTTGCTAACCGATGCCAATTTGTGTGAGTTATTACATCATTAATGACGTGAATTAAGGAGCAGTGATGAAGCCAAAATGGTTGCAGTTTATTATGGATGAGTTTAATTGGCAAATAGAGAAAACCCAAAAAGTATAGTTTGCGTTGCAAAAATAATGAATTAGGGTTGCCAGAGGAAAAACTACTGCACATTATTTGGCGAGGAATGAAAGTCTTGGCAGGTGGTTTGAATTTCGTTTCTTTCAGACGCCAAGTAGTCCTAACTACCATCAGAATATTGGCATTGTAATCCCTTATCATCGATGATGAGTACAATCATACGGTAATTTATCTTCTTTTAATGATATGTATTTTCTGGCACTGAGCTAAAGAATACGGAACTGGATTGCTAACCGAGAGTGCCGAAACCGAAACCACACCCTTTAACGAGTGTGCTAATACCTCAAGCCAAAAGCGAAGAAAGGCAGTCAATCCACTTTTGTTTTAACGATCACTATACGGAAATACTCAAACCTCGACATTTGTTTTGTTTTTTGGAACTACCGACTGCCTATTTCTGCCACTTATAAAGTGCTTAACACAGCCAAATACGTCTCGTAATTTTGAGCATCTAGAAGAATACGAGATTGAAATCTTCTAGTGTAAACCCCTCCCTCCGACCCCACCACACCAACGAGAGGGCATTGAGGCCACGACAGATTTAATGTGCACCAGCCCCCATTAGGTACACACACCGATATTTGGCGGACGGAGGCCCGAACCCACAACCCTCCGGTTACGAGCTCGATACTCTACCACAAGGCTATCGGTGCCCATCTCGGCATTTCCCGATTTATATAAATGTAAACAAACTTTTTCTAAGCTCTATTGTCGCTGTTAATAAATAAAATAAAATAAAATAAAACTTCAAAAGAAATACGTCACTATTTTTCAGAAAATACGCAGAGTATTTGGCTAGAAACAAAGCTCTCCACGAGTAATTTGAATAGGCAAATCGCAATGTTTTGCCTTAAAAGTCTAGCACGTGCAAAGGTTACTGTATTAATGAGCGTGGCTCACAAACTTACTTGTAAAAGAAGCCAAGGTCGTCACTCCAGTGTTTTCTTTAGCTCTGTGGACACTGGCTCTCGGACTAAAAGCCACAACTCATAGATCATATTCTAACACCCAGCTTGTTTGTCATTCGTTATTTCCGAAAAAAAGTCTTAATTCCAATTCAGGACCGTATATTTTCATTTTACTGGTAATTTTTAAAATCTCATTTTAAGAATGCAAGCCAAATAGCTTTTTTTTTTTTTTTTAAATAATGACGTATGAGGAATATTCGATTTCGAAGAGAACACAATTTAGGTACTCACCGGTTCCAACTGGATCTGCCATCATGGGAACGACAGTGATAAAGATGGTGGCAATGATGTAAACGATGGGGAAGATCAAGTGAACCTGCGGGAAAACATAGAACATCATCAAAACTGTATTCAAACTCATTAGCGGAACTATCTTTTGTACGACTGGTTATTTATCTCCTTCGAAAGTGGATCCTATGCAGCCAGCCAATAGCAACCAAACACAATGAATCAAACAAATTGGTTGCTTTAAACCAACCGGTAAACCACAAGTCACATGGGACCAAATAGCCATAGTCACACTATAGCTATCGACAAAGAATGATGTCGGCAAGTCGGCAATTTCTATTAAAAAAATAAGGGTGTGAAACATCGAGCAACTTTCAATAATTTCGATGATAATACAGCTGTCAATTTGTATCATTCACCGTTTTTATATTTTCATCATTCATTTAGAAACTAGTGATGTGGAACATCGCACAACTTTCAATTGTACTATATAACATTGGTCATTGCAGTAAAATTTGATATTGTTACTTACCATTTTCTTGTTATCTGGCCAGTCTGGCGTTATTTTTGGCACTAATTTTTACAAAAAAAAAAAATTGCTAAAATGGTGGTTTTGGCGATATACTTTACGATAATCCTTATATTATCCTTTATTATAAGTGAAACTGAGGAGAGAAGAAAAAACGATCGTTAATGAGGGATTCTCAAGGAAAGAGAACTCATTGTTGAAGACATTCGTTTTTCAACTTTTTACGCCGATAAAGCATTTTTACGAGAATTTCGGAGGTGGGGATGTTTAGAACACCTTAAGAGACATTACCACAGCGATTTTGAACAAAATCGTTAGAGCCGTTTTTTAGCAATTACTGAAAAACATGATTTTTTCAATGGTAGCTACCTTACGCGCATGCGCGATTTTGACAAAAACCTTAATGGTAGGCTACCATTCGTTACGATGGCTACCACCAACCCGCACACTAAATTTGAACATCTTAGGTCAATTTGTTCGGGAGTTATGCTGAGCACATACACACACAGAGACAGCCATTTTTTTCGAGATCACTTTTTTTAAATCAGGATGTTCCAAAACATGGAGAAATGCAGAAAACCGAATCGTTATACTTTCATTACCCTAAGTATTACATATGGGTAATTGAAAGTAATAAAGTTACACAATGGTACCCCTCTCCCAAAATGCAACATGATGGTGGTAGGTGTGAGTTACCTTGATGGGCCTGTTGAGGTTTGGTTGCTTCCACCTGAGGTATGGCAAACAGACGACCGCGAGGCCGATAGCGAGCCACGTGGCGAAACCCACGTAGTTGATGAGAGCGTAAATGTCGCTGCTGCACAGGTACAGAATGGACAGCAAGGCCTGAAAAAAAAAAACACATTATATATCTTAATCAATAATTCAATACCTTGATTGCCGACCAAACGGTATAGTGGTTAGCGTGCTGGCTTCTAGACCGCTAGGTTGCGGGTTCGAGTCCCGTGTAGGCATGGGTGTTTGTAAATGTATGTTGGTTTGTTAAATGACGAAATGTTTCGGCGCATTATAGCCCTCGTGTTGCTGACGGCGCCAGATAATCTGAATACAACCAACCAATTCCTTGATTTAAAAATACAAAGTTATCTTTGACTTCAGCATTTCGAAACGAATTATATAACTTTCAATTCATTATTTCCATCTAAATTTTAAGTAAGCTTCATATATATTTTAAAACTTGTAGCAATGGACAATTCCTGCATTTTTTTTTTTTTTTTTTTTTATTATTATAATTATTTTTTTATTCATTTCTAAATGTTTCGAAAAGGCCATAAACGCAAAAATTTCTGCTCCGTACGCTTCTTTTTTTTTTTTTATTTTTTTTTTTTTTTTTTTTTATTTGCGTTCAAAATTACCTTGTTAGATGTTGGCGACAAAACGACTCATTCCTCTGGCATTGAATGTCACGTCACGGCTTCGCAAACATCTTGGCTTGAAATGCAGCAGCGGAAACCAGATATGCAAGTTTCTCGCAAATCACGCCAACCTGTACGGAATGTGGCAATGGTCCACCAACGCCAACTATTTCAATGCTAACTTTTTGGCAGAAACCTCACGATAACCATAGAAACAACAGGGAATAGTTAAGTCACGGATTTTGTTGACTCTTTTGATCGGACTGGTTTTGGCTCGGTTTTGGGGCATTTTCTTTTCTTAATATTTAAATAACTTATTTTTTTTTTAAAGAACTTTTGTTTAAATATTTGGAATCAGAAAGAAATTCTTCATAAATATATACTAATTTCACTCGTTTTTAAAAAATGTGGGAATTGTCCATTACTCACTCGCTTACAGTAGACTTTTCATTGCAATCAATGACACGATGTATGGCCAACCGCCGGCCTTTTGCACAAAACTCATCAACTCATCTAAAACTGAGCCCAAATGTCCACTTGGATAATCATCCATAAACCATCAGTTGCCGATTAATTCTTATCAAAATTCGATGAAAATACAATCAAATGCCAATGTATTCAATGAGAATAGATAATAAAAAAAAAATTACAATAACCGATAGCAGGGTTCCCACTCAAATCACAGAATGAAAATCAATGACTTCTCAATGACTTTTAAGGACCTAATTAATATTTTTAAGGACCTTTGAATTTTTTTTTTTTTTCCAGACATCATGTCTATACATAAATTTTCAGTAAAGTATATTCCACCAAAAAAGTTACAAGTTGGTGGATGCGTAATACAAATATGTCAGAAAAATTCCGATACGGTGCAGATAAGTGGCGGTCAAGCGGGGATAGCAAGTCCGAGTTGTATTTTTATAAATTTTGCAGTTGGCCACACAACATCTGCAAAAATAAAGGACTATTAAGGACCTCCAAGCATTTCCAAGGACTTTTAAGCACCTCTAAGCATTTTCAAGGCATTGAAAACAAGTTTAAAAATATTAAGCACTTTTAATGACTTTCAATGACCGTGGGAACCCTGCGATAGAAGCAAGGTTATTACCGATCTGATGATTTCACAGATCGGTAATAACCTTTTCCCACATTTAAAAACTCATCGGTAAAAGTTGACGTTATATGACGTTTCTTAGTGAATTTATAAGTAATGGAAAATTTAATGTAAATAAGTTCAGTTACCTCTATAGCGAATTGTGATCAGCAATTGGCTACCAATGAGTTCGGAAAAGTTTCAATAACTTGCCAAGAAATCGCCATGTAGTGATTGCTACTAAAAATCTTGCCTCAAAATTGAATGAAATGGCTAAACGATTTGAATTGTGAAAGTCTTTCAAAAATACTTCTTCTTATCCCCAAGAGTCTATTACGTATGACTTACGTATATTGAAATATAAAATTTGAAGACGTTATAACTAGAGGCAACTGCAGTTGTTTGGTTGGTTGATTTAAGTGTAACGGCGCAAGGGCAACACGAGGGCCATACTGCGCGCAACTGCAGTTTGTATTGCGGAGAATGGAAATATAACTCTAATTAAAAGCTTTGCTGGTTTATCACGATTACATATGCTTCGTCAAACATCTTAACTACAAGTAAATGAGCTCAAATGCGGAGTGGATTGAATTATTAATTTGAAATTCTCCTAGACACAATAGGTCGTTAAATAGCCTGAAGTAATTTATTGATGCTTATAAACAATTTAATTAATGTACTTGTATATATATTTTATAAAAGAAACATATAATCTTTGGAATAGTATTACTCAATGCCTGATGTTTAAAGAGAAATACACTGTGCATATTGCACAGGTGACCCAATAATTCGGATACATTAAAAAAAAAAAAAAAAAAAAAAAAAAAAAAAAAACTAAGAATTATACTCAAAAGCTAATACGATACGAAATAAAAATACGTTATCGGGTTTCGCAACTCTTTAACTACCAAGAAGCAAAACTCTAATTGGATATTAATAGTTCATGGGATAGGATAGCTCCGTTAACAAAAGGCAGTTGCATAAATCAACAAACTAATAATGACCTTATACGTATATTCTTTATGGAGTCTACAATACATATTATTAACCAAATATTAAAGATTATTAAACGAATACGAAGAAAGGAGTATAAAAATGGTAGAAATGGGGTCAATAAATGAAAGGTTCAATTCTACCTGCGTCACCAGGCACAGTTAGCACTGAGAGGAAGCCACACAAAATAAAAACACGCAAGAGAAAAGAATCAGTAAAAATGTCCATCTCACACGAGGAAATATGTCCGTATCCTCAATAACATTTTATTTTTACATTTTAAGATACTTTTAATTCAAGCATTTCAATTACTGAAAGGGATCGTTAGCCAGTCCCTATATAGACCCAATGCTTAAGTTAAAAAAAAAACAATAAATGCTGAAGTGTTTGTTTTAAATATGTATACATTTTTATCGAAGTTATAATAAGACAAGCAATAAAAGATAATCAGCAAAATTTGAAGGGAAAATAACTCGTGGTTATTTTATTATTATTATTATTATTATTATTTTAATTTTTATAAACTGATATGTTTTGTATTTTAAAGTGTAATAAAAACGCATCCAGTTACTTTCTCTTCAACTTTTGTGAATAATCTTTTATTGCTGTTGAATCTAATAAATATTCGGATATTTTAAAACAAATTTTTCCGACAGACATCGCGGTTAAAAGAAATTACTTCTATGAGATAGGGAAGGAGGATGACGATCACTTTTAACTTCATGGAGCATAAAAATACTATTCAACACACCATCAGTTGAATAGAAAGTAGCTCAACAAGCTATTGATGGAAAATTGAAGTGCTTTTGTTGTATGTTGCAGAATACTTCTGAATAGAAGCAATAATAAAAGATCTCACTCAGGCTTGTTTCTTCCCCCCCCCCCCCTCCCTTCTTTCTCGTTCAAGATAATCTCCGCCATTGTAAGCTCCTTAAATTAATTAGCTTTACTCAGACAAAAAGACACGGACATTAGACTTAGCACATACAGATATCTGCAGAATTTGATCAATCAGTATGAGTTACAGAAGGACAAAAGATAGCAATTTTTTTAAGTACTCGCGGTTTAATTTCGGTATGGTAATTCTTCTCGATGAGACCATTCATTTGATTCGTCGCACATGTTCAAAACATATGCAGATTTGTCTTGATGGAACGTTGACCCACAGGCGGAGGTCAGAGCATTTCGTATAAGTCTAGCGCAACATTGTATTGTAGAATATAACTTGGCTTGAATTATGATTTGACTCTTCTGTCAGTCCTCTTATCAATAGGACATAATGTTTTAGACATGAAGTCAATGCTTTTTCTGTTGGAGTTTAGGATCAATAGGACATTTTGTTGTAGATCTTGATGCTGATTCTCTTGGGATTTAAAAGTTAATACGGTTTTTAATTTTAACAAAACCCTCATCAATCGGAAATTCGGTTTTAGACATGAAGTCAATGCTGATTCTCTTGGAAGTTTAGAAGTTAACCCTTTGCACTCCAGTGGTGAATTTCACTCACCATGTGGTTTGATGCCGCAACTACTCCAGAGGTGACTCTCGCTCACCACTTGGTTTTGCTACGGTAACTGGATGAGTGGCAGTATCACACACAGAAAAATTATCGAGACTAATATTTAAGATTAAAATTTGTGTGATTAAGAATTTTAAGTCACTGGTGAGAAATGCGTCAAAAGGGTTGCGAAATGTCTGGAGTTGCTGGTGCGCCGCGCGAAAAAGTCATGGAGTGCAAAGGGTTAATACGGTTTTATAATTTGGCCTTTGAACCAACCCTCATCAATCGGTTGGTTGTTTTCAGATTATCTGGCGCCGTCAGCAACACGAGGGCTATAATGCGCCGAAAATTCGTCATTAGACAAGCCAACATACATTTACAAACACCCATGCCAACACGGGACTCGAACCCGCAACCTCGCGGTCTAGAAGCCAGCACGCTAACCACTATACCGTTTGGTCGGCCCCTCATCAATCGGAAATTCGGTTTTAGACATGAAGTCAATGCTGATTCCCTTGAAGTTTAGAAGTTAACCCTTTGCACTCCAGTGGTGAATTTCACTCACCATGGTGGCTTGATACCGCAACTCCAGAGGTGACTCTCGCTCACCACTTGGTTTTGCTACGGTAACTGGATGAGCGGCAGTATCACACACAGAAAAATTACAGAGACTAATATTTAACAGGGTTCCCACTCAAATCACAGAATGAAAATCAATGACTTTTAAGGACCTAATTAATGTTTTTAAGGACCTTTGAAAATTTGTTTTCAGGCATCATGTCTTTACATAAAGGAAGTTCAGTAGTATATTCTACCAAAAAAGTTACAAGTTGGTGGATGGGTAATACAAATATGTTGGAAAATTCTGATACGGTGGAGAAAAGTGGCGGTTAAGCCGGGATAGAAAGTCCGAGTTCTATTTTTATAAATTTTGCAGTTGGCCACACAACATCTGCAAAAATTAAGGACTTTTAAGGACCTTTAAGTATTTTCAAGGACTTTTAAGCACCTCCAAAGCATTTTCAAGGCCTTGAAAACAAGTTCAAAAATATTAAGCACTTTTAATGACTTTCAATGACCGTGGGAACCCTGTTTAAGCAATTATGTTTGTAAAGGTGTAGAGATATATAAAATGTTAAAATATAAAAAATTTATGCATTAATTTGTGTGTGTATAATGATTTTAAGTCACTGGTGAGTTGCTGGTGCGTCGGCGCGAAAAAGACCTGGAGTGCAAAGGGTTAATACGGTTTTATAATTTGGCAATTAAACCAACCTTCATCAATCGGAAGTTTTGTTTTAGACATGAAGTCAATGCTGATTCTTTTGAAGTTTAGAAGTTAATATGGTTTTATAATTTGGCAATTGAACCAACCCTCGACAATAGGGGCATTCATTCAGCTGCAGACGTGAAGTGAATGCTGGTTCTCTTGGCGTTGCGGTTTAATTTCATGACGCGTGCAAGTAAAGGATTGTTACTCACCATGGCAATGACTGCAGGTGCTGGCGTCAGGTGCTTCACCTGGATCATGGCCAGTATCCGGGGCATCTGGCCTTGTTCGGCACCGGCGTAAAACAGCCTGCAACGATCAGACGAAAACGATATCTTGATTGTGCGCAAATTAAACAATGATTCAACATGCAGTATTAGAAATACTATTTCGCTTAATATTTTTTCGCACAAAATTTAAAGTATATCTCGTGATATTTTAAATATGCAGTATTAATATGCTTTTTTTGTGAAACTGTGTCAAAGCACGTACTTCATATAAGAATTAAAACATGCCTTTCAGTTACTTTCCTACACATGCTTGAATTTGTCAAGAAATATATGAATAGGCAAAATATTAATCAAAACAAGTGTAGGGAAGACTTGTGTATCTAGGGCCGCCTTTTTTCAATGCACAAAAAAATTAGCCACTGAGCCGTTTAAAAATGTGAAACTGATATGCATACATCGTTATAGTAATTACTTCCCATTGGGATTAATATAAGTACTTAAAATAATAGATTCTGTCAAACAGAAGGTTTTTAAAGAAATTTCACAAATGGTCCTAGGTACAAGAGCTCGTTGTACCTAGGGCCAGTAGCAGATGTACCTAGGGCTATTCTCTTTAAGTGAGGTCTCAGTCAATAATGAATAGAAAACAAACATACGCAGATGAATTTTATAAAAGAAACAATATCAAGTAATGATCGGTCATTGGTTTATCATATAATAACTATAATAAATTGCAATGTGTCAAATTATTAGTGAATTACGTGTATTTTCATTAACTTGAAAAACAGATTCCAAAAAATGAGCTGCATGCATTATCGCTTTGGAGTCTAAACAGATTTTGGTTTGGCAATTTGAACACAATAAGCAACTGTGTGGCCCTAGGTACACGATTTGGTAATTTCATATAAAATGTCTTCTACTAAAAATGCACATTGAGAAAGGACTTATTTAAACATCTCCTTCAGTACTTAATGTTACAAACAAAATTATTTACTAGAATTCAAAGAAAAGTTTTTGATTTAACTTTGTAAAACAGTAAAAGACATGAGCTGCAAAATGTTAATGCAGACCATATAAAAACGTTTTCCACTTATAACTTGCCACAGCTTTCTCCTCTAATAACTCAAAATGGCTGCCAAAAGAGCAATTGGGTGTTGCCACTAACCCAAGTGAGTAAAAAAACTTAGAACTAAACATTATTGAATAAAAGCGAGGTGTCCTTAGGTACATGGTAGCTCTAGGTACACAAGTCTCCCTATATATGGAACAATTAAAAAATCTTAGGATCTTTAAACTAGCATGTTGTTTAAATATTTGTGTTACCACGAAGCATTTTTTTTTTTTTTTTTTTTTTTTTTTTTTTTTTTGACAAGGCTGTAGATTTTTCTATTTAAAATCTGGCAATCCCCTTTTAAACATGCAAAATCATCGCTTGCGCCATACCATAGCAGCGAATAAGGAAGGATTGAGAATTTGTCTGCTATCTTCATCTGGATTTTAAAGCCCCAAAGAAAACCGAATTTGTCAAATGAAAGCTTTTTCGACCACTGTTAATAAGGCAACGGTGTGAAGTAAAATAAAAAAAAAAGTATTGAAATGCTAACATCGAATTTGAATATTCAAATGTAAAAAAATGACCGTGAAAATGGAAAATATAACATTTTAATTCTCTTATATAACAGAAGTGTAAAGCTGTTACCAAACCACCTCCCTATACACTACATTCTTACTTGAGATCAAACAAAAACAATTAAATAGAAAAATTAGTCATGTATATTGTTATAAATTTTTCTCAGAAGAAATGATGCTCCCACATCTTCTTCTAACAACAAAACAATCACTATCAAGTTTTAATACAAGCTACGTTAGATACAACTTCAAACTCAGCGTTAATTCAAGCTCCAAAAGAAAACATCGGAAACTTTAGGAACAGCAAACGATTCTCAACGCATTTGACCTCGATTTCATTTTTCGTTTCTTTAAATATAGTGTGATGGAAGAAATTTCTAGCAAAATCCAGCCGACCAATCGTCTGATCGAAATGCCTTAAAATTTCTGGAATGATTTAGGTATTGCCACCTTTTCCAACCTAAATTATCACTGTTTACAAATAAAAATTGAACGTTGAAAATAAATAAATCAGTGTTTACAAATAAAAATTGAACGTTGAAAATAAATAAATCAGTGTTTACAATTTTATACAGAATAAAATAAAATAGAACTTTAAAATAAATACGTCACTGTTTAACAGAATAAAATTAAGTAGAACTTTAAAATAAATACGTTGCTATTTACAATTATTTACAGACGATTTTTGTAACAGTATTAATATTTTGCATTACGAATTTACAAATATTAAATATAAATATACAAACAACTTGAGAAAAAGACTTATAGAAAGGTTGACTTTTTTTGTAATAAGATGCCTTTCACAAATATTAATTTATCTCAATTTAGAAAAGGTATTTTTGTCGTTGTCCTACAAAGCATGGCTATCGCTAATCACTCGGAAAAGCAGGGTATTCGGAAAATGACGTCCATCAACTAAGGACACAAAGTTGATCCAAACTACAATCATTTGGCACAATTTCAATAAATCTTTCAGATTAGTTCGTTTACGACCTACAAATGTATTTATGATTGAATTGGTATGTCAGAGTTATAGAAGATGATCTTTACCTGGATGAAGTGAAGAGGATTCCGTTGACACCTCCATAGGTGGACATAGCCACGAACACTGGCATGATCCAGGCCATCTTACCATACAAAGCATCGGCGAACGTCTACATGGAAGACAAGACATGTTAGTTGGTAATTAATAGAAGTAAACCTTATCGAAAAAAATGCTCACAAGGCTGCTTTCGATTCCTGACACTACACTGTTGATCGGTGTTTTTGTCAATCCTATACTCAAGATACAGAAGGGAAAATGTTTAAGTAAGACGAGTACTACTTGAATTTTTAGTATGTTCTTAACTTGTTTTTTTTTTAAAACGATTTGACTCAACTTAAAATGAGATGAGGAATGTTTTCATTTTTGAGAACTTGTTATACATTCAGTATTCTTTGTTGAATGTGCAGTATTCTTATTATGGATCAAAGGTATAGTGTTCTTGTACTTTATTAAAGAATCAGAGTTCTTATTCTTGTTTACAGAAATAGTGTTCTCATTCTTGATGATTGAAGTGTATCAATGTTCTTATTTCCAGGTAACACAGCAGTATTGGCTAATATCGGAAACAGGTGTTTTGGAAGATTGACCATCGAAACTCGAGCATCGCTCCAAAATAAACGATTTTTTTTTTTTTTTTTTTTTTTTTTGTAATAAACAGGTCAAAAACATCGCAAATTTTTTTTTTAGCCCTCCGAGTTTTCTTATAAAAAATATATTTCAGTCTACAAGGGACCGCATCGGGATTGGCCAAAGTCGAGCGATAATTAAAGGGTTTCTGCCAAAAAAAAATGTCTCAAATCCATGACTTTTCATGGCTTTTAAAGACTAAAGCAAATAATTTTCCGTGACTCAAGAAAACAAATCACACACAAAAAAAAAAAAAAACTTTCAGTTTTAAAAAAGTGAGTGATATCAACAATGCAAAACAGAAGAAAGTAGACGAGAATTTTTTTTTTTTAAATGTAAACACAAGCTTATCAAAACTGCTCATTTCAGTTCTCATAATATGAAATGTTTTTTCATCTATGAGACTTTACTCGTGTGATGTCACAAATTTGGAGTTCAGAAATGTTTTCATTGGCCACGGTTTTTAACTGTGACCGTTGTTTCCGCCAAAACATAAATAAAACACAGATGAATTTTCGATGAGCTGAATAGCGATCATGGCGTTTATGATATCACAGCTACTGGATTTTACTTAAAATGTTTAGAAATCTATGAAATTCACTGCATTTTTTGCTCAAAATCAAGACTTTCCATGGCAAAATATACCCAATGTTCAAATTTATGACTTCCCATGACATTTCCTAATTTTCCATATGCATGGAAACCCTGCATATATGTACTGGGGTTCTTAATTTTAAAGAATCAGTGTTGTATCCTTTATTAAAAAAAAAAAGGTTTTCTCAGTTCGTCATTAAAGAATAAGTTTTCTTATTTTTTATTTAAGAATTGTACGACACATGACCTTTTTCATTTTACCTTCCTTAATTTTATAGAAATATTTTTAAAATCCAGAACTTTGTATCAAAATTCTTCAACCTGAAGCTGTTCTTTCAATTTCTATAAGCATACAAACAGTTCCTGTCACTAATTGATATCACATGCATAACTTCCTACAATAGCAACGGTCAGCGTAATTTTTTAAGAAATTACTTACCACAGCCACTGCCTCTGCGCCCAAAACTTCAGGAACTGATAATGTGGTGTGGAATGCGACGACAGTCATAGTGTACACAACAGTCACCAGGATGCATGAGATGAAGATGGCTTTAGGAAGGTTCCTGCACAAGAAAACCGCAACACAAATTCAGTTAGGAGGAAAATATGCACAGTATGTCGGTAAAGTCATGGTGCACTTTTGACCGGTCACAGAAAATCAACGAAACAAGATAGAAATGTGAAATTGGCACCAATTAAAACGAAAACTCACCACGTTTCCGTAGTATTATGGCTCATCCACACTACGCCGCCATTGCCCGTAAATTTCTGGATACAACATTGGCCCAGCGGTGGATAGGCGGGGATTCTGTCAAGCCATGGACACCACGATCCTCTAATCTGAAGCCCTTAGACTTTTACTTGTGGGGTTATGTGAAACAAAATGTGTATAGTGAACGTGTCAACTGTGGTGACGACTTCAAATAGCAAGTAAAAGCTTCTATGCCCTGGAGTACTCTTTTGCGTAGCGGCAAATCACCTGGCAGGAAAACCAAATATCTCCCGATCGAGCCCGAGTGACCGCAGAAAGCTGCTTCGCTTCATTGGTGACTACCGGATAAACAAATCATGCTGCCATCTATCGGCGCCTTCTGAAAGGAGAAACTTCAACGCGACAAGCTATCAAATACGAGCCCTCGCTACAAGCGAGCACAACGATGCAGCTATAGCATCCCAAACCTCCAACTCCGATCAGACGCTGATCAGAACTACAGTATCGCTCCTTCATCGTTGGGAAGAGGCTGTCTGGTGACGAATTCAAATAGTAGATAAAAGCTTCTATGCACTGGAGTACTCTTTTGCATAGCGGTAAAGCATCTGGCTGGAAAACCAAAGGTCCCACGATCGAGCCCCAGTGACCTCAGAAAGTTGCTTCGCTTCATCAACAACGTTAATCGTGTACAACAGAGAATCACACACGTTATTCACTCTGTTACACAAAACGTCCTTAACCATGTGTGGTAAGAATTTGAATATCGTTTAGATGTGTGAAAGGAAACAAATGGAAACCTCATCGAACTGCACTGAATCGGTATGAAACTTGGAGAGTTTTCCTTTCATTTGTGGAATACTTCACATTTCTATCTTGTTTCGTTGATTTCTTAAGACCGGTCAAAAGTGCGGCCTGACTTAACGGACGCACTGAATGTATACAATCAAGCTTGTCCAATAAATACAAAATATTATAGTGGTAAATATATTAAAAAAAAAAAAAAATCAGGTTAAGGTTATTCGATTTTTAGAGAAATGTAGACCGCCATTCTTTTGAAAATTAGTACTCAAACGAGAGTAAATAAAAATAAGTTCTAAAATCACCCGCATAAAAATTATCAAAAATATTTAAGTTTCTAGTTTACACTATTACTAGAGGTCTGAAATATCGATCAAAATAAATATCGATACTATATCGTTGCATAAATAAAAATATCGATAAATCGATACATGATTTTTATTTATTTGAGTTTCAAATTTGCCAGAAACGAAGTTTTTTGGGGCAAATTTCTAATTTTCAGGAATTTATGAAAAAATTGTTTTAATAAATAAATTATAAAAAATTTTTAATAAATAAATTATAAAAATTGTTTCAATAAATAAATTATAAAAATTGTTTTACTAAATAAATCATAAAAATTGTTTTAATAAATAAATTATATTATCAATCAGAATGAATAAAATAAATTTGGATGTCAATGCATAAATTCACATTTATTTTTAAAGAAGAAATTTTGAAAAGTAGTTTAGCGCTTATTTTGCTGATCGAGATGTTTTTACAATTTAAAATTAGCTACACATTCCAGGCACACATTGGCAACATAAACGGAGCTTTGTTAATGACTACTAACAAATTATCTTATCTTTCCATTACATTATGTTTTCTTTTTGTGTTAGGGTGCCATTTGAAGTGTCTCTCAGCCAAGTCCAAACTTTAGTTTTGAAGTTTTTGAAAAGCGAAAAAAGAAAAGCGAAAAAACACATGGAACTACAAAAAGATCATCAAATAACTAAAAAAATTTGAAGATATCGATATATTGGTGACTTGTATCGATGTTTTAAAAAAATATCGATAAAAATATCGTTATAATGCTAATCAAATGGATATTACGATGGTAATAATTTGAATTATTTGGACTGAGGTTGTATGTAATAATCATTAGTAAAAACTAAACCAATTACAATGAAGCCTTTAAAAATAAATTCGAACTTTCAAATTCCGTTAAAAGGAAGTCCTAGTAATGATCATTTCCTATACTCGCTATGTTACAATCTTCTAGCTCAGTGCATTTAGAAATTTCTTTCAATAAAACCTTGAAATTTGGTGAGTAGGTACAAAACTGGTCACTTAATGAAATGGCATAAATTAAAAACTCGAAAATAGCTCCTAATGTATTTATTCTTATAATTAAAATCATTACGCAAATGCATATGCAGTGGCTCCACCTGGTTTTGTCTTTTACTATTATATTATACTATTATTACCTGGTTTTTTTCTTTTACTAAAATTAAAATAGCAAAAGACTAAACCAGGTGGAGCCACTGCATATGCATTGACGAAACCATTTCAAATATAAAACAAAATATATTAGACGCTATTTTTGAGTAATTAATTTATGTCATTTCATTAAGTGATCTTTTTCGTACCTACTCACCAAATTTCAAAGTTTTATAGAAAGTAGTTTTTCAATACACTGGGCTAGACGCTTGTACATTAGCGAGTATAGTCTAAGCACATTACTAGCTAATCTGCAAATTAACTGATTTTCTCCGTTAGCGTGCGAAATTAAGAGTTTTCCCGCATTTTAAACCTTAGATGATGTGCACTTTAACGGCTTAAAGTTTTGATGAAGTTCAAAAGTTTATTTATTTCCTTCCCCCCTCTCCCTCGACTTTGAAAAATAAATAAATAACGTTATTTCCTTGATTGGAATAATATATTTAAAGAGGCATTGTAGTTTTTTTTTAATTGATTAATGATTGATCCTGACAACTAATTCGTTGATTGTTTGATGGTTGTATAAACTTGATTCTTTAGATGTCGAAAAATAAATAAACAACATTGTGTTAATTTAAGCGTACATAAACTTTAGCTAGGCGTCCACTATCGCTGGGCAGGGCAGAGTGGAGAGGATTAGATTAGAGCCAATTACAAGTCTGTCAACGTCCATTGTAGCTCGTGCTACAGTAGACTTTGGCAGCCTCGTAATTGGCTCTAGTCCACTCCGCTCTGCTCTGCTCAGCGATAGTGGACGCCAAGCTTTAGCTGCTGTTCCAGCATAGATCTTATTTTCCCTTTAACGATTATCTACTCGGTAATGTGCAGATTAACGAGGTAATTTGAGAAATTAAACAATGTCCGGTACTTTAACGGATCATCCTAGTTAATCTGCACATTACCTACTAGATACCTAGTAGGTAATGTGCAAATTATCTATGTAATTTTCAGATTACCTAAGTAATTTGAGAAATGAAACAATGTCCGGTACTTTAACGGATCATCCTAGTTAATCTGCACATTACCTACTAGATACCTAGTAGGTAATGTGCAAATTATCTATGTAATTTTCAGATTACCTAAGTAATTTGAGAAATGAAACAATGTCCGGTACTTTAACGTATCATCCTAGTTAATCTGCACATTACCTACTAGATACCTAGTAGGTAATGTGCAAGTTATCTATGTAATTTTCAGATTACCTAAGTAATTTGAGAAATGAAACAATGTCCGGTACTTTAACGGATCATCCTAGTTAATCTGCACATTACCTACTAGATACCTAGTAGGTAATGTGCAAATTATCTATGTAATTTTCAGATTACCTAAGTAATTTGAGAAATGAAACAATGTCCGGTACTTTAACATATCATCCTAGTTAATCTGCACATTACCTACTAGATACCTAGTAGGTAATGTGCAAATTATCTATGTAATTTTCAGATTACCTAAGTAATTTGAGAAATGAAACAATGTCCGGTACTTTAACGGATCATCCTAGTTAATCTACACATTACCTACTAGATACCTAGTAGGTAATGTGCAAATTATCTATGTAATTTTCAGATTACCTAAGTAATTTGAGAAATGAAACAATGTCCGGTACTTTAACGTATCATCCTAGTTAATCTGCACATTACCTACTAGATACCTAGTAGGTAATGTGCAAATTATCTATGTAATTTTCAGATTACCTAAGTAATTTGAGAAATGAAACAATGTCCGGTACTTTAACGGATCATCCTAGTTAATCTGCACATTACCTACTAGATACCTAGTAGGTAATATGCAAATTATCTATGTAATTTTCAGATTACCTAAGTAATTTGAGAAATGAAACAATGTCCGGTACTTTAACGTATCATCCTAGTTAATCTGCACAATACCTACTAGATACCTAGTAGGTAATATGCAAATTATCTATGTAATTTTCAGATTACCTAAGTAATTTGAGAAATGAAACAATGTCCGGTACTTTAACGTATCATCCTAGTTAATCTGCACATTACCTACTAGATACCTAGTAGGTAATGTGCAAATTATCTATGTAATTTTCAGATTTACTAAGTAATTTGAGAAATGAAACAATGTCCGGTACTTTAACGGATCATCCTAGTTAATCTGCACATTACCTACTAGATACCTAGTAGGTAATATGCAAATTATCTATGTAATTTTCAGATTACCTAAGTAATTTGAGAAATGAAACAATGTCCGGTACTTTAACGTATCATCCTAGTTAATCTGCACATTACCTACTAGATACCTAGTAGGTAATATGCAAATTATCTATGTAATTTTCAGATTACCTAAGTAATTTGAGAAATGAAACAATGTCCGGTACTTTAACGGATCATCCTAGTTAATCTGCACATTACCTACTAGATACCTAGTAGGTAATATGCAAATTATCTATGTAATTTTCAGATTACCTAAGTAATTTGAGAAATGAAACAATGTCCGGTACTTTAACGTATCATCCTAGTTAATCTGCACAATACCTACTAGATACCTAGTAGGTAATATGCAAATTATCTATGTAATTTTCAGATTACCTAAGTAATTTGAGAAATGAAACAATGTCCGGTACTTTAACGTATCATCCTAGTTAATCTGCACATTACCTACTAGATACCTAGTAGGTAATATGCAAATTATCTATGTAATTTTCAGATTACCTAAGTAATTTGAGAAATGAAACAATGTCCGGTACTTTAACGTATCATCCTAGTTAATCTGCACAATACCTACTAGATACCTAGTAGGTAATATGCAAATTATCTATGTAATTTTCAGATTACCTAAGTAATTTGAGAAATGAAACAATGTCCGGTACTTTAACGGATCATCCTAGTTAATCTGCACATTACCTACTAGATACCTAGTAGGTAATATGCAAATTATCTATGTAATTTTCAGATTACCTAAGTAATTTGAGAAATGAAACAATGTCCGGTACTTTAACGTATCATCCTAGTTAATCTGCACAATACCTACTAGATACCTAGTAGATAATATGCAAATTATCTATGTAATTTTCAGATTACCTAAGTAATTTGAGAAATGAAACAATGTCCGGTACTTTAACGGATCATCCTAGTTAATCTGCACATTACCTACTAGATACCTAGTAGGTAATATGCAAATTATCTATGTAATTTTCAGATTACCTAAGTAATTTGAGAAATGAAACAATGTCCGGTACTTTAACGTATCATCCTAGTTAATCTGCACAATACCTACTAGATACCTAGTAGGTAATATGCAAATTATCTATGTAATTTTCAGATTACCTAAGTAATTTGAGAAATGAAACAATGTCCGGTACTTTAACGTATCATCCTAGTTAATCTGCACATTACCTACTAGATACCTAGTAGGTAATATGCAAATTATCTATGTAATTTTCAGATTACCTAAGTAATTTGAGAAATGAAACAATGTCCGGTACTTTAACGGATCATCCTAGTTAATCTGCACATTACCTACTAGATACCTAGTAGGTAATATGCAAATTATCTATGTAATTTTCAGATTACCTAAGTAATTTGAGAAATGAAACAATGTCCGGTACTTTAACGTATCATCCTAGTTAATCTGCACAATACCTACTAGATACCTAGTAGATAATATGCAAATTATCTATGTAATTTTCAGATTACCTAAGTAATTTGAGAAATGAAACAATGTCCGGTACTTTAACGGATCATCCTAGTTAATCTGCACATTACCTACTAGATACCTAGTAGGTAATATGCAAATTATCTATGTAATTTTCAGATTACCTAAGTAATTTGAGAAATGAAACAATGTCCGGTACTTTAACGTATCATCCTAGTTAATCTGCACAATACCTACTAGATACCTAGTAGGTAATATGCAAATTATCTATGTAATTTTCAGATTACCTAAGTAATTTGAGAAATGAAACAATGTCCGGTACTTTAACGTATCATCCTAGTTAATCTGCACATTACCTACTAGATACCTAGTAGGTAATATGCAAATTATCTATGTAATTTTCAGATTACCTAAGTAATTTGAGAAATGAAACAATGTCCGGTACTTTAACGGATCATCCTAGTTAATCTGCACATTACCTACTAGATACCTAGTAGGTAATATGCAAATTATCTATGTAATTTTCAGATTACCTAAGTAATTTGAGAAATGAAACAATGTCCGGTACTTTAACGTATCATCCTAGTTAATCTGCACAATACCTACTAGATACCTAGTAGGTAATATGCAAATTATCAATGTAATTTTCAGATTACCTAAGTAATTTGAGAAATGAAACAATGTCCGGTACTTTAACGTATCATCCTAGTTAATCTGCCCATTACCTACTAGATACCTAGTAGGTAATATGCAAATTATCTATGTAATTTTCAGATTACCTAAGTAATTTGAGAAATGAAACAATGTCCGGTACTTTAACGTATCATCCTAGTTAATCTGCACATTACCTACTAGATACCTAGTAGGTAATATGCAAATTATCTATGTAATTTTCAGATTACCTAAGTAATTTGAGAAATGAAACAATGTCCGGCACTTTAACGGATCATCCTAGTTAATCTGCACATTACCTACTAGATACCTAGTAGGTAATATGCAAATTATCTAGGTAAGTTGGAGATTACCTAGATAATTTGAGAAAAAAAAAACAATCTTCGATACTTTAAAGGATCACCCTAGTTAATCTGAAAATTACCTAAATAATCTGTGGAACAACTGATTTCTACACTTTAACGGTAACATATACAAGGTGTCAACAAATTAGTTGGGCAATGGAGATCAAATACATCTGAATAACTCTTAATAACTAGGCATTATTAACCATTCATTTTCCCCAACTAATTTATAGTCACCATGCCATTTTGTATGCAACAAAAAAAAAAAGTTATTATGCCTAGTTATTATGAATTATACAGATCTATTTGAGGTTCATTGTCCAACTTATATGTAGATACCCTTTATATAGGATAAAAGGCTTAAAATTTCGTCTGTTTCCGTAGAATTACCTAAGAATGTAATAAATAGAGTGCAATGACTTTCACCAATGGTATGCTTTTCAGAATAGTGTGGAAGAAGAACGACATTTTTTCTCTAGTTTTTACGTTGCGAAGTCACAAAGAAAAATCGTCACATTGATCTCTAAAAGTTCTGAAATCCAAAAGCATCCTATTCAAATGAGAAAGCACTTCGGTCATTCCTCAATGATTGAAACTATTTTCGGTTTAGAATTTCAAAATAAATAACTCGTTTAGAATATTATTGATGCCAAGTTGAATGTTTGTATTGTTTCGATTTGGTTGAAATTGTTTTGGAATCCGTTTTAAAATAATACACATGCTTGTCAAAATAATGGAAACACTATCAATATCATTGGGTTGTTTAATATGTTTTGTATTCGTGAAAAACTATTCCAGTCAAAAGATTTTATTTTTTTTACAAACAGAGTCTTAAATATTAGGTAGAAGGAATACAATTTCTGTTAAAGCTAACAATCGATCAGAGAGTTCAGATTGTTGTAGTTAGGTCATTCGGCTTCTGTTATTGCCACTGCCATGTTATTGGTGTTCTAAAGCTACAGTATCGCAAGCTACGATTGCATTAAAAAAAAATAACGACAAAATATCATATGCGAATAAAAATAGTGTCCGAGATATTGTTCTGGGAAATAGTAGTGTATAATGTAGTGCAACAGTCAAACAGGGCCATTGAATGTAATACGTATCCTTATCAAAGCCATTTTCCATGGTATTTTTTTTCCCCCTACTTAACCATTTGAATGGAAATATCCATCGCTCATTCAAAGAACACATTTATTAATTTCAATTACCCATATGTATACATAGGGTAATGAAAGTATAGCTTGGTTGGTTGTATTCAAATTATCTGGCGCCGTCAGCAAGACGAGGGCTATAATGCGCCGAAATATTCGTCATTAGACAAGCCAACATACGTTTACAAACACCCATGCCTAACACGGAACTCGGAACCCGCAACCTCGCGGTCTAGAAGCTAGCACGCTCCAACTAAACTCCAACTTAACTTGACAACAATAGACGATAGATCTTCACCATGCTCATAGGCAATTAATCCATTTTAGAGGAGTGAAGACATAATTCTCGCCAAACCTTATAGCCTTTTGTTCTCTACAGGGTTGTGGTTTGGCGAACATTATGCTTTCACGCCGCCAAAATGGATTAAATACCTATGAGCACTGTGACGATCAACCGTCTAGTGATGTCAAGTTACGTTGAAGTTTAGTATAGCTGGTAATACGTTTTCCAAGTCCCGAAGCATCCTATAGATTTTATGAATAACAAGTTTCAGCTCTTTGAACAGTTTACGAAAGAGGAATAATGTTCCTTAAACTACTATTTATGCTTGGCTTGGAGTTATTGTTCGGCAAAGTTCACACAGTAGTACATGTTAAAAACATTTCTACTTTATGTTAATGAAGGCTTTCATGTTATTCTTAGTATTTCCATTATTTTGAGCACAGCCTGTGACTTCTTTTATGTATGAACTAGTTAAATACCCGTGCTTCGCTACGAAATTTTCACATGTGCAATATTTTAGCTAGCTGTGAGGCCTCGCGTTGCGGAAATCTGTCATTCGTGTATGAGACCCAGTTTTTGGCGCTTCGCTCGCAGGAAGGTTCATCGCTACGCAAAATCGAGCTCGCTTCGTTAGCTGAAAAGTTCATGGACACATAAACACAGGCTTATTTCACTCGTTAAAAGGTTCATTGCTATGCAAGCATAGGCTCGCTTCTCTCGCTGAAAGGTTCATTGCTGTGTAAGCATAAGCTCGCTTCACTCACTAAAATCTAATTGCTACGTAAAGCCTTAATATTAGAACCCTCTCCCTTGTCAAGAAAAAAAATTCCCCTTTAATACAATAATACAGCACCCCTTTAAGATAATTTTAACACGTGTTAGTGGAAAGCAAAATTAGAAGGCCAAAACGGCCTACTTTGAAACTTTCAGAGCTCTAGGCCAATTAGAAGTCGCTTTTTGTTAAAATTGTAGCATTCTTTTTGTTAGAAGTCCAATTAGATGGCCAAAACTTCTTGTGAAATCTCAGAAATGTAGCCCAATTACAAATCGTTTTGTAAAATAATGAAACCGATTGGTTTTTTGATATGGAGGTTTAGCGATACGTCTTTGTTGGTTGTTTTCACTTATTTGCTTGGCGTCGTTTCAAGTTAGTGACAATACTAATTGACATTATGTGATTGACTGTTGAGGACCTGATGTATTTGTTTGAAGTGTTTATCAATGATACTAGATTCTTTTAAAAGGAATAGCGGGTTTCACTATCTTAAAATAAATAGAAATTACATTTCTTTACTTGAAAAAAGAAAAAAAAAATTTTAATAGAATGCATCAATTTTTTTTCCTCGAATGTCTATAATATAAGGCAAACATATGGTAATAATTTCGTAAGCAAGTTTCGTTACAACTTTTCTCAACGGTTATTTTGTTATTCTTGCATTTAAATGATTTGCGCTTTACCATTCAAAACTTTCTTTTGGCTTGATTTTAACTAGATTGAATGATAGTTTTCTTTCCAAGAAAATATTAGTATATTTCACAAATTCAAATTTTACAAAACCAGGACATTGTAGATATTCTTAAGACATGCCTTCTGTGTATGCTAACTTAAACTAGGACCTTTCTAACACGACAATGATGGAAATGGCAACTATCTTTACAATATTCCTTAGTAAATGTTTTACTAATTTAAAGACTTATTTAACACGTTGACTGCCATATGAGTTGCATTCAACTCCACACCACTGGTTCAATCTCTTCTCCAATCAAAGCGTCGATGAGTGGTGGTTTGATAATTTTGGCGCAAGGGCAACACGTGGTTCATACTACGCCAAAGAAATTAGTAAACATCAATTTAAAATTTAAGAAACAAAGTATCGGAAAAATTAATATAAAAGTCAAAGAGTAAGTATTTTAGTGGGGGGGGGGGGGAAGCATTCCACAAAAAAATGACTCGCGGTCTATCAGACCGCATAAAGCAATTAAAAGTTAAATCAAATTGGCTCTTTAAACCGGAATCGTACTAAATTCCGTGGCAGTCAACGCTTTAGGTTGGTTGTATTTAGATTATCTGGCGCCGTCAGCAACACGAGGGCTATAATGCGCCGAAACATTTCGTCATTTAACAAACCAACATAAATTTACAAACACCCATGCCTAACACGGGACTCGAACCCGCAACCTCGCGGTCTAGAAGCCAGCACGCTAACCACTATACCAACTTGGTCGGCACAGTCAACGCTTTAATCGATACTATTTGCACTTATTACTTTTTGTTGATTGCTCTTCTTTGCCAGCTGATTTAGAGAAAGGTAAAAATATCTGGTTTAATGCAAGATCCCTTTAGAAGATGGGAAAAGTGAACCATTCATACTCACGTGTGAGGGTTTTTCAATTCTTCAATCACAAAATTCAGGTAGTTCCTGTTAATAGCAAAAGAAGAGAGTCATTACAATAATAGCCAACATTTACGTACTTAAAAGGAAAATATTTTATTTTAAAACAAATATAAATATATAATATATAAATGCTTCCTTGGTTGTGTATCTTTTTTTTTTTTTTTTTTTTTTTTTAATCAAAATCAGTTTTATTCCGTTCATGATAAAATGCTGCACACTTCAGGACCAAAACGAGAGGAATGTCACTGGCTACATGCTTAGAAAAACCACCCGATTCTCCTCTCTACCATTTAAAGGGTATGATCCTAACTTGAGATCTTCTGAATTGGTTTGAACATAGTGTTTTTCTAGGTATCTTGACTAAGCCAGATTATCGGGAATGCAATTTCAAAAAAACCTTTATTCAATCGGCTCATCCAATCTAAACCCGATGATACCAGGAAAATTTGAATCCAGGAAACGCCGGCACTTGAATTAGTATCATTTGAAAACAAACCATTCCAGCAATTTTTTCATTCTCAAATTTAATTCATTAAAAAAAAGTAAAAAAAAAAAAAAAAAAAAGTACTGCCATAGGATACAATCAACTATTACAATATGAAGTCAAGGATCGCAAAAGTTCACAATTCATACTCCAAAACCGAATTTCTTATAACAAAAAGTACACAAGAAAAGGCCCTAAGGGCTCTATCTACTTTGAATGCATGAAAAAAAACGCTATTTTTATTAATTTTTTTAGGAATACTGTTTTGTTTATTGATACAAAACGTGTTAGTCTTAACAAAAACCTTCGTAAATTACAAAAAAAATATATTGATTTTAAATACTTTTTAGTGTGAAAATGCAGGAGATGAAAAAATCTCAGAAACTACAGAACTGATCCTTAAGAAATTGTAACCACATGTTCTGTACACTTATCGCTATATCCCGTACCAGAATTATTGCAAAATTTTAATTTTAACTTTTTTTTTTTGGCAAAATACGTGCAAAAAAACACGTTTTTAAATTATTATTATTTTTTTTACTAAAAAAGTGGTTAAAATCAATATTTTTTTTTCTTTCTTTTGTAATTTACGAATGTTTTTGTTAAGCCTAACAAGTTTTACATCAATAAACATAACAGTATTCTTTAAAAAAAAAAAAAAAAAAATAGAGGGTTTTTTCATGCATCCAAAGTAGACAGACCCCTTAACCCACTTAATAATTTATATTATAAACATCTTTAAAAGCACTTTAAAATCTAAATGCTTTCTTAATCAAAATATATGCCAGCTCTGACCAATCTATACATACGTACAACCATGATTGCAACTGCACTTAATCCTAGTGTGGCCCGGATCAGACTAATAAATCGACATTAAGAGACAGAAGGTAATTAACCTGAGCTTTCATGATTTAGCTTTGATGTAATCAAGATGCTGATTAATTGATAGAAGTTTCAGATTCCTGTTTTTCTTTTTTCTGCGTGTGTTCATTTTCAAGCCAAGTAGCAACTGGTTTTACTAGAAATAGCGTTAGTCTTTATTTATATGAGAGAAAATAGGTGGTGTGAACGACAGTGCCAAACATCGTTTACGAATAATAATCAAACGTGCTTGTCATAGTTTCCCTACCCGGGGGGAAATAAATATGTTTTATAAGTGCATGGGCGTAGCTAGGGTAGGGTCAAAGGGGTGCGTTTGCAACCCTCTAGTATTTTATAAATTTAGGAAAAAATTGAGAAGTGTAAAATTTACACCTTAAGAACTTGAGCGCTGTGCAATATGGTTGGTTGGTTGGTTATTTGGAGTTTTATGGCGCAAGAGCAACACTAGGGTCATACTGCGCCACTGGGCAATATGAGTTTATTGATTTGAACAGAATGCATACATTTTAAGGAAAGTTAGTACCCTCTACGGTAATGTTAATTTGACATATTTCATGTACTTTTTTCTCAGAAAGTAATTGACATAGAAGCCTGATTTTTTTTCAGTGCATTTAGCAAACACTTGTTATTCTACTGGAGTTAGCTCTTTTGACTGTAATATATTTACTTTTTTTTCTAAAGGAATTTTTGTGAAAGTCACTCGAATTTGCTAAAAATCGTAAGTGTTTTTTTTTTTGCGAAACAAGCCAAAACAAAAAAATATTTTTAAAATAACAACAAAATATCACTTCAGTATATACAGATACATAAAAGGAATATGTGGTAAAAAATTTAGAAAGTTAGTTTGTGCAGTTTCTGAGAAAAAGGTACATGAATAATGAAAAATGTAGGTTTAAGAAAAGCGCACTTTAAAAGAAAAACTTTACCTATACAAATAGTTACCAATTTTGTCTTCAAAAAAATTATTAAAAATACTTCTAGTTGAGGAATTAATACCGATAAAATAGTCTTTTAAAGGGGATAATTTATAATTTGATAAACAATAATAAACACAAAATCTATTATTTATAAATTATAGGGTACAAACTCCCCTTAATTAACACTTCGTTAGGAAATGAAATTTATAATTTTGAAAGATCTGGGTCCTCACAAAAACTAGGCAGCCTTGCATCTTTCTTGTGATAGCCCCACTCTTTCTTGTAAAAAATCATGTCGACGCCCATGTAAAAGTGTGTTTAAATCATCATCATATCACCATCAGTGGTACGACAGTCCTTGGTGGACCTTGGCCTTCTTAAGATGTCTTATCCAAGCCGCTTTCTATTGGCTTTCCAGTTCTTTACTTTCAATTTCTTAAGACAACATTCAAGACAGTTCAGCCATCTAAGCGTTAACCAGCCTCGTGGTTTGGATTCCAGAGGATTGACCAGGAACGAGCTTTTTATTGTAGTTGCCTCATCCATTCTAATGACATGGCCAACCCATTTGAGTCGTTCGATTTCAATAAATTTCAGGTCCTGTGAAAAGACGGTTCAGCTCGATGTAGGTTCACCTTCTCCATGTACCGTTAACCATGTACCGTAAAAATTCTTATCGCTAAAATGTACTTCACTGATTTACATTTTACTTTGCTCACTTTTTTTACAAGCTTTTTATGTTAATTCCTATCCTAGTGGTGTTAGATACATCCAGACTCTCGTACATTTTACAGATCTGAGTTCCAGCCTCATTTAGGAGTTACTACAACGTCGCTTGTCAAATATAAATTCAAAAATCTATAATGAAAGACGAAAAATCATACTTTAAAAATTTATAAGAAAAGAAAATTCAATTTAAAATATTGTAAACAAGATCATAAATGCTACCGATTTGATTTCATACTTCTGGTTGGATGGTTGGTTGGTTATTTTCAGATTATCTGGCGCCGTCAGCAACACGAGGGCTATATAATGCGACGAAACATTCGTCATTAGACAAGCCAACATACATTTACAAACACCCATGCCTAACACGGGACTCGAACCCGCAACCTTGTGGTCCAGAAGCTAGCACGCTAACCACTATACCGTTTGGTCGGCTTCATACTTCTGGAAAACTGTTCCGAAACAAATAAGATAATGTTTTGTAAAAAAAAAAAAATACTAACCATCCATTGTATGCAAATAAACCAGAGTAAAAAGAGAGAGCTATTTTAGTCACGTCCGACTCCGACCCTTCGAAGGTGAAATGTTGAGTTTGACCTGCAAATAAAACACAGATTGTCACAAAATGTGTTACTGTAAATTTTACTCAGTTGAGTATCAGCATGGTAACATAGACGTAATGCCTCATTTTGTGAGCCACAACAATTGCCGAATGGACAATTCCAGCATTTTTTAAAAACGAGTGAAATTAGTACATATTTATGAAGAATTTCTTTCTGATTCCAAATATTTAAACAAAACTTCTTTAAAAAAAAATTAGTTATTTAAATATTAAGAAAAGAAAATGCTCCAAAACCCAGCCAAAACCAGTCCAATCAAAACAGTCAACAAAATTCGTGACGTAAAGAGATCCCTGCGTTTCTATGGTTATCGTGAGGTTTCTTCCAAATAGTTATAGATAAAAAAAAAAGTTGGCGTTAGTGGACCATTGCCACATTCCGTACAGGTTATTGCGTGATTTGCGAGAAACTTGCAAATCTGGTTTCCGCTTCTGCATTTCAAGCCAAGATGTTTGAGATCCCTTTACGTCACGTTCAATGCCAACGAAATGAGCCGTTTTCTCGCCAACCTTTAACAAGGTAATTTTGATCGCAAATTTAAAAAAAAGAAAAAGAAAAAGCGCATTGAGCAGAAATTTTTATGTTTATGGCCTTTTCGAAACATTTAGAATATAATTAAAAAAAAATTAAAAATGCGGGAGTTGTCCATTATTGCTTTGAAACATCCAAATTTTTTTTACCAGATGTAATGACAGTAATAAAAAGCACCCGCAACAATATGAAGCAAAAATATACTTATATTTTTTTTTAAATGCACTTTAAAATAAATGTCTAATCCCTATTACATTTTTAAACGTGAATAATTAAAATACGATTAGAGATAGGAATAACCGTTTGCTGCATTGGTACTAGCAAGTAAAACGTGCTTTGGAAAAATACAAAGGTTTGCCAAATAGTTTTTATCTCAAAACCTTATTAGCGCTTTTATTAATCAAGTTCAATATGGGTCAGTCATTTATTGAACAACCTATATGTGCGAAGCAACGTTCTTTAATATCACGCATCAGAAAATTCATGGTGTAACGTAGAGAAAGACTAAATTATTCGAAAACAAAATAGTCATTACACTTACTATAATGGACCTTAAGGGGACTGTTAAGGCAAAAATTTCAAAATTTTCTATTTTTATATTATAGTGGAAATATATAGCCTTCAATTCTAGCTTTCAGTACATACCTTACTTTTGCTGATCCGAGAAGAACTAAGAATATTATTTGAGTTTTTGTAAGCGCGCATATCAGAAATCGTATGTATTTCAACTTCTTAAATTGCATTTTTCTCTTCATATGTATTTTAAGATGTTTAGGGTATTCGATTTGTTCCTTGCGATTCAAAAGTTGATGTATTTTTGTTTTAATTTGGAGATATTGTTTACTATACTATTTTGAACACAATTGTGCATGGATTTTGGAATCTGGTATTTTTTTATTGTTTTACAGCAATTTTCGTAATGCTTCTATTTAAAAAGTTTACATTTTTTGCCGTTGTACGAATGTTTTACTTTTAAATAATTAACTAATGAGTCAAATTCAAAATCCATGCACAATTATGTCAATATTTATTTAATTAGCTTGTACAAAAAAATTGAGACAGATTGCAAAAAATTTGAATCGCAAGGAGCGTTTTTAAAATTACGGAAAAAACGCTAAATTTTTCAATAAAAATTTAATTTCTTGAAAAAAAATCAATATAAATTTTTGAAATTTTAGGTTGTGTTTCATCTAATTGCTATTGAACTGCACAAAAAATTTCATGACTTTTAGACAAAAATTGAAGAATTTTTATTTTTGACTTGACAATCCTTCCTGATAATTTAGTTCAACAATTCTTACATTGTTTTAAAATCATATGATAGATAGCCCAGTAAACCATTACACTTATAACAGAATGTTTAAAAAAACTCTTGTTTTAACAGTCCGTCTTTTTAGTTTCAAATCCTCGATCTATTTATTACTGTCACATATACGGGTAACCATTTAAGTCCAAAACAAAATATATAATATAAATACTTCCGATAATCGTGATTACATTAGCAGGTTTGGAAGTTCTTTACAAGTCATCTTTTAAGGTATCCGAAAACGTTCGGAGTACTTTTTTATAAAAATGTTCTGACGAAACAATTTAATTGTTTTCTACTTTCAATTAGCCATATGTATACATAGGATAATGAAAGTATAGTGTGTGTGTGTGCGTGTATGTGTGTGTGTGTGTGTGTGTGTGTGTGTGTGTGTGTGTGTGTGTGTGTGTGTGTGTGTGTGTGTGTGTGTGTGTGTGTGTGTGTGTGTGTGTGTGTGTCAGCATAACTCCCGAACCAATTGACCTACGACATTCAAATTTGGTGTGCGGGTTATTGGGAGCACAAGGACCTACCGTTAAGGTTTTCGTCAATATCGCGCATGCGCATGAGGTAGCTGCCACTGAAAAAATTATGTTTTTCCCTCATTGCTAAAAAAAAAGACTCTAACAATTTTGTTCAAAATCGCTGTGGTAATTTCTCTTAAGGTTTTCTAAACATCCCCACCTCCTAAATTCCCGTAACAATGCTTTAATGGCGTGAAAAGTTGAAAAATGAATGCATTCAACACAGAGTTCCCTTGAGCATACCTCATCAATGATCGTTTTTTCTTCTCTCCTCGGTTTCACTTAAAAGAAAGGATATTATAAGTATTATAGAAAAACATATCGTCAAAATCATCAATTTGACAAAGTTTTTTTTTTTTTTTTTTTTTTTTTTTTTTTTTTAAAGTCTCATACAAGAATTATAGCGAAAAATAATATCAAACTGGCCATTTTTTCTAAATGAATGATAAAAATATAAAAACGGTAAATGACACAAATTGACATCAGTATTATAGTGTAATTGAAAGTCGTGCGATGTTCCACACCCCTAGTTTTTAAAGTAGTACTACTAAACATTAGTGATTCATGCATAAAATTTTAATTATGCTCTTATAATTTTATAAAAATGATAATTTTATATGAAATTTTGAAGAAATTTCCCAAAATCTTCAAAAATTCTAACTGAAAAATTATTTGACCTATTCAAAAAATAATACTACCAAATAAAACTACATACTTACATCTAGAGGATATAGTAATAAAATAAAGAAAATTTCGACAAATAAATTTTTTAACTGTTATCTAAGCATCACTTCTTCATTTTTAGGGTGTTATTTTTTAAATAATATTTCATAATTATATGTTGACAAACATTTTATTCACATTTTTTTAGTATAACCTTTAGATAACAGTTCACGAAATAAATAAATTAAATTTAAGAAAAAAAAAAAAAAAAAACAGCAGAAGAAGAATCCATTAATAACTCTTTTAGCTATCATTTTTCAAATATAGGAACTTATGCATAAAAATGGACTGCGAGAAAAAAGCGTTTAAGTTTAAAATATCCTCATTTCACGCATATCTGTCTTTATAACACTTACCCCTACTTTTATTCTAATTGACCCAGACTAAAAGTTGGTTGGTTGTATTCAGATTATATGGCGCCGTCAGCAACACGAGGGCCATAATGCGCCGAAACATTCGTCATTAGACATGCCAACATACATTTACAAATACCCATGCCTAACACGTGACTCGAACCCGCTACCTCGAGGTCTAGAAGCTAGCACGCTAACCACTATACCGTTTGGTCGGCCCCAGACTATAAGTGAAGACTGTTTTGGAAACTTAGATAATGTAGACAATAGCATTATGCAATAGAATATTTTTTTTTAATGTCTTCGAAAATGTCTAGAAGCTAGCACGCTAACCACTATACCGTTTGGTCGTCCCCAGACTAAAAGTGAAGACTGTTTTGGAAACTTAGATAATGTAGACAATAGCATTATGCAATAGAATATTTTTTTTTTAATGTCTTCGAAAATGTCCAGAAGCTAGCACGCTAACCACTATACCGTTTGGTCGGCCCCAGACTAAAAGTGAAGACTGTTTTGGAAACTTAGATAATGTAGACAATAGCATTATGCAATAGAATATTTTTTTTTTAATGTCTTCGAAAATGTCTAGAAGCTAGCACGCTAACCACTATACCGTTTGGTCGTCCCCAGACTAAAAGTGAAGACTGTTTTGGAAACTTAGATAATGTAGACAATAGCATTATGCAATAGAATATTTTTTTTTTAATGTCTTCGAAAATGTCCAGAAGCTAGCACGCTAACCACTATACCGTTTGGTCGGCCCCAGACTAAAAGTGAAGACTGTTTTGGAAACTTAGATAATGTAGACAATAGCATTATGCAATAGAATATTTTTTTTTTAATGTCTTCGAAAATGTCTAGAAGCTAGCACGCTAACCACTATACCGTTTGGTCGGCCCCAGACTAAAAGTGAAGACTGTTTTGGAAACTTAGATAATGTAGACAATAGCATTATGCAATAGAATATTTTTTTTTAATGTCTTCGAAAATGTCCAGAAGCTAGCACGCTAACCACTATACCGTTTGGTCGGCCCCAGACTAAAAGTGAAGACTGTTTTGGAAACTTAGATAATGTAGACAATAGCATAATGCAACAGAAATTTTTTAAAAAATTTCTTCGAAAATGAACTTTTCAACGTAGTCGGATACCTAAAAAGAAAGTCCTGGTAAGGATCATTCAATGAACTCGCTATGTTACAATCTTCTAGTCCAGTGCATTTAGAAACTACTTTGTACAAAACCTTGAAATTTGGTGAGTCAATACGAAACTGATCACTTAACGATCTGACATAAATTAAAAACTCCAAAATAGCGTCTAATATATTTTATTTTATATTTGAAATCCTTACGTCAATGCATATGCAGTGGCTCCACCTGGTTTTGTCTATTGCTATTCTAATTTTCAATTATAAGTAGATAGACATTAAATGAAAACAATTTATGTCATTCCAGTGATTGATCTTTTTTCGTACATACTCACCAAATTTCAAGGTTTTATGGAAAGTAGTTTCTTAATAAACTGGGCTAGATGATTGTAACATAGCGAGTATAGGGAATGCACCTAACGTTGTCTTTAGCAGGATGGTTGATTTAGTTTTTAAAAAAAGAACCAGAATATTTTCAATTTGCTTTATAACTACCCCCTGACATAATTAACTTGGGGATTTCCATAATCCACTCAAATAACTCTTTCAACAATTTCCGAATTATATTCACTAATGACGTAAATCAGTATGTATATATAATGATGTAAATCAGCACTAATGACGTAAATCAGTGAAAGCAGTATGACTACAATGCATCCACTTATTTTACGAAAATACTTTGGATGATTGAGGGAGATTGGAATTTTATCTACTCAAGTCACTAAATTTGAAAGAGTTCCGATACGAAAACTAGAAGATAAAGAAGGGATATTTATCTCTTAACTTTCCATCTCTCGTCAGGGGTGGAATACGTCATTAGAAGCTGGTGACGTCATAGATGCTAAGTACAGGGCTATAATGAACAATTCCCGCATTTCTTAAATTTTTTTTATTGAATTCTAAATGTTTCGAAACAGCCATAAACACACACATTTCTGCTCACTGCACCTTTTTTTTTATTATTTATTATTATTATTATTATTATTATTTTTATTTATTTATTTATTTATTTTATTTGCAACCAAAGTTCGCCTGTTAGATTTGGCGGGAAAAACGGCACATTCAGCTCGAACCTCATGTGACGTCAAAAGATCTAAAATAATTTGGCTTGAAACGCAGCAGTGGAAACCAGTTTTGCAAGTTTCTCGCAAATCGCGTCAACCTATACGGGATATGGCAATTGTCTACCAAACCAACGTCAACTATTTGGCAGAAACCTCACGATAACCATGGAAACGGAAAGTTTGACGTCAAAGCTATAGAGTTTTAATTGGAAAGTGATCGGACGAGGTTTTCGGGCATTTTCTTTTCTTAATATTTAAATAACTAGTTTTTTTTTTAAGAACTTTGATTGAATATTTGGAAAAAGAAAGAAATTATTCATAAATATAAACTAATTCCACTCGTTTTTAAAAAATGCGGGAATTGTCCATTCACACTATCAAGAGACTGTTAAACAGACCTTTAAAAGATTGCATACGTTCTACTATAGTATCATGAAATAATTGTACCTAAAATACAGAGTGCCAAGTGTGCCTGGAATTTGCATCTAATTTTAAATATTAAAAACATCTCAATCAGCAAAAAATCCGGTTAACTACTACTTTTCAAAATTTCTTCTTTAAGAATAAATGCGAATTTATGCATTGGCATCCAAACGTATTTTATTTCTTCTGATTGATAACATAATTTATTCATCAAAACAATGTTTATAATTTATTTATTAAAACAATTTCGGCATGAATTCATGAAAAGTAGAAATTTGCTCCGAAAAACTTCGCTTCTGACAAAATTGAAAATCAAATAAATAAAAAAAAAATCATGTATCGATATATCGATATTTTATCGATATATTTTCCTATGCAACGATATAGTATCGATATTTATTTTGATCGATATTTCCGACCTCTATTATACAGTATGCTCATGTAGTCTATGGACTTCATACCCAACTGCTCAACTTTCACTTCATATGTTGATCTGAACATTGAGTAATACAATGAGTAAAGGTTGATTGATCAGTAATGATCGGTCACATTGTCAGGGCCTGATCATGACAATTTGGGGCCCAAGGCCCGGACATATTCGGAGGCCTCTTTTTCAAACGCGTGATCACAATACAAATCACAATATCTTCAATATTATTCACAACTTCAGATTCGATATTTGCTGATCTCACAAAAAATTCATCAAGATTTCCTTTCATTTTTTTTTCTCTATCTTTCAAAAAAGCTTGTTTTTTACGTATTTAAGTAATGGTTTGGTTTATTTGAATAAATATACTCTGTGATACTAAAGATGGTTCAAGATTAATACAAAATGATTTTTATAAAAAGAAATTTTTATGAATAAAAAATATTCACATAGCTTTAGTGAGACAAAAGTATAAGTTTACATCCAATTTCGGGGCCCCCTAAAATCATGGGCCCAAGGCCTGGGCCTTGTGGGCCTAGGCGATGATCAGGGCCTGCTGTATACTCTCGAAACCAAGCCATACATAGACTCCGTTAACATAGCTCTACTCCAACCCTCAACTAATTCCCTGAAGATTCTCTCTCATCGTTCAAGAAGTCAGGCCATAGGAAAGCCATCAAAAGAGAGTTGTGAGATGAACATGGAAACTTAAGATAACAAAGAAGGATATTTTGTCCTCTATCTCCGTTTAAGTGAGGGAGTGTTTACGTGGCCATGATGGCTCGCGTGATAGGAATTCCCGGAATATGCATTCTCGATCCAAAGGCAACTTGATTATGAGGTCCTGTGCCTCAATGAACAAGAGGGGCAAGAATGTTACCGTAAACAGAAACGAGTGGACGCTTACAAGTGCCGTAAAAAAAGAAGGGGGTCGTAAAGACTCCGTATTTTGTGAACGTCTCAATTCTGAAGTGGCAAATACTGTCTTCTTTTTGGAAAGATGAGGAAGCTTGTTTTGTAATTTCAATTGATATCTGAGAGGTTAAGTGTCGTTTTAGTGTGGGAAGTTGATACAGGGTGACTATAAAGGAAAACTGATAAGGTTTAAAGGCATGTGGCCTGTAGAATTATGGTGCTAGATCGAGGAACCTTAATATGTATGCATTGGATGAAAGAAGGTCTAGAAGGGATTTGATTCAGCAGTTCAAATTTATCAAATAGAGGGATTTCAAGGATTTCGAGTTTAATAAAGGGAATCAAACAAGAGGTCATGCATCGTAAATCTATTTAAATCGCATTTCAAATTGGAGAATAGCAAACATTATTTTGACAATAGAGTAATTGATTTCTGGAACAATCGGCCAGACCACATCGTAAATTGTACCGGAGTCAACAGTTTTAAAAGACAGCTGGATCTCTATTAGGGGATTGTTCGGAGAGGTTAAATTGGACCAACCTTGATGAGCCTTGTGCCTGTAGTTTAGAGGTCGGCGATATATCGATACGATATTTTTTAATATATCGATAAAAACGATATTTTTTAATATATCGATACGATATTTTAAAAATATCGATAAAAGTCACCGATACATCAATATTTTCAAACATTTTTAGTTTTTCAATGATCGTTTTGTAGTTTCGTGTGTTTTTTCGATATTTTTTTATTCCTTTTTCAAAAACTTCAAAACTAAAATTTGAACTTGACTGAGAGGCAGTTAAAATGACACCAATATTCAATATTTTGCCATACATTTCATAATCATGGGCGCCAACTGGAGGATACAAGAGGGTGTTCCTTCCTGGATTTTGAAAGTTAAAATAAAATTGGAAAAAACGTGTTAATTATATATGTATATATATATTCATCGCTCTGTTAATTTTTTAATTATTTACATTATAAAAACATTATGCTAAATATTCAGCGTTGCCATTAAAAGCTATTGAAAATTATCTAAGTTTTTCTTAAAATTACTGCACCAATTAAGCGAAAATATAACTTTTTATTTTTGTAATCGATCCATTTCAGTTGGAAAAGTAGTCACCTTACAAAACGCAATCATGAAAAGTAGAAATTTTCCCCAAAAAACTTCGTTTCTAGAAAAATTGAAAATAAAAATTTAAAAAAAAATCATGTATCGATATTTTTTCTATGCAACGATATAGTATCGATATTTATTTTGATCGATATTTCCGACCTCTACTGTAGTTGGTCGTCACATTAGTATTTCAAATTAACAGATCGTCATAAATATATTGTATACATAATTGGTTTTTCTGAAAAGACTCTGTTAACTTTGAAATGACGAGACTTCGAAACAATGAGAGGTGGAAAGAAGTCACAAGTGATATGATAGATAGGCAAGTATTAAATTTTAAATTCTCTGGTTTGCATAATTAGTTACAATATGGAAATGTGGCAATAAATTGAATATAGATGAATGAGTATATCGTCTCCATCATTGAACTAGGAGCGTGGAATTTACCATTTTATACACAGCATAATCATCTTTCCATCTCTGAAACATCAAACGAAATCTTCCGGCTATCTGAGACGATATCACCGCGATACATAAAGATATTTGTATATGGGTAGTATCAGTTCCTTATAAGTAGACTTCCAGTCGAAATTTCAGTCATTTCCAGTTGGAATTTTCCATTTCATATTCAGCATGTCCATCTTTATTGTTATAGATGTAACAACAAGAAGTATTAAGAGTTTTTAATAGTGACCCTTTATATGAAGATGGTAAAATATAAAGAAGCACATTTTTAAGTCTTAACTTAAAAATATCTAAAACCACGACCGGAAGTAACTTTTTAAATTTAGTTTATCATAAAACATCACCACAATTCCTTTTTTTTTTTAATAGCATATGTTTCATAATTCCATTGTAGTTTAAGCTATTAGATGCAATTTTAGCTGTTAAAGATAGACTTCCGGTCGAAATGTATGTAACTTTTTTTAATGTTCATGACTTCGGCTGTGACCCCACACATAACTATTTTTTATTGATAAAAACGAGCATTTTATGCCCTAACTTTGAATGAGTATAAAAACTCGACCGGAAGTGAAATCCGATTGGCTTCCACTTCGTAAAAAAATTAGAATGATATATTCTATCAATGGTGCAAAATTGCAGACTTGTTTCACGAAATGCAGTTTTTTTTTTTTTTTTTCCTCTAGCCGCTCTGCTAAGAATAATACCAAGCTGTAAAGAAACTGCCTTAGGGAAAACTTTTCAAAGGCGTTTTTCTAAGAACCACTTTTTGTTGAGTTTTCCCTTCTTAAACAACAGTTTCTTCTCCTAAACAATCGCTAATGGTTATCTATCTGTCATAACGAGATCAAAAATTTTTTAACCAAAATTAAAAACTGAAACAACTTTTAATTATTTCTTACTGGCAAAATTACAGTCCAAGTCGCCGATTGGGCGAAAAGAAATCGCGTTTAAATTTAATAATTTAGAGATTTTTAAATTTCCAGAAGGTACGCAGCGAGTTTTCTGAAAATTTTAGGTACGAATTTTAGGGATAGTTCCAAAAAATTCTGGAACCTTTTAGGGATAATTCTTACAATTTCAGGGATAATTCTTAAAACTTTAGGGATATTTCTTTAGAAACTAGAATTAGCTTCGAACACAGACAAATTCTTTCAAAGCTTGTTTCAATACTGGAGAGGCAATGTCAATATTCAAAAAGTTGAACTTCACACAATTTTTTATCAAAATAACAGTTGTATAATTAAACGTTTTTTACTATTTTGATAAACATGCGAATTTAATTAAATACTTTTCTCAAATGGAAGAGTATCGGTGTTTTTTCGCAGGTTTTGGAGAAAAATCGAGAAATTTTCGGGGGATTTAAAATTTTTTATTTTTTTTTATTTTCAATTACCCATATGTATACATAAGGTAATGAAAGTATAGTATTCGGTCAAAAAAAAAAATTCTGTGTATCTGTGGTCAGCATAACTCCCGAACAAATTGACCTAGGATGTTCAAATTTGATGTGCAGGGTTAGTGGTGACCATGAGACCTACCATTAAGGTTTTCGTCAAAATTGCGCTTGCGCATAAGATAGCCTTTGAAAAAATCATGTTTTTCAATTATTGCAAAAAAATGGCTCTAACGATTTTAATCAAAATCGTTATGGTAATGCCTCTTAAGATGTTCTCAACATCCCCACCTCCGAAATTCCCGTAAAAATGCTTTAACGTCGTAAAATGTGGGAAAACGAATTCCTTCAACCCAGAGTTCTCTTTGCTTGAACATAGCTCATCAACGATCGTTTTTTCTCCCCTTCTCAGTTTCACTCATAAGAAAGGATAATATAAGAATTATCGAAAAGTATATCGCCAAAATCACCATTTTGGCGAAAGTTTTTATTTATTACTATTCTTTTTTTTTTTTTTTTTTTTTTTTTAATTATAACAAAAAATCGCCAATTTGAGCATTTTTTCATTAAATCATGAAAATATAAAAATGGTAAATGACGCACATCCACGTCAGTATTATAGTGTAATTGACAGTTGTGCGATGTTCCACACCCCTAATTTTAAGAGTTACCGAAAAATTTATGTACAGTTTTAGGAATTTTAGGAAGAAACAAAAATTCAAAGCTAATCCTGAATTTCAGTACCTATAGATGCCAATTTTTCCCAGAGTAATCAGCAATCAGCTTATAGTGACGTAAGAAGTTATAAGTCTTAATGGAGCATGGTACCCAAAAAATTATTTTCAGAAATTGATAAACTATAGTAATTTGACATTGTGTTGTTGGTAAGTAAACATAATTTAACCTATAAAAATATTTTGAATAAATAATTTTTGATTAATTAATTTTATTTTTAATGTTTTCGTACTTTTTCAAAATGACACTTCTTCCACAATTTTAAATATTTTTCCATGACATTTTCACTATGAATGCGTATTATAATTGTTAACAATAGTTAGAATGGATTTGAAGATGCAAGCTATGGAAAAGGTTTTAGATGTTTTTACACTAAAAACAACAGAAAACGACGTTTTTTTTTTTGTTTGTTTTTTCCCCTTCAAGTTTGCAAATTAAAGAAAAGAAAAAGAAAGAAAAAAAACATAACACACCCTATTCCATGCTAACTTTTGTTTATTAGATGTATATAAATACGCTAGAAAAATTTCCTAACCTAACTAAATTTAGAAAAAAAACTTTGGGATTTAAACAATACTCAAACTGAAAAATAACGAGCTAAGAAAAACGGTGTTAGAGATTTCTTTTTCAGCTTTGATAGTGTCAGATGGTTTAGAAAATACAATATAACTTTTTATCTATACTCAATCCATCTTGTAGATCGCAGAATCTAAGGAATCTCGAAATCCAAAGAAATAAAGTCAGAGCGGAAAAAAAAACTCCCCCCAATTGATAAGATTGATAATCTTATATATCTCAACTCATCTAATGAAAAAAAAAAAAAAAACATTTACACGCTATAGAACATTTGAAATGACGCAAATGTTCAAATCACAAAACATCTGGCACCTGTTCGATGGAACACACTTCCTTGTCTGCTTTTTTTTTTTTTTTTTTTTTTTTTAAACATAAATGATGAAAACGAGCGATTACCCATGACAACTCGACTTTTTCCATTGACTGTGTGGTTTGTTGTCACAAATTGCACGGATCAGTTATTTTACAAGATAAAGAGAATAGCAAATAACTGCCTTACTAAAAGATTGCCATTAAATTTGCGATTTTGAAGAAGTATAATTGTCCACTCTTAACTTGCTTGTTTATTAAGTATTTTGCCTATCTCTTCGTATAAAAAACCAAACCCCTCACTGATTGGCTCACTACTAATTCTCCTACGCCTCGTATATCCAAGTAGCACAGCGCTATTGACTAATATTGGAAGATTCTGGGAAGATTGGCCAATTCATGCCGAAACTCAAGCATCCTTCCAAAATACACGATTTTTCATAAAATAAACCGGACAAACCCATCACAAAAAATATTTTTTTATCCCTCCGTCCTCTCTTATAAACATATATTTCAATTTTAAAACTCTGCGTCAAAACTTCCACTATATTTTACCCAACACTGGGCGTGATTGCCCAAGATCCATAGCAACGGCCCACATCGATATTGGCCAGTATCGAGCCGATAATGAGCAGCTGATTTGTGCTACTGGGGATGATTCATTGTATATTGTTACGAATTTTTGTATATTTGTAAATATTTCGTAGTGTTAATTTTGTAAATAGTAAATTTATGTACATTTCGCATAAGGCAGTGCAATAATTAATCGTTAGTTTCCCCGCAATGTATGTCTTGATGCTTGATAACGGGTTTTACAGAGGTAACGCTGGGAAGCGAGTGTTACAAGGAGCAGGGCATTTAACATTATGGTAATGGAAATCTCGCCAAATTGGCGAGATAGAGCCAAGTTGGCAATGGGTTTTGGCGACATTTTCGGTCCCCATGTACATGTATAGGACTTTTCGACTACGATCTGGAAAGTTCTCCAAATATCTACCTCTAGAAATTTCACGTATGTTCTCCTCCCCTATAAAAGCTCAAGAGAGCGGGTGATGAGTTAGTTGTAAGTTGAGTCAGTTGCTGACTGGGTTAGTTGACTAGTGAGTTGACTGGAATTACTGAATTGAGATACTGAGTCTCAGTCAGCATTCAGAGAGTTCCGAAAGCGAACTGTATCGCATTGTCTTTTGCAGTGATTTAGCAGTTGTGTTGTCAAGTTTTTAACTGCTGTTTTGTGCTCTATTGTTGTGAAAAGAGCTGTATTGTGTCTACTAGAACGAGAAGTTCTGGAGTTGTAAAGGAATCTGTGAAGAGTGATATTGGAATAAATATCTGCAAGTTTTGATCTGCTTTGGCTTCAAATCTTTCGAACCCACCAACGCAACAATATCAAGTTATCGTCATCTTTCCCGATTTCATCTCCTTAACCACAAGACATCGAGATGAAACATCTTGATTTTTCTTAATACAGTAATATTAATCACCCATGAACACACATTTAAGCTTTCCATCTTCATCGGAAATGTTGAGGATTAATTAGAGGTCGGCGATATGTCGATACGACGATATTTTTATCGATATTTAAAAAAAAAATATCGATACTAAAAATATCAATACAAGTCACCGATATATCGATATTTTCAAACATTTTATTTTTTTGATGATCGTTTTGTAGTTCCGTGTGTTTTTTCGATATTCTTTATTCCCTTTTCAAAAACTTCAAAACTAAAGTTTGGGTTTGGCTGAGAGACAGTTAAAATGGCACCCTAACCAAAAAGAATGCATAATGTAATTTAAAGATAAGATTATTTATTAGTAGTCATTAACACAGCGCCGTTTCTATTGCCAACATGTGCCTGGAATTTTCATCTAATTTTAAATATTAAAAACGTCTCTATAAGCAAAATATGTGCTAAACTACTTTTCAAAATTTCTTCTTTCAAAATAAATGTGAATTTATGCACTAACATCCTAATGTATGTTATTTATTCTGATTGATAAGATATTTTACTTATAAAAACAATTTTAATAATTGATTAATTAAAACAATTTTTGTAATTTATTTATTAAAACAATTTTTATAATTTATTTATTAAAACAATTTTTATGATTTATTTATTAAAACAATTTTGGCATGAATTCATAAAGAGTAGAAATTTGCCCCAAAAAACTTCGTTTCTGGCAAAACTGAAAATCAAATAAAAAAAATCATTAATTGACACATCGATATTTTTTTCTATGCAACGATATAGTATCGATATTTATTTTGATCGATATTTCCGACCTCTCTAGTATTAATGATAAACGAAAGTGGGTCAGTCAGTAACGGAATCCGCTTAAAAAGGTTTACATTATTAGTATGAATCTTAACCTATTCAGAATTGATTGAGAAGATTACATGACCAGTTATATCTCATGTACAGCAAGGTTTTTATTACTTTCGATAAACCCATATGTCTATATGTTTACATAGTGTAATGAAAGCATTATTTTCGGTAAAAAAAAAAGAATTCGATTTGTTTGCACTTCTCCACATTTTGGAACATTCTGACTTCAAAAAAGTGGTACAGAAAAAACTTCTCACTGTGTATTCGTGATCAACGCAACTCTCGAACGAATTGACCAACAATGTTCAAATTTAGCGTTTAGGTTAGTGGTGGCGATGAGACCTACTATTAGTTTTCGTCAAAATTGCTCATGCACTTAAGGTTGCTGATATTAAAAAAAAAACATGTTTTTCAGTAATTGCTTAAAAACGGCCCAAACGATTTTGATCAAAACCGCTGTGGTAATGTCTCTTAACGTGTTCCAAACATCCTCACCAATGAAATTCCAGCAAAACTGCTATAAAGGAGTAAAGAGTTGAAAAATGAATATCTTTAGCATTGGATCCTCTTCTCTTGAACATCGTTCATCAACGACCGTTTTCCTCCTCCCCTCTGTATCACTTACTAAAAAGTATAATGTAAGAATTATCGGACTTTTTTTTTTTTTTTCCTTCTTTTTTTTTAACGCCCATTTATGAATTATCGCCAATCTGGAAAAATTTTCTAAATGAATGATGAAAATATAAAAACCCTAAGAAACAACAGTCCACGTTAGTAAAATAGTGTAATTGAAAGTTATGTTATTTTCCACACCCCTAGTAGTCCGAGAGGCGACTGCAATTTTTGGACCTCATCGAACATCATTCTGAGTTTTTTATAGAGATTGGAGAAAAGTGAGTAGATTAGGAATCCACTGGTCTGCCTTGGCAAAAATGGCCGAAACTGATCAAAAATCGACTTGGAATGAGTTGAACTGAAATCCGATTGCCAAATATGTCATAACTTGTGAAAAATAGAACAAACTTTTTCGTCTGGCAACCCTGCATTTTGATTTTCAATGAGAAAAAGCGCAAACAATTTTTGATCTCTGGTTTGGAAAATGTATATCTTTTAAAAGTAAGCCAAATTGGCGACATCAGTTACGTCATCCGTGAAGTAATGTTTATTGCCAACTTGGCTCCCTTTCAATAGATGCAAGTAGACCGTCGCCAGATATCTGAATCGTCTGCAACCTTCTTAATTGATAATTAAAGAGTGAGGGTTACCAAATACAAAAAAAATGCTCATTATTTGGCAAGTTATGGCGCATTAGGCAATTGGATTTAGTTCAACTTATTAAAAGTTGATTTTTGACCAGTTTCGGCCATTTTTGCCACGGCAGACCAGTGGAAACGTAATCTACTCACTTTTCTCTAATTTCTATAAAAAAATCAAAATGATGTTCGATGAGGTCCAAAATTTGCAGTCGCCTCTCAGTCTATAGTCTTCGTTTCGTGACTGGGTACTCGACCGTGTCATCTTAAGAGTTGGATGACGACGATAGAATCGAAACCTTCCCTTTTTTTGACCCAATTTCTTCCATCATCCACATGTCAAAGTGATCTTATTCTTTTAAGAATACCTCCTCAAACACTTTTCAGACAGTAAAAAAAAAAAAAAAGAGAAACGACAGCAACCTCAAACTGTCTTGCAGGAATTGTCAGAACTCGTCAATTCTACATCATTATATACGCCCTATCAGCTTCGCTGTAAAACTAGTTATTCCTTTACTTCTTATACTTTGCAGGAAAAACAAATCGCAATTCAGTACAACTTCAAACAAGGCTTACATATCTTATTCACAATCGCTTTTGTTTTAACTCACGGCATAAGAGGTTATCATGTTTAGTGCCATCTGCTGGAGTTAGTGTTGATCAACAAACAGATCATAACATATTTTTACATACTACTGGTATCATCTATCATAAGGAAACGATATTTGAAGGGGGGAAGAATGAGCATCAGTTCCAATTTTCGACACCAGATGGCGTTGTGTTACTTTAAGGAAGCGATAGCCACTGCAGCATTTTAAGTACTTGTTTTAAAAATGTGGTATATTTATGGTATTTTTATTATTCAAAAATTTCAAACGACGTATTATTTAATATATGGAATCAAGCCGGTAGCCAGGACTTTTTTTCGGAAGGGGGGGGGGGGAGATTGAACTATGGTCGAAGATTTGATTAAATACAAATAACATGTTACACAAAAAAAAGGAAGGGAAGTGGTAAAACAAGATTTCACACAATTTGGGGGGGGGGGGGTAGTGGGGCCAATCCCCTGCCTACGGCTCTGTATGAATTGTTAATTTAATTTTGGTAGATAGTAGTGAAAATATGGAAACCTTGGTTTAGAGAATTGGCTTTCAGTTAAATTCTACGTCGATACATGGTTTTTGCAAAAAATAGCATTCTGACAGAATGCTATTGTTTACAAAAACCATGTACTCGATGATGAAGGATAATAATTTTTTAATTTATTTCCAGAATCATGTCACAAAGTTTTCATTAACTGACGTTTTTCAGTTATTACTTACTATGTACATTTTAGTAGCAATTAGCAAGGTTAGCGAGCTCGGAGTTCAGCAAGCATTACCCAGCAGGCGACTTGATTGCGAATCAATTACCGAGGGTTGGCGAGCGTCAGCGAGCAGAGGGTGGAGCCCTTAGTCTTATTTAAAATTGAAACACATGCTTTTAGAGCTACGATAAGTACCCAATTTGCTTGAAAATGGGTGAATTTTACTTATTTCTAATTACTGACTTTTAGGAAACACATCGCAAGTGGCTTGAGAAAATAAGAAACTTACGTAATTTAATAGATTTATAACCACAATCCAGACGTGTTTCAGAGGGACAATCTAGCAAGATCACTAGATCTTCCCCCATCGCGGAAGTGTTCAATCGAGAGCCATCTAAATCCCTTGAAAGCCGCGCTTTGCTCCAATTACTCTGATGCAAGAAGACATGCACAACTAAGGGAGATAAATTTATGGTCCTCTAAGAGATGGAAGTTTTTGCTTTTCGTCTTTTCCGTAAATCGTATATTGGATTATGCAAAGAGTATTTCTTAAACGTTTCTTATTTTGGTTAATTAGAATGGATTTTCTTGATATGCAATGTCCGAAAACAGCGTAGAAGTTACATAACTTCTATATTAAGAAGGAATATTCTGGGATGTATTTGTAGAGAACAGAACGAATGGTGGCATTTAGACGTTTTTATAAACAACTAGGGGTGTGAAACATCGCGCTACTTTTAATTACACTTTAATACTGACGTGGATTTGTGTCATTTACAGTTCTCATATTATATACATCATTTATCATATATTTTTGCGATATAGGGTCTTTAAAAAAAACTTCCAAATGATGATTTTGACAATGTACTTTTCGATAATCCTTATATTATCCTTTATTTTAAGTGAAACTGAGCAAAGAAGAAAAAACGATCGTTGATGAGGTATGCTCAAGGAAAGAGAACTCTGTAGGGCAGGTATTCGTTTTTCAACTTTTTACAACATTACAACATTATTACTGAAATTTTGGAGGTGGGGATGTTTAGGAGACTTTAAGAGGCATTACCTCAGCTATTTTGGACAAAATCGTTAGAGACTTTTTTTAGCAATTACTGAAAAACATGATTTTTTCAATGGCAGCTACCTTATACGCATGCGCGACGAAAACTTGAATGGTAAAAATGTCTCTCTCAAGTTGTTAGTGAGTTTGATGAAATTTTGAGAAAACTTGTCAGTGAACATCCAAACTCCAAAATGGTGTCTCTTTTTAGAGCCAAGATGTGAATTTCCTATAATTACTGTTAATGGACTCTTTCTATTGAAATGTCTAGTACAATTTTAGAAATCCTACTTTTCTTATTAGGTCCCTCCAACTGATATATGACGTATGTCTGTAACATTTATAGTTTAGACTTAACAACTTCTGGATGCCTTTTCCTGTGCTAATCTGTTGAATTTCGGTATGGAAATACGTTTTGACGAAGCAATTGGTGGAATGATATTGCTTCTAGAAATATTGATCTCAGATACATTACACTGAACCTCTGTAAATGTTTATAGATTATAGGATTAACATGAATGGTATACATAATAAATGGTTATTATGTAGAACAACCAGGATATTAAGTATAATATTATTATATATAATAACCAGTTATTATGTATAACAACCATTCATTACGTATAATATCCAAATTAATCATATTGGCTATGACATGCGTTGTGGAAACGAAGAGCGAACTCAACAAAAGGTGGTTGACAGAAAAACGTGTTTGAAAAGTTTTCCGCGTATTGATTTTTTCATACTTGGTATCATTCTCTGCGTATTTTAAAAAGAAATGAAGAGCAAACTCAACATGAGAAGTTTACCTGTAGAATATCGTGAAGGGTCAAGGTTCGGATGACGAGGGGAAAAAAAATTTATCCGATATTGAGTTTGTCCTTCGTAACCGTAACCCCTCATATACGAGACTTTCATTTCCAAAAGTGCATATAGTTGCCTAGGGGACAACTTTTCAGAAAACGAGAGAGAAAAAACTGTATTTTATTAAACTCAAGAGTTAATTTGTGACTGTTCTGCTCTGTAATAAAATATGTAAATAAATTAGAAACACAATTTACTAGGTCTTAGATCGGTATTATTATTTTATATAATGCAGTAATAAACTGCTTTAGTACGCAACTAGACAATTTCGGAAAAGTTTTTTTGTAATTAACTGTTTTTGGAATTGAACCTTTTGCAATTAAGTTTTGGAATTGAACCTTTAGCAATTAACTAGTTTTGGAATTGAACCTTTTGCAATTAACTAGTTTTGGAATTGAACCTTTTGCAATTAACTAGTTTTGGAATTGAACCTTTTGCAATTAACTAGTTTTGGAATTGAACCTTTTGCAATTAACTAGTTTTGGAATTGAACCTTTTGCAATTAACTAGTTTTGGAATTGAACCTTTTGCAATTAACTAGTTTTGGAATTGAACCTTTTGCAATTAACTAGTTTTGGCACTGTAAATGCAACTGGTCAGTCTTGGAAATCAAAAACCACAGAAATGAGACTGAATGTGATGTTAAAAAACTTTTAAACAAACTACTTTTATTTCCACTTACACTTTTCACAACACCTTCAACCCGCACTTCTTCAATATTTGCAATTTTTAAACTCATTTTCTTTCACAGGATCACAAGAAAAGTCAACATAACACTCCCGAGACATAACCTCATAGAAGAAATCCCTCGACTTTCAATCAACGCCAGCTGAACAAAAATAATTGATTCCCTAAAAGTAACAGGTTAGCCAACAGTAGAAAGTGCAGAAATACACACTGTCTACCAATAAGTATTTGGACACCCATTCAAATGAGGATATCTTCTCAGTGGAGAAGCTTAGACACATGAAATTCACATAGCAAAGACATCTTATGTAACATATCTTATAAGTAAAACAACTCAATCGCAAATTGAAATGCAAAGTGTACTGTGGGGGCATATGCAAAAGAATGGAGTACCATTAGTGTGCAGTTGTACAGATGCATTTACTTTAAAAATCGCGCAAGTCATGGGGTTGACTTTTAGTGTGAGATATAATCTACCCTGTCATCAGTGTTTACTTGGCACTGCATTCTCATACTTAACATGAATTTCTTGACGAATTCTAGTGACTAAATGGTTCGTAACATGTTTTGAACAGTTTGCATGTCATAGAAAGTTCAAATTACATTAAATCTTTATACAATACATATCGTAGAAGCGTCCCACACATGCTTGCTGAAATTTAGATTAGAGGAGTAATCTGGCTTACTTATAGTCGCAATATTGATATTTTTTAATAGTTTATACAAAGCAAAAGTGGAATAAAATTTATCATAAGTATCAATAAACATGGTTTAAAAACCGACATTTCACCATTAAGGACTTGTCTAGATCAAGTTAACATAATTTCGATGAAAGAGTCGAATTTAATTATCTTTTGAGCTCTTGGGGAACTTATTAAACCAATTCAACATATGGCACCCAAAGACCAAATCTTTTAAACATCAGATACTGTTAACAGAAAATAATTTTTTCAGTCTTATGAGTGGTTAGTTGGTTGCATTCAGATTATCTGGCGCCGTCAGCAACACGAGGGCTATAATGCGCCGAAATATTCATCATTAGACAAGCCAACATACATTTACAAACACCCATGCCCAACACAGGACTCGAACCCGCAACTTCGCGGTCTAGAAGCCAGCACGCTAACCACTATACCGTTTGGTCGGCAGTCTTATGAGTGATATTGGACATCAGATGATCTGTAGAAACGATGGGAACATGATATTTCATGGTAAATGCCAATTCAAGTTAACGATTTGGTGGGAAAAGAGTTTTGGTCTTTAGGTTCAATATGTTGAAATTGTTTAATAAGCTTCCCAACAGCGCAAAACATAATTAATTTCCAGTTTTTCACTGTAAATGCGTTACCTTGATCTAGACAAGTCTTTAATTGTGAAATATCAGTTTCTAAATCGTGTTTATTGAAGGTTATGGAAAATTTAATCCCACTTTTGCTTTGGACAAATGATTACAAAATATTAATATCACCCCTGTAAACCAGATCACTCGTCTAATCCAAATTTCATCAAGCATATGTGGGACGCTTCTACGATATGCATTGTGTAAAAATTTAATGTATTGGGAACTTTCCATCACTTGCAAACAGTTCAAAAGGTGGGAAGAACAATTTAGCCACTAGAATTCATCAAGAAACTCATGTTAAGTATAAGAATACAGTGCCAAATAAACACTGATGACAGGGGAGATCATATCTCACACTAAAAGTCAACTCCGTGAGTGGCGTGATTTTTAATGTAAATGCATCTGTACAACTGCACACTAATGGTACTCCATTCGTTTGCATATGCTCCCAGTGAAAACTTTGCATTCCAATATGCAACTGAGTTGTTTTACTTATAGATATGTTACAAAGATGTCCTCTTGATGTGAATTCAGATGTCTATGATGCTCCACTGAGAAGATATCCTCATTTGAATGGGTGTCCAAATACTTATTAGTAGATAGTGCATAGGTCTGCACTATGAAAATGTCCCCCCAGTTTGTCAGAATAAACAATTTTGTGGAAGCTTACAACTAGTAGGTAGAGCTCTTTTTTTTTTTTCTTTTTTTTTTTTTTCTTTCTTTTTTTTTTTTTTCTTTTTTTTTTTGCAACTAGCAAGTTTTGAAAATGACTTTATGAAAGCCACCATCTTAGAAGCTAGCAAGTAGGTAGTTTTGGAATAGTATCTGAGTTTGCAACTAAACAGTTTTGGAAATGGAATGAAATGCTACTAAGTCCGGTTTGAATTTGTACTCGATTTTTAGACTTTTTTTTTTTTTAAATAGGATTTAGAAACTTTTACCACTGTAAAACTATTTTAAAATGTGTATTTCAGTTGTGCCAACAACTTGCAATTAACATCACAACTTTTCAAATTTTGCCTATTAAGCACTTTTGAAAATGGACGACTCATTTATAACTTTGTGCTACTTTAGAATAGGGTAGAAGATAAAAACCAACCGATCCAGTTTTCTTTTTATAACTGAAAGTGCTGACAAATAACCGTTATATGCCCTCCCACCGGTTCTTTAGATTTTGGAAACAGGTGTTGTGAAAATGAGATATCGAAACTGCAGACGTGGCCTTTGTCAACAACACCACTTGCCCGCGATGAAAGAAAGCGTAGCTGTTTCAGCACACCTGTTGGCTGAACAGTAAAAGTAGATGGGCAAAACATTACCAAACAATTACCGATTCTTATTGTGAAGAGGAGTTTATTAGTGGGCCCTGGTTGTTATGGGATTGTCTTCTATGAAATAATGCGAAGAACTGCTTTTCGCAGTGTCTGAAGGGAATAAATTAAACGCTAATTTGTGATTGGAGCATTTACCTTTAGAGCTGTATTGCGATTGGTTACAAGTTTGTGTAGGCGATAAAACCCGTCTCCGGATAACGTTTTACATAAAACTCATTGGTCGCTTCCGTGAGAACTTATTTAATTTCCTATGAGATAGATTTTGAAGAAAAAATATATATATTGGATTTGAATTTTCCTTTCAGCATCAAATTACAATACTGGCATTTTCTACTACAGGCTTTGACGTTGCTATCTAAGTATTACAATATATATTTTAGAAATTACTAAGGGGCTCCGTCACTGATCATAAACCCACGTACAGAAGCCAGACATATTGTTTCGCAATCTTCAAATCATCTGCTTGGTAACGCTCGCCAAACCCCGAGCTCACTACACTCACAGATTGCTACTAAAAATACATAACTGAAAACGGTCCATCAGTGAAAGTTTTGTGACGTTATCCTGACAATCAATAAATTATTAACGTTCCTGAAATCAATTACATTCAAATCGACTCCGAATTAAACTAAACATTCAAAATTAAGGTTGCCAAATTTTCAGCCATAGTTCTTATTACTAATATTAAAAAAAAACTCTATTTTATATATTAAATAAAATATACTGTAAATTTTTTTAACGTCATGTCTTGCCAGTGATAAATCCATGCATAATTCTTATGTACGACTGTAGAATTCAAAATACTACAACTGGCAACACATCATGAGAGGAGAAAAAGCGAAAAAAAAAAAAAACATTTTCAACTAACTTCAATTACTTACGTCCACGTCAAAACTATTAACAATTTGAATTCTGAATTTTTTAATTCAATCCTGACAACCATGTCGTGGTGCAATTTAGTAAAAGAAATTAATGTTGTTGTTTTTTTATACTTTTCTGTTGTTTAAAAAAAATCATTTTTTTTTTTTTTAAAACAGCAGAAAAGTATTTAAAAAAATAATTTCTTTTAATAAATTACACCACGACATGGTGTCAGGATTGAATTACAAAAATTCAGAACTCAAGTTGTTAACCTTTAACTGCTGTGGTTGGGTGGTTTGAGCTTTTTGGCGCAAGAGCTACACATTGTCCATACTACACCAAACAAATTGGTGAACATCAGTTTAAAGTTTAAGAAACATAGTATCAGAAAAATTAATTTAAAAGTCAAAGATGCGATAGTGTGGATCCATTCCACAAAAAATGACTCGCGGTCTGTCAGACCACTTACAGTAGTTAAAGGTTAATAGTTTTGAAAGCTTAAAATTTAATTTTTTGAAACTTTTCTCGTGAGAAGTTTTTCTCAACATATTTCGACAAATGCGCAAAATGCCATACTTTCTTAACTGCAATAGTTTTTGCGCTGTGGAACAGAGAAGTGCACACAGCTGAAAAATTCAAAAACAGCAACGACTATTTTTAATGATTAAGCTTGGCGTCCATTATCACTGAGAAGAGCAGAGCGGAGTTGAAAAGAGCCAATTGAAAGGCTTCCAACGTCCATTGTAGCAAGAGGCTCGTGCTACAATGGACGTTGACAGTCTTGTAATTGGCTCTAGTCCACTCCACTCTGCTCTGCTCAGCGATAGTGGACGCCAAGCTTTACTTTGCTTTAAATATAAAGATATGCTCTGCACGTGACATAATACAAATCAAAGTAAAATATATGACAAATGGATTCACTAAGTGATTTGCAGAAAATGCATCACCACCTAGTATTAAGAGGTCCATACTCTACGTAAACTGTTATTTGAAACCCCAATAATGATAACTCAATGTTAATATTTTAGCTGTGCAGTTTAAAAAAAAAAATTTAACTATTTCTTATCTCTTATTTGAAAAAAGAAATTATTATACTAGAGAGTCACATTTAAAAACCATTTCAGTTTTTATATGCTGATTTTCGAAAAAAAAAAAAAAAAAATTAAAAAATCGTTATGCAGCTCGCTTCTGCGATAAAATATTGCTGACCACTGAGTTGAGTACTGACCGTATCCGAGTTGCACGAGTCCAGTGATAATGATGATGGCGAGGGCGAACAGCTTTCCGAAGGTGAAGACGTTCTGCACATTCATCGACCACTTCACGTCCCAGCAGTTGACGAAGGTCAGGATGCCTGCAAAACAAGAAAAGAGAAAACTACGTGAGCAACGCTGCTCTACATGGAATGCATTCGAAAATACCTTCAATACATATAGACGGTTTTATACATATAGCGTAAAATTGTAACTAACGTGGGGGGTTTTTTTTGCTTAAAACCTTCCACGACTGTGGTTTAAAGTATCATGGCCTCAACTAGACCAACTAAAGCTGTGTTAAGGCTGATTTATACCTAGCTAGTGGCTGGAGTTGGTGAGTTGATTGGAAGGTCGCTGGCAAGAGTTGATTGAGGTGCCAGCTTACTGTTTACGCAGTGTCCAGCATACGGGAACGATCCAGCAATTGAGAGAACCAGTTGGTGGTCACGGGAAAGCAAGCCCGTTGCCACATGATGTTTTTAGGAGAAGGGGGGGGGGGTTATGGTCGAAGATTTTATTGAATACATGTAACAAGTTACCCAAAACAAGAAGGGGAAGAGGTAAAACAAGATTTCACACAATTTCGGGGGGGGGGGGGTCGGAAAGCATGGATTTACAGCCAACCAATAATTATTGGTATAAATCAGTGTTTAAGCTGGGATACAAAATCTCTTTAGGAAAAAAGCTAACATCACAATTTTCATTTTAGCAAAATGTTAAAGTGATTACGAGTTCCATCACTTGTGATGTTTTAATTTAACACAATTAAAGCACATTTCATTATAACAATTAAACCTCGAAAAAACATGTGCTAAATATTCAAATGAATTACTAATATTACTAAATATTGAATGAGTTGAAATTTTGGTTGATATTTTGGACTTTAGAAAATGGTTATCAATAAACTTGCACACTAGAGACGAAAATTCTTCGGGCAAACACTGTCTAAGAAATAAATATTGGAGCGTATCCTCCACAATTTTTTTATTGGGACCCGAAAACATATTGTTCTTCGAGTCCAAAGCGATGCAAGTGAGGCCTTGGTTTGAAGGGGGTAATTAAAATTTAGGCAAATCTTCGAAGAGGTAATCAACCCACTTCCCATCATCCAATCGAGCCGAAACTTGACAGGTAGACTAATTGTGAATGACAATGTATTCTATCAAGTTTTGGGGGCAAAAAAAATAGTTCGCAAATGGCACAGAATCGATTAGTTTCATCGTAGTGGTAAAGCACTACGAAAACACGAACTGAGCATGAAATAGCTTAAATAAGTTATAATTGTACATAAAAGTTAGCAAGGCATATAAAGGAGTTGTAGACGACTCGACTCCTCGGTACTACAGCCCGTGTAGGGCTTTGGCCTCCTTTATCACACAGCTCCACTTTTTCCTATCCTTGGCTTTTTATCTTCCAATTTTTGATTTTCATCTTTTTTTAAATATCCTTCCACCTCATGTAGCCATCTTTTTCTAGGGCGTCCTACCTTTCTCATTCCCTTTAGTAGACTGAGAGGCGACAACAATTTTTGGACCCCATCGAACATCATTCTGAATTTTTTATAGAAATTAGAGAAAAGTGAGTAGATTAAGAATCCACTGGCCTGCCGTGGCAAAAATGGCCGAAACTGGTCAAAAATCGACTCTTAATAAGTTGAACTAAATCCAATTGCCAAATGCGCTATAACTTGCCAAATAATGAGCTTTTTTTTTTTTTTTTTTTTTTTTTTGGTAACCCTCACTCTTTAATTTTCAATTAAGAAGGTTACTGACGATTCAGATATCTGGCGACGGTCTACTTGCATCTATTAAAAGGGAGCCAAGTTGGCAAAAAATATTACGTCACTTATGACGTAACTGATGTCGCCAATTTGGCTTACTTTTAAAAGATATAAGTTTTCCGAGCCAAAGATCAGAAATCGTTTGAGCTTTTTCTCATTGAAAATCAAAATGCAGGGTTGCGAGACGAAAAAGTTTGTTATCTTTTTGACAAGTTATGACATATTTGGCAATCGGATTTTAGTGCAACTCATTCCAAGTCGATTTTCGATTAGTTTCGGCCATTTTTGCCACGGCAGACCAGTGGATTCGTAATCTACTCACTTTTATCCAATTTGTATAAAAAATTCAGAATGATGTTCGATGGGGTCCGAAAATTGCAGTTGCCTCTCGGACTATAGTCTTCCCGTGCAATTTTCTTTGTTGCTCTTTCATCACTCATTCGCTCCAGATGTCCGAGCCATTGTATTCTTTTTGTTTTTATTTTATTTATTATATCTTTTTCTTAGCTTACTTAACTCTAAATGACTCCTAATTCTCCAAACATCTCCATCTTTGATTGATCCGCACATTTTCCTTTAAAATCTTTTTCTCGAAAGTAGTAAGTATTTTTTTCTCATTCTGAGTTGTAGTCCAAGTTTCTGCTGCATAAGTGACTATAGGTCTAATTATTGTTTTATATAGTTTTAACTTTCTTGAGAGCAGAGAGGACTTTTAAACAATTTACGCATTGAAAAATAAAATCGGTTTCCAGCTACCAGTCTAGCCTTTATCTCTGGGTTTATTTCATTTTTTTTTTTCAGTGATAATTGAACCACGATATTTAAATTCTGTCTCTCTTTCAAAACCAAGTTCAGTATTTACTGAACTAGTGGTTGGTCCATTTCCTCTGTCAAAGGAGTTATAGTAAAAAAAATATTTTTATCATAAATTTTTAAACTGTTTTTTAAGAAATTTTGCATTAAATATTACGTCACTCGCAATTCGAGTTACTTATAATAATATCTAATGCAATAGTCCGAGAGGCAACTGCAATTTTTGGACCTCATCGAACATCAATCTGAATTTTTTATAGAAATTGGAGAAAAGTGAGTAGATTACGAATCCACTGGTCTGCCGTGGCAAAAATGGCCGAAACTGATCAAAAATCAACTTGGAATGAGTTGAACTAAAATCCGATTGCCAAATATGTCATAACTTGCCAAAAAGAGAACAAACTTTTTCGTCTGGCAACCCACTGCATTTTGATTTTCAATGAGAAAAAGCGCAAACGATTTCTGATCTCTGACCTTTTAAAAGTAAGCCAAATTGGCGATATTAGTTACGTCATCAGCGACGTAATGTTTATTGCCAACTTGGCTCCCTTTCAATAGATGCAAGTAGACCGTCGCCAAGATATCGGAATCGTCTGCAACCTTCTTAATTGAAAATTAAAGAGTGAGGGTTACCAAATAAAAAATATGCTCATTATTTTGAAAGTTATGGCGTATTTGGCAATTGGATTTAATTCAACTTATTAAAAGTCGATTTTTGACCAGTTTCGGCCATTTTTGCCACGGCAGACCAGTGGATTCGAAATCTACTCACTTTTCTCCAATTTCTATAAAAAATTCAGAATGATGTTCGATGAGGTCCAAAAATTGCAGTCGCCTCTCAGTCTACAATGTTTCTTCTAAAATAATTCTTAGATCCGTGTGTTCTTTATATATGCAACAGCCAAACCAACCTATCCTAACCATTGAACCAAGACGACGAACCCATTAGAACTCGATAAGTTTATCTCTTTTTTTTTTTGTTAGCACTGTTTAATGTATTTAACCGAGTCTTATTATAAAACTCGTCCTACCACTTCAAACCAAAAAAAAAAAAAAAAAAGTAGCTAATCTGATGCCAACAGAGATGAAAAATCTTTAACCAAATAAACACTCCGCCATTAAAAGGAATCTTATTTCTCTCAAATAAACAGTTTTTATTGAAGAGAGCGAAAAGGATGGAGTGAACAATTGATGAATGACGAAGGAAGAAAGAAGAGATTGTTGATGCCGTGGTGTCTTCTTGGAAGAGTTGGTCAGATAAAAGAAAAATGGCGGCTGTTGAGAATGCGAGGTCGGAGAATTTGACACGTGGAAAATAGTAATTTATTTTTTTAAAAAAAGTTAAGGAATCATGCCGTCAGGCTGGATTTTTTTTTTTTTTTTTTTTTTTGCCTTATCTTTTAGATCGGTCATTTACTGGTTAATGAACTTCAAAGGGTTGAAAACAGCCAACTTTAAACCCATTAACAGTTGTTGGTTTTTTTCTGCCATATTGTGTTTTTAAAAAAAAAGCAAATTTTTGATAAACAATTTTTAATCAAATCGGTTGGATAAATTCAAATTAGCAGTCAAAACTGTTTAAAGTATTGGATTGCATAATGTTTTATAATTCTTAAAAATAGTGACAAATTGATTCCATCAGAAACATTACAAACGAAAAAAAGTTTTAACAGTCAGGCAATCATTAAATTAGCTTAGAAAAATTATCTGTCCGAGTGGTAGCATACGGGCAAAACTGTTAAGGGGGTTGAAATTAAAAAGCTGGATAACCTTGTTTGACGTACAGTAGGCAAAAAAATAATCAAATTAAAGTTAAATTTTCGATTCTAAAAAAATTTGGATAAAGCAGTTTGCCTCAAAATGTGTCTCGTTTACGAATGTTTGCGCAGGGCTCCCACTCAAACCACAGAATGAAAATCGATGACTTTTAAGCACCTAAATAATGTTTTTAAGGACAGTGGAAAATTTGTTTTCAGGCAATTGTGTCTATATGTAAATTTTTAATAAAGAATATTCTACCAAAAAAATTACAAGTTGGTGGATGCGTGATACAAATATAAGTCGGAGAATTCCGATACGGTGCGGATAGGTGGCAGTCACGCGGGAATAGCAAGTCCGAGTTGCATTTTTATAAATTTTGCAAATGGACACACAACATACCCAAAAATTAAGGATTTCTAAGCATTTTCAAGGACTTTTAAGCACCTCTTAGCCTTTTCAAGCACTTCCTTGAAAACAAGTTCCAAAATATTAAGCACTTTTAATGACTTTCAATGACCGTGGGAATCCTGGTTTGTAGTTCTAGTAATGTTTATTTGTTTAGAAGTCATCTACTGATTCATTCATGTAAAAATAACAAATATGAAAAGTTCAGTTACTATCCCGACATCGATCAATTTAGAATTCTCCATAGCCTTAATCCAAAATGTCTTTACTGTATGTTGAAAAACACGACATATACGAGCGTAACGGTACATTCTTAACGCGACTTTTGATGTGTGAAATGTTTGAAACATTATTAAACATATTGCAATTTAGTATATTTTTATATTTTATATTTTTTTATTTCTAGTATTTCAAATTCTTATTATTAGCTGTATTCCACCACAAGGTTTCGGGAGGCGTTTGGGTTGCCGGATATGAATTAGAGATTTTTCCTGTTTTACAGGGTTCCCACTCAAATCACAGAATCAAAATCAATGACTTTTCAATGACTTTTAAGGACTCAATCAATGTTTTTAAGGACCTTTGAAAATTTGTTTTCAGGCATCAGGTCTATATATACATTTTTAATAAAGTATATTCTACCAAAAGAGTTACAAATTGGTGGATGCGTAATACAAATATGTCGGAAAATTCCGATGCGGTGCAGATACATTGCGGTCACGCGGGGATAGCAACTCTGAGTTGTATATTTATAATCTGCAAAAATTAAGGACTTTTAAGGACCTCTAAGCATTTTCAAAGACTTTTAAGCACCCCAAAGCATTTTCAAGGTCTTAAAAACAAGTTCAAAAATATTAAGCACTTTTAATGACTTTCAATGACCGTGGGAACCTTGTGTTATCCAATCGGAAATCAGTCAGTTAATGCGCTGACTGTATAATTATAAAAAGGCTTTTCCTCTGTTTTACCCTCTATCTTATAGCACATTTTTCCGTATAGATTTATATTGGCATTACAGCCAAAACCCGTTAACGCGAAATCGCTTAACGTGAAATCCCGTTTAACACGAAGTAAAAGTAGTTCTCCGTACTTAACGTTAATTTATTCGTATAACATGAAATTCGGTATACGCAAACAATTTCACCGACCCCATCGACTTCGCTTTAACGGGGTTTGACTGTGATACGCCGTCTTTTACGTATTCCCTACATTGTGAAACAATATACAAAATATAACAAGAAAAAAAAATTATGGTGGTTATTTGACTGTGGGGAGAATCTTATGGAGGCCTAATATATTTCCCGACGTTTTTTAAATGCTAAATTCGAATATGGCTGCCACTGGATTTCAAGTTTGATTCTGTTTTAATAACGTTTATGGGCTCCTTATGATGAAAAGAAATTTCTATACAATTGAATGACAAGTAGATAAAGGAGGTATGTGACAAAAACTAGCTTTTGAGGTATTTCCTTTTAAAATATTTACTTTTGTATTCGTAACAAATCTTTTTCTTTAATCAAAATATATATCTCTAAGCAGTTTAAATATTCAGGGAAAATCATTCATTGCGACACTCCGATTTTTAAAAAATATCACATACCCTCTTCATCCACTTAGCTTTTCAATTATAAAAAACCTTTGACGAGTTACAGTGACACTTTCCATTTTTCTATTATCTATTGCAAATGATATAGTCAGCGGTTGGATATTGTTGTGCCTATACTTTAAAATTCACTAGAATAAATAAAATTATTATTATTTTTTACTATTTTATCATTATTATTATTATATTAAAAATAATAATTATTATTATTATTATTATTATATTAATTATTATTATTATTATTATTATTATATTAATTATTATTATTATTATTATTATTATATTAATTATTATTATTATTATTATTATTATTATTATATAATTATTATTATTATTATTATATTAATTATTATTATTATTATTATTATTATTATTATTATTATTATTATTATTATATAATTATTATTATTATTATTATTATATTAATTATTATTATTATTATTATATAATTATTATTATTATTATTATTATTATTATTATTATATTATTATTATTATTATTATTATATTCTTATTATATTATTATTATAATATTATTATTATTATTATATTATTATACTTATTATTATTTGTATTATTTCATTCTTTTTGAATATTTATAATTATTTTGATTATTATTTGTATTATTACAAAAGCACAACAATGTCAAGTTTCAAACAAGTATTTTTTAATAGCTCATATACTTGCTCTGAAATCAGTTAACGAATTTATATAAGTGAAAAAAAAAATATTGTCATAAGTACAAAATTTATATTTAAATTTTATAATCTGCGAGATAATATTTTAATTAAAAAAAGCGCTTAGGATTTTCTTGGTTTTTAAATTCAAACACGCAAATCTTAATTTCAAAACTAGGAAGTGTTTCCCAAAAATCGTCTGCGCCCTAACATGATGCAACCCATGACGTTCTTACGAGAGATAGTTGCGTCATTGTTTCCTCTCATTCGATCGTAAAACGTTCCTTTACTTCCCCCCTCCCCTTCTCCTAAATAGTACGTTATACGGTTACACCTGTACGGTGAGACAGATGGGATGGAAAAGAACGGTTTATACGGAGAAGCGAGAGGGAATGGCAGAATAGAATTAAAAAAAAAAAAATTCCCTTCTCGACTTGGCAAGGTTCCAATTCGGTGAGAATCAGTTCAACGATTTTTCTTGGTGTGTCTGCCGTCCTAAGCGGAGAAATTCGAACTTACAGACCACGTGGCCGGGTTTCCCGGTATTTTAGGCTTAACTTAACTGCTGTAGACTCGGAAAACCAAGCCAAATAAAATTCTATTCAGAAGATTACGAAAAGGTTATTTTTTTAATTTTATCGTCTGAGATCGACAAAAAAAAAAAACTGTTTTAATTTGAATTAAGATATAGAAATTACGTGCAGTAATTTATCAAAATGAAAAAAGAATTCATTTAGTTTAATCAATTAACTCATATTGATCATTAACTTGAGATTGTTAAAATAATCTAGTAAATTCTAATTCATTAACCCTCTAGATCTCCTTCATTAACCCTCGCGATTTCTGCAGGCAACGTAGAAATAGCAAAATTTACGTAACGCGGGGATGCATTTTTGCAGTCTATTTAACTGTGCAACCCAATCTTTCCCCATTCATAGTTTCATTTTGGATTTTCTGTGATGTTTAATTGTTTATTCAAATCTGGGTTAACAGATGGCGTTAGATATCCACATTTTTGCGAAATATAAAAGCATTTTTGGCAGCTTTTTTCGATGCTCAAAGATGTCTGGCAGGAAGTGTTTCGCGCAGAGAGAGGGTTAACTAACTATTCAATAATTTAAAATTAAGGAACGAAAAGTTCGTTATAGGCAAATATCGATCTCAAAAAAAATTTCCCCGTAACCTACGTCGTTTAGCAGAATTTCTAAAAATAAAAGTTAACTTAAATGCATATCTTTGTAAAGCATTCTGCATTTAACTTTAAAAATATCGAGGAAAAGTAATTGGAACTTATTTGTTGTAAGAATAGCTTGATTTTTTTTTTTTTTTTTTTTTTTTTTTTTTTTTTTTTAAATATATATTCGGAAATGTGGTTCTTACAATAAGTTTTATTTTAATTTTTCCGAAACTAGGTACTTAATAACAATGAAACTTGTTTGATATCTCTTTAACAATGCCAATAATTTAGTTTCTCTTACTTGGAATGTACTTTGCCTTAACAATATTTCAATTTCGCTTATTCTAAATTTGCATAGCAATGGGGCTAATTTGATATTCTTGTACGCAATGTACTTTATTACAGATGGATACGAAACGTTTTTTACTTTCAATTACCCATACGTATACATAGGGCAATGAAAGTATAGCATTCGGCCAACAAACAGAATTTCGATATATATATATATATATATATATATATATATATACACTGCGTGAAAAAAGTAGAAGGACACATGATTTTTTTTTATAAATAAAAAACACTGATTTTTTTCCATAACAATTTAATGAGTAACACTTTAAATTACTAATTGCAAACAGATAACTGTATCTGAAAATTGAAACAAAAAAATACAGGTCAAGTACAGCAATAAATCAGTTTTGACTTCATCATACTCTGTGAAAAAAGTAGAAGGACACTTCTAAATAATGCAAATAAAAGTCTTATTAATAGGGAATTCTTCCACAATTGGCTTTGATTACTTCAAAAATTCGATTTAGCATCGAATCATATAAATTTTGAATTTCTGTTTGGCAGAAATTGTCCCATACATAATTCAAAGTTCTCCGAAGCTCAACTATAGATTCAAACTGCTTGCCTTCCGCGTAAACGCGACGAACAATCATTGCCCATATGTTCTCTACAATGTTGAGGTCCGAGCTTTTAGCAGGCCATGGCAAAACCCGAACATTATTTGCTGCAAACCAATTTTTAACCCCATTAGCTGTGTGAATTGATGATCCGTCCTGTTGAAAAATCCAGTCATTTCCGCCTAGCTCAACGACGTAGGGAAGGAGATCTGAATTCAAGACTTGGATATAATCTGCGTGTTTTTGCCTGCCACTCAGGAACACTAGGCTTGTTCTTCCTCCGTACCCGACTGCCAACCAAACCATTAAACTCCCTCCTCCCATCTGTCGGGTAGAATAAGTCTTTTCTTCAGTACCGAGTCAGTGCCAATAGTATTTGTAGCCATCTGGACCGTCTAAATTAAATCTTTTCTCATCAAAAAATATAACGGAGGTCCACTCTGACGTCCAGGACATGTGGTTTTTAGCCCAGTGCCGTCGGTGTTCAATGTGCCTTTCATTCCATTTGGGATTGGGGCATCCTTTTTCGGAATACGAAAATTTCGGACCTTTTTATGTAGTTGTAGACAGTTCTTCTTGAAACGTGTGTGATGCCTGCATTATTTTGAGCTTTGGCAATACTTCCATCCAATTTTTTTAGTTCCCGAATGATTTTTCTTTGATCGCGTTGCGTCAGTTTTTTAGGTCTGCCAGTCTTCTTTTTGGTTCAATGACTACTAGGATTTCTTATATAGTTTGAAACAGTATTTGGATTAATACGTAGCTGGCGTGCAATCTCTCTCACACCTTTGCCATCGTTTTTGTAGGCATAAATTTGGCCTTTTTCAAACTCACTTAAAGGTTTCCCTTTAGGCATTCTAAAAAGATGAAAACGACGGATTTTCAATAAAATAGTATGTTTTTCTTAACAAAAACAGTTAAAAAGAATGAAACACCTACCTTTGAGGTTTACAATATTCCAAAATAAATTATTTTAGCACGTGTCCTTCTACTTTTTTCACACACCAAAAATCGTTAAGTACTGTTTTTCTTAAATTTTACTAGTAGTAGATAAAATTTAATCATTTATAAAAAAGAAAAAATAGCCAAACTACATAAAAAAAGAAATTTAGTTCAGGAGGATCGAAATACAAAGCATAAATTCCAAAATATGACTGTCCTTCTACTTTTTTCCCGTAGTGTATATCGAAATTCTGTTTGTTGGCCGAATATATATATATATATATATATATATATATATATATATATATATATATATATATATATATATATATATATATATATATATATATATATATATATATATTTTATTTTTGCATTTCTCCACGTTTTGGAACATCCTGATTTCAAAAAAGTGATCTAGAAAAATGTCTTGTATGTGTGTACTTGGTCAGCATAACTCCCGAACAAATTATTGACCTACGATGTTCAAATTTGGAGTGCTGATTGGTTGTCGCTCAAGGACCTACCATTAGGGTTTTTGTCAAAATCGCGCATGCGCATAAAGTAGTTGCTTTGAAAAAATCATATTTTTCAATGATTGCTAAAATACGGCTCAAACAATTGTGATCAAAATAGCTGTGGTAATGCCTCTTAAGGTGTTCTAAACATCCCCACCTGCGAAATTTCCACAAAAAATGCTTCAATGGCGTAAAAAGTTGAAAATCGAATGCCTTCGACACAGAGTTCTCTTTATTTGAACATAGCTTATCAACGACCGTTTTTTCTCCTCTTCTCGGTTTCACTTATAAAAAAGGATAATATAAGAGTTATCCAAAAGTATATCGCCAAATTCCCATTTTATTAAAGTGTTTTTTTTTTTTTTTTTTTTTCTTTTTTAAATCGCAAAAAAATATTGCCGAATTGGTCATTTTTCTAAACGATTGGGGAAAATATAATAACGGTAAATGACACAAATCAACATCAGTAATATATAGTGTAATTGAAAGTTGTGCGATGTTCCACACCCTTAGTTTCTAATGAAAACATTGCGTAGTTCTTATACTTCAATGATTTATTCTTTGTCTACGAGTCACTGGTTACAATCTGTCGTCATTGGTAACCCGTGTCAATGAAACGATCGATCCATTATATGTCATGTCTCAATCGTTTACATAAACGACAGTTTTTTTTTTTTTTTTTTTTTTTTTTTTTTCAAATTATTAAAGTTTCATTAATTATAAGCAATATAGCACGACCAATGTGGAGTTAAATATTTAAATTTTAGAAAAGTGATTTTTTTATCAATGCAAGCGACGTATTGCAATTAAACTCGCTAGTTATTTAATCATGCATCATTGAATAATTTGCGCTTATAGGCTTAGTTCATCTAAATATTTACAAATTGCGTAATTTTTCATTATAATCACTTGGCGACCATATTTTAGTTGGCGATTAATTTGATAAACAATTTCTAGTTATATACTCGGGCCGAAATGGCTCATTCTGTTTCGGCCATTGTTTGAGTTTTCTTTCAAAGGCAAGCCGACCAAACGGTATAGTGGTTAGCGTGCTAGCTTCTAGACCGCGAGGTTGCGGGTTCCGAGTCCCGTGTTAGGCATGGGTGTTTGTAAATGTATGTTGGCTTGTCTAATGACGAATGTTTCGGCGTATTATAGCCCTCGTGTTGCTGACGGCGCCAGATAATCTGAAAACAACCAACCAACCAACCTTTCAAAAGCAAGTGTTTAATAAGAAAAATACCATATATTGTTTATATTTAATACATGGTGTGAAAATATATTATTTTGCCGTTCAAACTAAACATGCCTTATCTCCACTTTTAGTAGTTTTGAAATACATCGTTTTTTGTGTGTAGAAAGAGAGCTTGGTTAATAATTTAACTGATGATGTAAAGAACTATAGACAAGGTAATTTTATAACATAACCCATAAAAACAAAGTTTGTAATATAAATCCTTTATATGCATTGCCAATTTTTAAATTCATTAACACAGCGAAGAATCTGTAAACAGCGTGTGCACGGTGTTTGAATCTAATTTTAAATATTAAAAACATTTCAATCAGCAAAATGTGCGGCAAACTACGTTTCAAAATTTATTCATTAAAAATAAACGTGAATAATTTATGCACTCACATCCAAACGTCTTTTATTCATTCTGATTAAAAGAATTTTATTATTTATGTATTAAAAAAAATGTTGGCATCAGGAAGGAGTTTCTTCGATGATCGGTTCAATGCTATGTCAACGCGATTGGATGACGGCAAGTTTGTTTATTAGTATTCCGTAAAAGCGATCTTTCAGAGACAAGTTACAGCCCCGAAATTTGATAAAATGCGTTGTCATCGAGATCGAATCTATCTGCCAAAGTTTCAGCCCGATTTGATGACTGCAAGGGGGTTAATTAGGCCTCTGTCATCGACACACAAAATCGAAGTTAATATAAAGGTTGGAATTGGTTTGTACGCTCAACGACCTATTTTTATGCACAATGACGGCTAATCAGGCCGAGACCTACAACTTAACGTGGATTCCGAACCACAACGAACATCCATGCCTAAAACGAGATTCGAACACGGCACCTTTGGCATGTGAGGCCAGAGAGCTAACCCCACGGTCATCAGACAAAGAACTTAAAACTATAAGAAGGCAAGCTTCGCCGATACCTAAGTGCTGCCATCTCGCGGATTTTCAGAGTTGAGAGCACAAAACTTTCGCCAAATTGCTCCGATTTCCAGACATGCGCAGAGCTTTGTTCTTACTTTGGCGATCGTGCTTTTTAAACAAACAAATAAGAACATCAGATTTATTTCGTCGAATTCGTGGGAGATTTAAATAGCCGAACAAAAATGGAGGATTCTACTTTGCAAAGTAATATGTTATTTATTCAAGTTTGTTCAAATTGTTCGCTTTTGTGCACAATAAATTTCGGTAATGTTCTGAAGATTAGAGAATTTTCGCAAGAGAATTTTAACAGGACATTTTTTGCAGTGTTGATGGTTGTGATGAAACTTGATGGTTAGTGTTCTTAATCGTTTGTTTTTATCTTTTCGTCTCATTCAGCAGGCTAGTTTTTATGTTAAATATAGTTGTTTTTTTCATGAACTTTTCTTTTTGTATTACTTTGACATCGCTTGAGAGAATGTTTATCATTTGTTAGTTGCTTAAATGCCCGCAATTATTATGTGTTTATTATGATTTTTTGAGATTTGACGCAAACCTCAATTACCATTGCGGTTTTTTATTTGATGAATTAATAAAGCTAAATGATTATTGTCAACTGTTAGTAAATTCTTCTAAACTAGTACATGCTAAATGATATTGGTTTTTGTAGTTGCAAGTCATTTTTAAATTCTTGCACTCAATAACTAGATATTTTTTAGTTTCCTAATGTACTGCTTCGAAGAATGTATGGAAACTTTATCGAAATAATTTTCTTCTAGAATGTGTTTCAATAATTTTGTAATTAGTAATTTTGTTAATTCTTGATGTTCATATTTATTACGAAAACTTACTAAAAGTTCACCAATATTGGAATATGCTGTAAAAACCCCAAATCTAATATTAGGATTCGTATTGCATTACAGGATGGAACTTGCTGTAGTGGTTCAATATAATATTAATATTGTTTAAAAAAGTATTCAATTATCTTAGCTAAAAATATAATTAATGTAAATTTGGTTGAATGTGTAAATATGTCAAGTATAAGTTTAATGAGCAAAACAGATTTGTTCTTTTTTTGGATAAAAGATTTCTGGGAAAACATAAAATTTTATCGCCAAGTGAAACCAAAAAGAGCGATAAGCTTGCCAATGTAGAAACCCTGCAATGACGTCATGTGCTCTCAAGTATTTTACATTATCTCTATGGAAGCTTGCCATCTTTAACCCGAAGGGTTATTATAGTATCTTTGCATCAGATGAGCGTTAATGTAAAGGATTTAAAAATGGCGAAAATTGGAGGCACTGACTTCTAAGATCAACACTATATTACTCTCATTCAATATTTAAGAAACTTTTTCAGATTGAGAAATTATTTTTATTTTTTATTAGTGCTATTACTCTCTCCCCCCCCCCTCCCCTTTTTAATTAGAAAATTCTAGAATTATTTGTATATCTTACGTAAACACTACTTTTTTGTACAAAGAGAGGTTATATCCCTAAAAGTTCAATTCTACGCCGAACAGTTCGTTTTAGTGTGCTGAAAGCGAAACTTGACATCGCAAAAACACTTGACAATTTCCAGATGTTGCTACCTTGGAGGAATCAGAAGAGAAAAGAAAAAAAAAAACCTAGACAAACTAACGAGTCGGGCAGGTGTGTTTATATTCCAAGAACAGAACGCGAGTTTCGGAAGATATATTAGAAGGCAAAAGTGACGTGTCACTAGACATGAAAAATGTATTCCATGCTGTGTCTGGGAAAAAGGATTTTTTTCTTCTTTTATTTGCTTCATATTTTGAGACAAAGCGGGACCTGAACAATGACTTAGTGCAAAACAATGCTTCAACTCACTTAAAATAATTTGTTACAGTTGGACTATTCAAAATTTGCAATCACATAGAACTTTGGCGTAAGCATTCTAAATACTCGCTGTGTTACGATCTTCTAGCCCGGTGCATTTAGAAACTACTTTGTATAGAACCTTGAAATTTGAGGAGTGGATACGGAAATGATCACTTAATGAAATGGCATAAATTTAAAACTCGAAAATAGCGTCTAACATATTGTTACGAATTTTTGTATATTCGTAAATATTTCCTTGTGTTAATTTTGTAAATGGTAAAATTTATGTACATTTCGCATAAAGCAGTGCAAATAGTTTGTCGTTAGTTTGCTTCCCCGCAATGTGGGTCTCAATGCTTGATAACGAGTTTTACAGAGGTAACTCTGAGAAGCGAGTTTTAAGGAGCAGGGCATTTAACATTATAGTAATGGCAATCTTGCCAAATTGGCGATATAGAGCCAAGTTGGCGACGGTTTCGGTGACTAATTTTTGTCCCCAAATTTGGCGAGAAATAGCCAAATGTCGCCAAACTTGGCGACCATTTCGCGACATTTTCGGTCCCCATGTACTTGTATAGGACTTTTCGACTACGATCTGGAAAGTTCTCCAAATATCTACCTCTAGAAATTTCAGGAGGTTTCATCTCTCCTATATAAGGAGTTAGTTGTTGATTTTGTGTCACTGAATTAGTTGACTGGAATTACTGAGTCTCAGTGAACATTCCGAGTAGTTCTAAAGCGAACTGTATTGTATTGTCTTTTGCGGCGATTTTAGCAGTTGTGTTGTCAAGTTTTTAACTGCTGTTTTGTGCTCTATTGTTGTGAAAAGAGCTGTATTGAGTCTACTAGAATGAGAAGTTCTGGAGTTGTAAGAGAATCTGTGAAGAGGTGTATTGGAATAAATTTCTGCAAGTTTTGATCTGCTTTGGCTTCAAATCTTTCGAACCCGTCCACGCAACAATATTTTATTTTATATTTCAAATCTTTACGTCAATGCCTATGCTGTGATGGTTCTACCTGGTTTTGTTATTAGCTATTTTAATTTTCTATTATAATAAATCGACATTAAATTAAAATAATTTATGTCATTTCATTAAGTGATCTTTTTCGTCCATATTCAGCAAATTTCAGGGTTTTATATAAAATAGTTTCTAAATGCGCTGGGCTATTATATTGTAACATAATAAAGATAGAAGTGTAACATAAAGCATGTAAAATTTTGTCATGACAAGCAAATAAATGGATGGACAAACAGGAGAAATTTCTTTTAAGAAAATGGTGTATTTCTAGTAGATGTGTAAATATCGCCAAACGAATTTGGCGCCAATTAGTAGGCGATAAAATGTAATAATTAGCAACCCTATTTCTTGTGAGTTATTTTGCATTTTTAATTGTTTAATTTTCATAATTTCTAATTGATTATTTGCATATTCCTTATGTTTTCAATCGTTGTTAAGTATTAACGGTCACTTTGACTAAGTAGCCATGTTGTAATTTCGAATCTGTCGCCAAATTTTAGACTTTGACTTCAACTTTTCAAATTTCCACCAACCTATCCACGTAAAACTGGAATTTACCAAAAAAAAATTTAAATATAATAGTGAAAGAATAAGAAATTTAAGTAAGCATATAAAAAATCTTGCTATAAAATGCGTTCGAAGAAAAAAACCTTATCGTCAATGCAAGGTTGCCACGATTCAGTAATAAACTTAATTATCCGATTCGAAATGCTTGGGTAATTCGAATACATCTGGATGATTCAAACATCTATGTTCTTATTTTCCTTTTGTAGAGCTTTAATAAAAGTAAAAAAAAACACAAAAATTCACAACTTAAATTCCTTAAATTTCTAATTGGAAAAACTAGTTTCATACTTCGTAGTTTTGTAAGAATTATTTGGAATTGCAGTTGAATACAAAAAAGAAATTAGCAAAAATAGAAACTTACAGTATTCAATTATATATATTTTTTAAATATCTAAATTTTCTAATATTTTCAATTAATAACATTAATACCAAACAAACTGACAGCGTTTAAAAATATTTGTTATACTCTTTCAGAATAGTAAAAACTCATGGTATACATTTTTGAAAGCGCAACCCTGTAAAGAGGGAAAAAAACGGAACAAAATAGTAAAATTATTAAAATATATATTTTTAACGATTTTTTTTTTATCATCCAACTCACGGCATTCAAGAGACAGTGTTTAGAATAGAGGAACTCGAAGATGTAAAAATACAGAAGAGTAAAAAAAAAAATTTAATTCTTCCATGTTTCGGATTTAATGAAAAAAAAATCAAATTGAAACACGAAGGCAGTATTGGAATATGTTCAATTGGATTCTAAAAATAGATTTCAAGATTGTATATCTGATGGCCTTAAAAACAAAACATTTTCCTAGAATTTTGAGAACTGCACAGGAAATGATTATACAATAAAAGGAACGAATACTTCTACTCATCAGCCTCTAATAATCATAGACAACAAGCCCCAGAAAATTGTCACGCAAGTAGCTATAAATAACGACATAGGGAAATACACAAAAGACTAAATTAATAGAATAAAATGCTCATTGTAACATAAAAGTATAAATGGCATAGGTGCTTTTTATATCTTGGAATTTTCAACTTTTCCCTAATTTTTTTTTAAATTTTCAAGAGCCAGGGGGGTGCAAGTGCACCTCCTTGCACCCTTCTGGGGGCGGCCATGTTTCACCATCTGCATGAACAAAAAAATTGTAAAGGAAGTTTTACTAATAATCATTCTTTATACTTGCTATGTAACAATTTTCTAGCCCAGTGCATTTAGAAACTAATTTCGATAAAGCCTTAAATTTTGGTGAGTGCGTTCGAAAAAGATCACTTAATGAATTGACATAAATTGTTATCATTTAATGTCTATCTATTATTATAAATGCAAATTAAAATAGCAATAGACAAAACTAGGTGCCATTGCATATGCATTGACTCAAGGATTTCAAATATAAAATTAAAATATATTAGACGCCATTTTCGAGTTTTTAATTTATGTCATTTCATTAAGTGATCATTTTCGTACCTACACACCAAATGTCAAGGTTTTATACAAATTAGTTTCTAAATACACTGAGCCAAAAGATTGTAACACAGCAGGTATAGGGAATCATCCTAACTATACTAAACTTCAACTTAACTTGACATCACTAGACGGTAGATCGTCACAGTGCTCATAGGTATTTAATCCATTTTGGCGGCGTGAAAGCATAATGTTCGCCAAACCGCAACCCTGTAGAGAACAAAAGGCTATAAGGTTTGGCGAGAATCATGTCTTCACTCCGCTAAAATGGATTAACTGACTATGAGCACGGTGAAGATCTATCGTCTGGTGATGTCAAGTTAAGTTTAAGTTTAGTATAGGACATCTTCTTTACAAAAAAAAAAAAAAATAATAATAGTAATAATAAAAATAAAAAAAATAAAAAAAAAACGATTTTACAAAACGGCGCCACAAAAATTTCTGCTTTAGTAGTTTCGGCACTTGGGCGAAAATGTGAAAAGAAACCGTTTATCCAGTGGCGGCGATTAGAAAGGGCGCCAAATAACCGATCTTTCGCCAAAACTATTTCGAAAAATTCAAAAAAAATATTTTATTAATCTTTTTACCATTGCTCTTGTGTTCTCTTCTCTTCCACCCTTAATTCTGACAATGCTTACCTATAATTAAGCCTAAAAACCTGTCTCTTTTTCTTTTTTTTTTTCTATTCTATGTTGAATTTATAAAACGAACTCTCCAAAAGGCGTAATTTGAGGGCGAGATAGACGATCTACTTTCTTTTTTAGGAATCAAGTCTGGAGGCGCCAAGTTCATGGCCATAAAAGGTAAACACTCAGAGCTTTCAAGGTCATTGGACAGAGCTCGATAGGTATTCTTTTCTTGTTTAACAATTCTATTGTTTGGGATACAATAATCAACGTTTTGGATTCTGCACTCTGACTTGGGATTGTTTTTTTTGGAAAACCTTTTTAAAACCTTTAGAAAGGTCATCGTATACGAATGCTGGGATATTTGCAAAAAAATCTATTAAGTTATTTTTCACTATTTTTATATGAAGCTAGTTTGTTAAGAAATAGTGTTTTTTATTATTATTATTATTAATCTCTATATATATAAGGCAAAGCCCTCACTCACTCACTCACTCACTCACTCACTCACTCACTGACTCACTGACTCACTCATCACTAATTCTCCCACTTCCCACATAGTCACAACTCTGAAAATCGGCACAAATATCAACAATGGTAAAAATAGAAAAAGTAAACTATTCCGATCTCGATTAACACACTTTAAGGGGTCGAAAAGGGGTCAAACGTTCCAAACGGGGGACATTCGAAAATCCTACTTCCCACATAGTCACAACTCTGAAAATCGGCACAAATATCAACAATGGTAAAAATAGAAAAAGTAAACTATTCCGATCTCGATTAACACACTTTAAGGGGTCGAAAAGGGGTCAAACGTTCCAAACGGGGGACATTCGAAAATCCTACTTCCCACATAGTCACAACTCTGAAAATCGGCACAAATATCAACAATGGTAAAAATAGAAAAAGTAAACTATTCCGATCTCGATTAACACACTTTAAGGGGTCGAAAAGGGGTCAAACGTTCCAAACGGGGGACATTCGAAAATCCTACTTCCCACATAGTCACAACTCTGAAAATCGGCACAAATATCAACAATGGTAAAAATAGAAAAAGTAAACTATTCCGATCTCGATTAACACACTTTAAGGGGTCGAAAAGGGGTCAAACGTTCCAAACGGGGGACATTCGAAAATCCTACTTCCCACATAGTCACAACTCTGAAAATCGGCACAAATATCAACAATGGTAAAAATAGAAAAAGTAAACTATTCCGATCTCGATTAACACACTTTAAGGGGTCGAAAAGGGGTCAAACGTTCCAAACGGGGGACATTCGAAAATCCTACTTCCCACATAGTCACAACTCTGAAAATCGGCACAAATATCAACAATGGTAAAAATAGAAAAAGTAAACTATTCCGATCTCGATTAACACACTTTAAGGGGTCGAAAAGGGGTCAAACGTTCCAAACGGGGGACATTCGAAAATCCTACTTCCCACATAGTCACAACTCTGAAAATCGGCACAAATATCAACAATGGTAAAAATAGAAAAAGTAAACTATTCCGATCTCGATTAACACACTTTAAGGGGTCGAAAAGGGGTCAAACGTTCCAAACGGGGGACATTCGAAAATCCTACTTCCCACATAGTCACAACTCTGAAAATCGGCACAAATATCAACAATGGTAAAAATAGAAAAAGTAAACTATTCCGATCTCGATTAACACACTTTAAGGGGTCGAAAAGAGGTCAAACGTTCCAAACGGGGGACATTCGAAAATCCTACTTCCCACATAGTCACAACTCTGAAAATCGGCACAAATATCAACAATGGTAAAAATAGAAAAAGTAAACTATTCCGATCTCGATTATCACACTTTAAGGGGTCGAAAAGGGGTCAAACGTTCCAAACGGGGGACATTCGAAAATCCTACTTCCCACATAGTCACAACTCTGAAAATCGGCACAAATATCAACAATGGTAAAAATAGAAAAAGTAAACTATTCCGATCTTGATTAACACACTTTAAGGGGTCGAAAAGGGGTCAAACGTTCCAAACGAGGGACATTCGAAAATCCTACTTCCCACATAGTCACAACTCTGAAAATCGGCACAAATATCAACAATGGTAAAAATAGAAAAAGTAAACTATTCCGATCTCGATTAACCCACTTTAATGGGTCGAAAAGGGGTTAAACGTTCCAAAAGAGGAATATTCGAATGTCCTACTTCTCATTTCTTCACAACTCTAAAAATTGGTGAGAATATCAATAAAGACAAACGAAGAAAAAGTAAGTTATTCCGATCTCGATTAACCCACTTTAAGGGGTGGAACAGGGGTTAAACGTTCCAAACGAGGGATATTCGAATGTCCTACTTCCCCTTTCGTCACAACTCTGAAATCTGGTGCAAGTATCAACAAAAACAAACGTATAAAAAGTAAGCTATTTCGATCTCTATTTACCCACTCTAAGAGGTCAAAAAGGGGTTAAACGTTCCAAACGAGGGACATTCGAATATCCTACTTCTCACATAGTCACAACTCTAAAAATTGGTACAAATGTCAACAATGGTAAACATAGAAAAAGTTAGCTATTCCGATCTCGATGAACCCACTTTAAGAGGTCAAAAAGGGGTTAAACGTTCCAAACGAGCGATATATTCGAATGTCCTACTTCTCATATTTTCACAATTCTGAAAACTGGTGTGAATATCAATAAAGACAAACGCAGAAAAAGTAAACTATTCCGATCTCGGGTGGATCAAGGGGTGGAAAAGGGGTTAAACGTTCCAAACGAGGAATATTCGAATGTACCACTTCCCATATGGTCACAACTCGGAAATTTGGTACAAATGTCAAAAAAGATTAAACATAGAAAAAGTAAGCTATTCTGTTCTCGATTAACCAACTTTAAGGGGTCGAGAAGGGGTTAAATGTTCCAAACGAGGGATATCCGAATGTTCCTCTTCCAATGTAGTCATTTTTCTGATTTTTTTTTGCAAATGTTAAAAAAATAAGTCATTCCAATATCGATTAACGAATTTTTAAGGGATGAAAAGACGACGCAACATTGAAACTATACGAGGATTAACTTAATGTCTAATTAACTTAATTCCAACACAGCTACTACTTTGAAATTTAGAACTAAGAGCAAACATAAACACAATAAACTATACCAGTTTACTATTCACAATTATAAATTTCGTTTAAAATGTCAACAAAGGAAAGTTCCTATTTTGATAAATCAATTTGTCGGGATCGAAATGGGAGCAAACGTCTGAAGTGTAGAATACATGAATGTCTTTTGATCGCTAAAATGCTAATGGTAAAATTTCGTAGCGCAGCACGGGTATTCAGCTAGTATTTTATTATTTTGAAATCACAAGACAAATCTCAGTCTCAAACTGGTTTCGTCTTTACAAAGGAAAATCTTTGTCCAACTCTAGATTGTGCACTTATTGCAAGCGCTTTTTAGCATTTTAGTTTCTTGACCATACTTTTATATAATATAACCCATAAAAACCAAGTTTTTAATAAATAACCTTTATGTGCAATGCAAATTTTTATATTCATTAACACAGCATCGTTTCTGTTATCAGCGTGTGCTTGATAGTGTTTCCATCTAATTTTAAATATCAAACACAAATCTATCGGCAAAATATGTGGCAAACTACTTTTCAAAATTTATTCATAAAAAATAAACGTAAATTTATGCACTCCCATCCAAATATCTTTTATTTATTTTGATTAAAACAATTTTATTATTTATTTATTAAAACAACTTTGGCAACAGGAAAGAGTTTTTTCAATGATCGGTTAAATACTATTTCAGCGCGATTGGATGACGTCAAGTTGGTTTATTAGTATTCCGTAAAAGCGACCTTTTAGTGACAGCCCCCAAAATTTGATAGAATGCATTGCCATCGAAATCGAATCTATCTGCCAAGTTTCAGCTGGATGACTGCAATGGGGTAAATTTAGGCCTCCACAGATTTGCCCGCCATCGACATACACACCCATACACAAATAAAATCGAAGAAACTATACAGAATTTTTTAAAAATCCAATTTTTTTTCGTTATTGGCATATAGTTTTACGAACAACTTAAATAAACTTTTAAACACTTGCTTTTGCGTCCTCCTTGTTTTTCTTACGTTAAGGAAAGGATATGTCAAACACATAATCATAAGAGCTTTAAGATCTAAGCTTGGTTGCAGGAAAAAAATTTTGGTTACTAAAGAATGTAATGTTAGTTTAAATTTATTTATTATTCAATTACTCAGCTATTTAATATTATCCTCTTTCGATGACGGGATGACGTAGAACGATCGTAAATATTACTCGTAATGGACCGTTTTTATTAAAAATTATAATTGATAATATTTTTATTTTTATATTTGTTTATAATTGAACGCTTTCGAGTTTTATTCTGTTGACTGCGTTATCATTCGCTTCGCTTGGCGACGCCTCGAGTTTGGTTGGCGACATTTGCGCCCGGATAACAAAAGAGTACCACTAAATGGTTATACCTGTTAAATCCATGAGACTTACTTCAGAAGTAGCAGGTTTACATATTTTGTCGACGATATTGACTTTAGAGAGAGTAAAAATAACCGGTTGTTCTAAATTTAGGAGACATTTTATTTATTTTTTTAAATTTTACCATCTTCTTAAAAGATAATTATTTTGATAAGGTATTTCTGTTAGGCATAGAGTGGAAAACAGTTAATTGGCTTCCAGATTAGGATATTAAGTTTGTAATTGGTAACAGTTTTGTCTCCGAACTTGAATATTTATATTCGTTCACTAAATGTCGGCGATTTTGTTATTGTTATCGAAAATTATGCGTTATAAAATGGTAGGTTTTATCTGCGATGCTTACTGGCATTTTTACATGCAATTTAAAACTATTTATACGTTTTTACAAGATCATAAAATTTAAAACTCCATTCATGCAATTTCTTTGATATGAAATTAACAACCAGCTGGTGTAATAATTGCCAGATATACCAAAAATATAGCATATTCCGTCAATACATCTTAAAAACTTTTGCAATTCCATTTGCTTTTAATTTAAATATTATTTCATATATATATATATATATATATATATATATATATATATATATATATATATATATATATATATATATAATTTTCATGGAAATGAATCTTTTACCTCATTAAAAAGTTGAAGTGGGCTGCTCTACACTGCACTCTTGATTTAAACTTGATTGTTTTTTTTTTTTTTTTTTTGTTTTTTTTTACCCTAGATTGAAAATCCCTTCCACAGACATTTTCTGGTTGCGCTCCTGCTCTCCGAAGATTTTGCACGCCCGCCACAAACACTATCAAAGTTAATATGAAAGATAAAAAAAAACAAAGGGTGTGGTACATTGCACAACTTTTAATTACACTATAATACTGATGTCAATTTGTGTCATTTACCGTTTTTATATTTTCATCATTCATTTAGAAAAAAGGGCTAGTTTGGCAATATTTTGTACCATAATTCTTGCATGGGTCTTTTTAAAAAAAAAAAAAAAAATTTCGCCAAATAGATAATTTTGGCGATATTCTTTTCAATAATTTTTATATTATCTTTTCTTATAAGTGAAACTGAGGAGAGGAGAAAAAATGTTGATGAGATATGCTCAAGGAAATAGAACTCTGTGTTAAAGGCATTCGTTTTTCAACTTTTTACACCATTAAAGCATTTTTATGGGAATTTCGGAGCTGGGGATGTTTAGAACATCATAAGAGGCATTAACGCAACGATTTTAGAGAAAATCGTTACAGCCGTTTTTTAGCAATTACTGAAAAACATGATTTTTTCAATGGTAGATACCTTATGCGCATGCGCGATTTTGACGAAAACCTTAATGATAGGTCCCTGTGCCATCACCAACCCGCACACCAAATTTGAACATCGTAGGTCAATTTGTTCGTGAGTTATGCTGACCACAGACACGCACTCAGACATACATTTTTTCTAGATCATTTTTTTTTTTAAATCATGATGTTCCAAAACGTGGAGAAATGCAAAAAAAAAAAATCGATTTTTTTTTTTTTTTTTTTTTTTTTTTTTTGGACCGAATACTATACTATCATTAAACCTGTGTAACATATACGGGTAATTGAAAGTAAGAAATGAGATTTTGTCCAAAATGAACTGTTCAAACTTATTATCCGGAGATTGGCATGCGCCGTAACGCAATAGCTCACATATTGCTACATTTTATCAAATGAAATATCTCGCGTGGCCACTCGTGAAATATGAAGTCCTAATTGTTGACGAGCAATTAATTACTTCGCTTAACGGTGGCCATGAAATTCAAAGACTGTCACTCACAGAGCAACGACGAAAAGATGACTTCCGGGTGAGGATGGATTTCTCTTGGACAACAGGAAGCGAACTTGGTGTGTCTTTTTTCTCTTCCTGGAGAGACGACAGTCCGGTTTCTCACTAAATGGTCTATTTCTAGTCTTTGGCGCCTTTTTGTAGACAGTAAAGTTCCATATTTGGCAACCCTTTTTATTTGCCGAGCATGCGCAACGGCGATTTTATGGTAATCCTAATTGGAATACGTAGTGTTTTGGTGTCTTGTACCCATCTATATCGATGCTTGTACCGCAGCAACGTTTTGGCGTTGTCGCCAACTTTTCAAAATCACGCCAACCCCATACACGTAAACTTGGAATTCACCCACTAAATATCCAGACTTAATTTTAGACACTGAAATATGTGACTAAACGTATTCAGTTTTTGGTAAGACGTGGGTAAAACAATCCACATTATATTCCTAATGCTGTCATCTAATCTTAGCAGGGGACAAATAGTTTAGAGTTATGTTGACTGAAGCTACGATGATTTCTGAATTTCAAAATTTCGCATCACTGTCTCAAAAAATATGTATATTATAAAAGAGATATAAAATGTAGTTTTTCTCTCTAATTTTATTTTCACGTAACATTAAAAAAAATTTGGCGTGTGTGATCTTTTTTTCTAAGAATATAAGTACAGTAGAACACCGATTATTCGAAACAATTAGGGAATGAAGGGGGGGGCGGATGAATAATTTTTCGTATAACCTATCATTAACGAAAAACATTGTACCAATGCCTTAGGAGTAGTATGAACCAAAGAAACAGTGATGAGGGAAGTCGGAGTTAAAGAATGACAAAAAATCTATTTTGAGATTAATATTGTAAAAAAAAAACTACAAATAATTTTTAATCCGACGGTGCAAAAAGTTTTGATCTCGCTAAAATAAAAGTATTTTTTTATATATTTATAAAAAAATACTTCTATTTTAGCGTTTTTGCGTTAGCGTTAGATATTTGAAATAAGTTTTTTGCATCAATTTGCATTATCTTTCTCAACTTTAACGGCCGATACCTCCAAACGCAATTTTTGGGACGTAAGGAACATTTACTCAAAAACTATTAAAGATAATTACTTAAAATTTTTAACGTATATTCTAACCAATATATTGCACAATTTGATAGTAGCGTTTTATAATATTTTGGAAATTAAAGATTTTATAAAGTTTTATTGTTACCAAAATTGACAATTTTTGAAAATTCTATTGGATGTCAGACCTTTTAATTTTTTTCCCCCGAGAAACGCACAAGATAGTATATATTTTATCTTACACGTCTTACAAATAAACTTATTTAAAGATATACTACATCAATAAACTGCATTAAAGTAGCCTTGGAGTTTATAAAAAGGTTCAAAATTTTGTAATTTACCGACTGAAACGGTTTATGTTACATTTCAATTAATCAGTATTCTACTGAAAATACATTATTAACTTACAAGAACGTAGTTCTCTTTGAGAATTATTTTTCACCAAATAATTCTCAAAATCAATTGAAGTGGATGGTTGTAGATTCACTTTATATTCGATTTTATTTGTTTGTTGGTAGCTGGAATAATCTTCTGAGAGCCAATTATTAATCCATTTGCTCTCATCCAGTCGAGCTGAAACTCGGCAAACAGAATCGTTATCAAGTTTGTAAAAGTTTGCCCCAAGTTCCAGGGGCAAAAAAAGTTAGCTCATGGAGTGAGGAATTTATGGTTTTCTTCGAAGCGGTCAAACACCTTCAAAACTTGATCTAAGCTCAAAAGTACTAAAAAAAGTTCTGGTTATTATGAAAATTTAAAGTGTGTCTAAGCAGACCTATATGCGAAGAGCTGGCCAGTAAAACCGTACTTGTCACATAACGTCATTTTTTTTTTATTTTTTTTTTTGTGGGGAGAGGGGCTTTCTTCAAATTTTTCCGCAAATTTAAAAAAAAAAAAAGGGTGAGGGGGCTTACTTTATTTTCCAACGAAATACTTCCAGTTAAGAGCGGCTTTAAACACTTCAAACTAATTGTATTCAAAATGCGGTGCATAGACCATCGATATAGATAAACAACTGGATAGACTGCTTAACGATGGGAAAATGAAGCAGTTGCCAGATGCCGTTGGTGGGATAAAAAATACGGATTGCCGAGGATTGGAAATAAAATTTTGGGTTGTACACAGCAGAAATGTCATTAGTAGACCTTAATTAGTAATAATGTGCAAAAATATATATACTCTAGCATTTTACAAGGTTTTTCGCATTTCCATCCAACTATAAAAGTGAACTGTGATTGGTTAATCTTCCCACCAGCTTCGCAATCCCCGGCGCGTTTTTCTCTTTGCATTGACAATAGAGCAGTGTATCCAGTTGTTTATCTATATCGATGGCATAGACATCAGATGCTCCTCAGGTGGTTACGAGAAGGCGAGGAACAGAAGTCCAATGCATTTGCACATAAAAGTTGGCAATGCATGATATAACATATATATTTATTAAAAATATTTTTTGCACGAGATTATAAAAATATTGTAGGCAACACGTGCGAAATTACTTTATTAATCTCAGTAAATTAATTGACTCGTGCTAATGCACTCGATAAATAAGCATTTGCCCCTCGTTTGAAATAGTATTACTTTCGAAACTAGTATCATAAATAACTGTTATGAGTTTTTTAAGTTCTTAATCCTTAAATAACAAAACTTATGGATTTATAGGAGCAGTAATTTATAAATTTTCAAATTCTTTAGCAGATGATGATATTTATCACTGACTTATCTTTCAAAATTGCACGCAAAAGAAATATATCAAATAATCTTATTCTGCAGATCAAGGGATGGCAAAAACCGTACAAAAAAATTCTTCCCTTTATCTTTCACCCCGCTAGGCCTCCCCCCTTTTGTATACAACCCGAGGGGGGGGGGGGGTATTTCATTCAAGATACTTTATAAGGTGGTGGGAACATTTTGCAGAATTTTTCTTCCTCCCCTACATTTTTTTTTCCCCCTTTTTTCTGATAAGAGGAAACCGGGATGAAAAAATTGAGGAATGTTATGGGTCCCTCCTTTCTTTTCTTGTTAAGTCTAGTAAAATTTAGTGTGCTGAAACAAGAGAGCAATTTTTATCGCCAAAGTATGAATTATTACATAGATGACATTTTTGGATCATATGCTGTGGAGTCGTGTACATTTTTGATAGCATTTAAGGGGAAATGTGTACATAAAATATTATTCGATTCGTCAAAGTTCTCAGGGGGAGCGCCAAAAAATAAATAATATATTCCAAATTGCTATTTCAATATAAGCTTGGCGCTTTTACGTATCACGCATTTAGTGATCAAGTTGCAGCTTTTACTAATCGATGGGTCTTCTTCTTTCCCATTTAATTAAACCAAAAAGTAATTTGAGGCCAAAAGTAGAGTTAGCATCTTCTATACTAAACTTCAACTTAACTAGACATCACTTAGACGGTAGATCGTGACCAGTGCTCATAGGTATTTAATCCATTTTGGCGGCGTGAAAGCATAATGTTCGCCAAACCACAACCCTATAGTAGAGAACAAAAGGCTATAAGGTTTGGCGAGAATTATGTCTTCACTCCGCCAAAATGGATTAAATACCTATGAGCACTGTGACGATCTATCTTCTAAGTGATGTCTAGTTAATTTGAAGTTTAGTATACTCTAAGCAAACGATCTTTTCTGGTTCAACTATCAAAGAGCTTTCTTCGTTAAATATCAGATATTTTATGCCAATTTATAAAGTATGACACGAACTTATCAATAAAAAAAAATAAAAATAAAAAACTGGGGGTACGGAACATGGCACAAATTTCAAATGCACTTAATACTGGTCACTGCATTTAAATGTGTCATGGATGGATGTAAATTACAGTTTTCGTTTGCATATTTTTATCGCTTTAAAATTAGCCAGTTAATTGGCGATATTTATTACATTGAATTACCAACGCCAAACCAGCGAAATTCGCTGTATATTTTTTGATAAATATTGCATTATCCTTTCTTGTAAGAGCACAGTGAAGAAACAGTTGTTGATGGGCGAGGGTTGAGGGAAAGTGTTACAGATATTCGTTTTTCACCTTTTTACGCCTTCGTCGCATTTCTATGAAAATTTCGGAGGTGGGGGTGTTTAGCGATTTGATCACAGCGATTTTGATCAAAATCATTAGAACAGCAATTGCTGAAAAACATATTTTTCTCAATAACAGATACTTTATACGCAAGCGCAATTTTGACGAAAACCTTAAAGACAGGTCCCATGGCTATCCCCAACTTGTATGCCAAATTTGAACATCGTAGGTAAACCCGTTCGGGATTATGCTGACCACATACATTTTCCCATTTTTAAACTCAACATATTCCAAAAGGGTAAAATTGAAAAAAAGGGGAGAAAAACGATTTTTTTTTTATTTTTTTTTATTGTTTCCTGTCACCAACTGGCATTCAGCCATATTCATTCATTTAAATTTTACGAATACAAAAAAACTTTCTTCGGCCTAAATCGACAAAGTGAAAAAAGAAAAAAAACGAATTCTAAAACATGAATATGAAGTTTTACTAGATCACCATATGTCATTCTGGATTCCGATTTCATTTCCGAATGACACGAATTGTTAATGAGATAATTGTGATGCAGAAATTAGTAACTCTAGACACAGAAAGACCTCGAGAAAGAGTGAAGTGTCAGTTTCCCATCTCTAACTGAACCAGTTTGGATCGGTTTGTAATTCCGAACCACTTTTCCTGCCAAATTATAATTACACATTTATTCTAAGAAAAAGAAAATTCTCCACCCCGCTTTAGAATAATAAGTAACTTGAAGCGTATCGATAGGAATGTTCTTTTATTTGTAAATTTTCTTCCTGAAATGGTATTCTCAGTACAATGGAACTTAAGAAGCTGAGCGTAATTAGGAATTGGGTTTTTTCGAATGGCAACACTTGTTACATGCTCCTTATGACCAATCGCAACTCAATCACAAAGGTGAGCGGAACATCTTTAGAAAAGTTCTTTTTTATTTACTTTTTTTAAAAACATGGCGGATAAGATAATCATCCATATTTGGAGCTACTCATTCTTATAAAACGTTCTTGTTTTAAATCGTTATTGTTCAAAATAAATTAAAAAATTGTCTTTAATTTTTTTTTTATTTATTTATTTATTTTTTTTTTTTTTTTTTTTTTTTTGTATTTCAGCACGTTTTGGAACATCCCGAATTAAAAGATGGCTATGAGACCCGTATTAAGATTTTCGTCAAAATAGCACGAGTGCATAAGGTGACTGCCATCGAAAAATTTACGTTTATCAACAATGGACAATTCCCACATTTTTCAATTTTTTTTATTATTATTTTTTATTCAATTCTAAATGTTTCGAAAAGGCCATAAACACAAAAATGTCTGCTCACTACTGAGCTGTTTCTTTTTAAAATTGCAACCTTAAATTCGCTGATTTATTTTAGCGGGAAAAACGACTCATTCAGCTCAAAACTACTGTGACGTCACTTGCTCCGAACTTGGCTTGAAACGCAGCAGTGGAAACCAGTTTGCAAATTTCGCCAACCGGCAAAGGATATGGCAATTGTCTAAAAAGCTCACACTTTGTCACAAACCTCGCGATAACCATAGAAACGGAAGAAAGTTTTGACTTCACAGATAAAATGTGTTTTTATCGGACTGCAATCGGATGAGGTTTTTGGACATTTTCTTTTCTTATATCTAATATTTTTTTAAAAGAACTTTTGCTTGAATATTTGGAATTAGAAAGAAATTGTTTAAAAATATAAACTAATTTCACTCGTTTCTAAGAAATGCGGGAATTGTCCACTGCCAAAAATCGAAATCGCAGTGGTAATTCCTTTTAAAATGCTCTAAATATCCCCACTTCGAAACTTCCGTAAAAATTCGACAAAAGCGTAAAAAATTGAAAAAACTAGCTTCTTTAATACAGAGTTCTCTTTCCTTGAACGTTACCTACCAACGACTGTTCCTCTTACATTTCACTTACTGGAAAGAAACAATGTAACAATGATCGCCATTTGGGAGAGTTTTTTTTTTTACCAATGTAATAATTATAGCCAAAAATATTGCCAAACTGTCCAATAGTGATAATATGAAAGCTAATAAACGACACCAGTCCAAGTCAAATTTATATACAGTGACTAAATACAGTAGAACCTCAATTAACCGTCCCTCTTTCATCCGGAACTCTCTGTTAACCGACCATCCTTTAGTCGAAAAATCCTCCCAAATGAGTAATAAATCATTTGCCCATTTTAAAACAGGAATATTTTCCTTTACACTAAATTTGCATAAGTAATGGTGAGGCTTTTGACCGTTTTTCAAAAGGACTGACATGGTTAGAGCAACAATCATATGCAGATCAAACTGAACTATTGCTTTTAAAAAGACTACGGGATAGAACCGCGAAACAACGAGTATCAAGATTACGACAACAAAAACTCATTTCCAACAATTATCTCATAAAAAAAAACATTAAAAGCCCTGCATTCAATAAATGAAAATAATTTGCTTTTTATTATTTTTTACAACTCTCTATTATCCGGCATTTTCGCTTATCCGACCTATCTTCGGTCGGAATTAAGTCGGTTAATCGAGGTTCTACTATACTGTAATTGAAACTTGTGAGATATTCCACACACCTATTTTTTAAAGCAATATTTGCAGAGCGTCGATTTTCTGAAATACGAACTATTTTCCATCTGACCGCAATCCGTGGTCTTCACTTTCCGGAAACGTAGACTCGGTTCTAAATAAATTACAAACATGACGTACCATCTTCTCTATATATTCCACTAATTTGCTGGAGCTTTCGGCGCCGTATCGCCGACAAAGTCAACCCCGCTACTTCCTTAATAACAGGCCGCAATTTTTTTTTTTTAAAAATCCATCAAAACATAAAAACCATCAATCAGCCGGCGGGATAACAATGAATAAAATTATAGACTCGGTGCTTGCGAGCACCAGCCGAACAGAATTTCGATTGGTTAAACGGCCATCGCCAAATGGAACACTTCTCAGTATTCTGGTTCTATTATTTGCAGTTCCATATCTTGACATAACACTATTATGAGATATGGAGTTACCGTTTAACGCAGCGACCGCCACTAACTTTTAGAGGCATAGTACGACTTATATTGGAACTTTTTGCGGGTCGGATACACCAATATACGTATCTTGAATTATTATTAAACTGAAAAAATATTGATTTTTTTTTTATCTTAAGGGGGTCCAGTACCGAAATTTCATCAAAAATCCCAAATTTTTTTATGGATTTTAAAAAATAGTTCATACGTTCCTGAAGAGAATTATGTTTTTATCTTATTCCTCTGGTGATTAGAACGCCACAAAATTACCTGTAATTTAAACATCACTAATGGGAGTAACAATTGAAGCGTCTGCTTAAAGTGCGTTTTTCGAACACTAGTGTTTTTCACAGATGTTGCATATTCAAATCGATATATCTCCAGAACCATTAACAATTGGCTATTCAAATTTTTGGAGCATTTAATTTATATAGTTTTAAATATTTTATCTTCGCAGAATTTTATTTTTTTAATTCTGTTTTAAAATATAATATTTAGCATAAAAGATAACATAAAAAAAAGCAAAAATTTCAATATTTTAACTTTGAGAATTTTTTTAATTTTTTTAAATTCATCTATCAAAATTCTGTGAAGACAAAATTTTCTTTATATAGTTATGTATTACAGAAAGCTTTCAATTTGAAATTTTTTTTATTTTTTCTTGACTTATATCAAAATACGCAAACATCAATTATTATGGATTTTTCTTGGTTTTTAAATTTTTTTTAAATAACTAAACACAATATTTAAAAAAAAAATTTCTCAAAGATATATAAATAGTATCTCATACATAAAATAAATTTTTGACATAAAAATGTACATAAATAAAGTTTTTTCTATTTTCGGTACCGGACCCCCTTAATAAAGTTAAAATTAATATTTGTTTCTTTTTTTTTTTTTTCAAATAATTAAAAAATAATATTTTTCATTATTAGTAAATCAAAGTCTTAAAAAATAAGTGAATCTTTTGTTCCCAAAGTAACAATGGTTGGTTGGTTGTTTTCAGATTATCTGGCGCCGTCAGCAACACGAGGGCTATAATGCGCCGAAACATTCGTCATTAGACAAGCCAACATACATTTACAAACACCCATGCCCAACACGGGACTCGGAACCCGCAACCTCGCGGTCTAGAAGCTAGCACGCTAACCACTATACCGTTTGGTCGGCCCCAAAGTAACAATGGGATTTAACTTTTAAAAATAAAAGCATTTCAACAGTACTGCCAGATTACTCCGTTTTAGTCGGTATCAATTGTGAGACGGATGGCGGTCGAAATCGTTCAGTTTTTTTTTTATGATAGAGTCGATGTCTTTCGCAGTACTTATTGCAGCCAATCTTAATAAATTATTTGGTAAATTCCTAGTTCACGTTTATGGGTTGGCGCACTTTTGAAAAGTTGGCGACAAAGCCAGAATGTCGCCAATTCGGAATTCCAATATGAAAAAGTGAGAAACGAACCAGCCCCATGATTTGTGGTATAGAAAGGTTGAAACCAAAGCACGTCAATAAAAAAAAAATGGGGTTGCCAAATTTAGAACTTTATCGCCTACAAAACAGCGCCAAATCGGCTTGGCGATATTTTAACGTCAACTAGGAATAGACCAATTATTTAAATGAGATCCATTCAAGTTATTCCTGTATTTATTCTTGATGAAAACCGCCTTGCTGAAAGCTTCTTCGCGTTGTTTCTTCGGCCATGTAGTGTAGAACTCTGTTTTACACAGTTGACACATACTATTTCGGTTAAATTAGAGTTATCTAAGAAAAAGTATATACCAGGAAATTTGATTTTTTTCTTTTTTTTTCTTCTGTGGAGCCGGCGGGCCAAGGAAAAATCTGTCGCAGGCCAAATTTGGGTCGCGGACCGCGTCGTGGCTAACGCTGCAACGAAACAAATGTTCACTAAAGGTAGTGTTTGGCCTTAATTAAAAGAATGAGTGTTTTTAGTACGGATGTAAAACACACAGTTAGAATAACCTAAGCAAATATTGTAATGTGGACCATATTTAGTATTTAGAAAACCTCATCAGTTATCGAGTTTTTTTATATTATCAAACTAAAATACCAATTCTAATTAATGTACTCAGAGCATATACTATCGCATTTCATTCATAAATTATTATTTATATATTCTCATTCATAAATTTCCAATGACATTTCGCCCATTATAAATTTTTTCTAAAATACCCAATAAATTCCACTAAAAATTATGTTCGATCATTTAGTAGGAATCAATGCTAATCTCTTGACTTTATAAAAAAAAAAAATCGTAAGCATCTTCAGAAATGTGTACACCTTTTTTAGTAAAACCTACTTGGTTTATCAACTAGATAATTAAACATAGGCCTTTCTTTACAATAAAACATTTGCTGCAGAAATTGATATTTCTGCTGACAAAAAGTGAAAGAAATAAAAAACGCTCTATATAAAATATAAGTGCCCTTTTATGAATATAATCCAGAGAAAATAACACACAAAAATACTAAGCCAAATATTCTGAATCGACATACTGACCCTTTGGAAAAAGGGCTTAATTTCAATAACTAGCAAAGACAGCTTCATGGAGGTCCTTCATTTAATAGTGCCGTTCAACTAGAAAGGTATGAATCCTCTGTTGTAACTTTAAATTGTAGATGGCGCTCTCTTAGTATGTAACAGGAGCGTCTGTTGCCGAAATCTTCAGATAGCAGTTTAGATCATGATGCGACCCTAACCAGATCATAGAATCAGCATGGATTTACTGTAATCAAATATTAATTAATTTCCTGTCTCCTTGTTTCGTGATTGTCTTCAAATAAACCAAGAAAAGGGCCAAATGGAGTTGCTTTATTTATAGTTTTGAATTTTGTGCAGTGAGTAATATATTGTTACGAATTTTTGTATATTTGTAAATACTTTGTAGTATTAATTATGTAAAAAGGAAAATTTATGTACATTTCGCATAAGGCAATACAATAGTTTGTCTTCGCTTTCCTGCAATGTGTCTATTAATGCTTGAAAACGAGTTTTTTAGAGATAATGCTGGGAAGAGAGTTTTACAAAGAGAAGGCCATTTAACATTATGGTTAATGGCAATCTCGCCAAGTTGGCGACGGTTTTGGCGACTAATTTTGGTCTTTAGCTTGGCTTCCCTGCAATATGAGTCTAGATGCTTGATAACGAGTTTTACACAGATAACACTGGGAAGCGAGTTTTACAAGGAGCAGGGCATTTAACATTATGGTAATGGCAATCTCGCCAAATTGACGAGATTGAGAAAAGTTGGCGACGGTTTCCACGATAAATTTTTGTTGCCAAACTTGGCGACCATTTGGCGACATTTTCGGTCCCCATGTACATGTATAGGGCTTTTCGACTACGATCTGGAAAGTTCTCCAAATTTCCATCTCTGGAAGTTTCGCGAAGATTCGCCTTTCCTATATAAGGCCGACCTAGTGAGAGGGGGAGTTAGTTGATTGAGTAGAGTTATCGAGTTAGCTGTCCCTCAGCGAACATTCAGAGAGTTCCGAAAGTGAACTGTATTGCATTGTCTTTTGAGGCGATTTTAGCGGTTGTGTTATCAAGTTTTTAACTGCTGTTTTGTGCTCCATTGTTGTGTAAAGAGCTGTATTGAGTCTACTAGAACGAGAAGTTCTGGAGTTATATCGGAATAAATTTCTGCAAGTTTTGATCTGCTTTGGCTTCAAGTCTTTCGAACCCATCCAAGCAACAATATGGATTATTTCATCCTCCATTTTAGGGCATACTGTATTTTGATGCTGTTAACGTTTGTAAATCAACTTTCTAAGCAAATTAGTTTTCAGCAGTTAAATATATAAAAAAATAGCTTAACGAAGATATATTTTACAGATTCTTTGAGTTTTGGATACAGCAAAGAATTCTTATGAACATCGATCTAGCTATGAAAAAACGCACAAAGATGTGAATCTTTGAAACCTCAGAATTGATATATCTTTAGTAGAAATGTCATATTTTTTTATAATATTGCATAGATTTTTTGTCTACATTTCAATTTAATACAATTCTTAGTACTTAATTAGCTTAAATCTCAAACTACGTACAAGTGATGGGAAAATTCTGTTTAAACTTTGGCTATTCTTTTTTACTGGACGAGTCCTCTAAATGCGTAGATATGATGGTGGTTGTGTCAGGTCAATAAGAGTTTCTCATATCACTTGCAGGTATTTACGTAGGTAAATCCGGGTTTTCTCTCATATGAATGCAAATGTGAAGATTTGCTCAAAAAAAGACCTCCAGGAAGTATTTATTTTTTTTTTGTCTGAATAGCTGGGACTGCATCATCTAGGGAATAGACCTTTATTTGCGCTGACGGAATATTTTCGTTTCCTAATTTAGAACTCTGTCAAATGACAACGGGGCGACACCTGAACTGGCACCCCTCTCAACACCCGCGATACTAATGCGAGGACATTGAGGCGGCGTCAAATTTAATGTGCATACTTAAAATAAGCCCCATCAATTATGCTTCGTCGCTTTTTCAAAACTTTAGCCGCGCTGCAGAAAACTTTTCATTCACAAAATTAAACGCGATTCCGATCAAACTTCGTGCATTCTTTCTAACTCGCCGAGCCCTCCAATTTGACATCCAGCACTTGTCGGTAAACTTTGAGATACTGACCTTGGGAGGTTCAAACGGAGGGGTAACAAGTGGAAACTTCTAATTCCAAAGCAAAGCAGAAACGAAAAAATACACGGTAAAATTTCATTTCATCTTTATGAGATTACGCGGCCTCAGTAAAAACTGTGCGAGTTATTTCCGAGCGCCTTGCATTGAGTCAGGTCAGTAGCAAAACCTGTTCTTGAAAACTGTCTCTTCGGAATCGGATATCATATTGGACCGCGCCTCCCACAGAGAGCAATTTTTGTTTCGTTCTTCTTCTCGTTTTAATTATTGTTTGTTACTCGAATTTATTTATTTTATTTTGTTCTGTTACGGAGAACAGAATTTGCACTGGGGCCCAAAAACTCGTTTTGGGCCTGTTCGCTGAAGGGAACGGGCGGCGCCATTTCTGCACGTGTTTATTTCGGTTCAAGAGCTTGATTTGTCATTCTGAAAGTTTTTTTTTTTTTTTTTCTTTTTCGTAATTCGATAGAGGATTTTGGGTATAGACTTTTACAAAAGTGTTGTAGAGCGAAACAAAGAAGGAGTGGAACACTGTAATCAATTCTAGTAATCAGTAGTGAAACCAGTGGTGTACTAAACTTCAACTTAACTAGACATCACTTAGACGATAGATCGTGACAGTGCTCATAGGTATTTAATCCATTTTGGCGGAGTGAAAGCATAATGTTCGCCAAACCACAACCCTATAGAGAACAAAAGGCTATAAGGTTTGGCGAGAATTATGTCTTTACTCCGCCAAAATGGATTAAATACCTATGAGCACTGTAACGACCTATCGTCTAAGTGATGTCTAGTTAAGTTGAAGTTTAGTATAGAAGTGGGAAACAAAAAAGTGGGGGGATGCCCAAATATTGGTGACAAGTGCAACCCCCTCCCCTCCCCTTCCCCTCTTCCCAACGATAAATTTTATAATTTCGTATCATGTAATAAAAATATTAATTAGTAAGGGAATAATTTTTACTTCCTAACACTAGCATTGAACAAGGGTCCAAAATGCATTGTTATTTTAATGAATATTCTGCGACTAAGTTTTTTTTTTACTTGGAAGTAAGAGATAAAGTAAAGTTATAATTCAACATTTTATACATTACTGTTTATTTAGATTTAAATAGGGCTTCAAATTGTCCATAATTTCATTAAATTAAATTAATAGAGAACTCTAAAATGTTTATTTTTTTTTAAATAACTTGTCTTTTTTATGAAACAAGACTAGAAATTTAACTTAAAAGGAAGTTGAAAGTTGACCAAGTGTAACAGTATTTGTTAATAAAAATACTTATATCTTTATTAATACAAAGTAATATAATGCATTTTTGATGTACCCGTAATTTTAATCACTTTAAATCACTCTTTCTCGGTGTCACTACACTGAAAGTTTAATGTTATTTTTCTGTATGAGTTTTTAGACGAATTAACGTGTTTTTAAAAGTAAGGGGATGGATTTCAGTGTTTTTAGAAGTGGGGAGACGCATCGGTATTTTCTTGAAAAGTGGGGGGACGCGTCACTTCTAGCACTGAGTGAACCTTGTTACTCTCCGAATCATCTATATTTTATCTCAGCTTTTGCTGCTATGATGTTGTTTTTCTAATAGCGGAGTTTTTGAGCTATGCCATCAGAGACGTGTAGACATGATGACTGTAGTGCGCCGGGTGATGAGCGTGCCTCGTCACCCGGCACATCATCTCCTGTTCTGTTTTAATAATAATAATTTGTTTTGTTATTATTACTAGAAGTAAAGTTAATTATTGTGCTTGTTATTATTAAGAAAATATAGTTTTCGTTACTATTTTTAATATTGCATAAAAATATTATTGTTATTCTTACGTAGGTATTATCGCGTTATTATTATTATCACTTTATATTATAGCTGTTATTATTTTTTATCACTTTATTGTTGTTATTACTATCACTCACATATTATTAATATGAATTATTAGTAGTAGTATCACTTATTTATTATTATTATTTTGACTATTATTATCACTTTTTTATTAGTCAAACCTCGTTAACGCGAAGTCGACGAGGTCGCCGAAATTATTTGCGTTAACCGAATTTCATGTTTAACAAATAAATTAACGTTAACTTTAAAGAACGGTGACCCGCTTTTACTTTGCGTTAAACGGGATTTCATGTTAAGCAATTTCGCGTTAACAGGGTTTGATTGTATTTCTATTACTTATCCCTTTATTAGTAGTATGGCCTATTTTTTATCATGACTAACTTTTTTTTAATATAGATGGATTATTAAGTGCATTCTTCACTAAACCTCCTGTATCGCTAACGTTAAAAATTGAATTAATTCTTCAATTCTGAAGAATGGAAATACCTTGAACAATTCGGCAAAATTTGAAAATCTTTTACGGAAATCTGTTAAACAGTTTCCATCTTGGGCGATCGTGCAAATCTAATAAAACACACTCACGCCAAAAGCTTCTTTTCTACGGGGAAATACAATTCAAGTTCAATGGAACTTTATTGGGGTTCCAGTTCAGAATTTCCGCTGACTCACGTTTTTTTGGCGTCTTCTCATTGTCCTGTCGAGCAGATTCATTTTTCATCCTCCATTCACACGTTCATTGTCAAGAGCACAAATACTTCCGGCATTCACTCTCAAAGAATTCGAATGCTTTTGGGATTACTTGGCGACAATCGTCTGGGGCACGGTTGGCGAGATAGTATGACTATTTACTTTTTCATCAAAGCATTCGGCTTTGCCAAAAAGTGTGAAGTCGATAACTTTGCTACTTTGTGTTTATAGCGTCGTCTCGACCAGGACTTTATTTCCCATACGGCCAGTGCAGGACCCGTCGAATTATGGGGCATCCCAAAATGCATGAAAAATTCTGAATTATTATGTAATTATCAATATTTTGTTCAGGGTTCTTGTTCAATGCCTTAAAATATTATGATATATTTTAGAAACTCGTTATTAAAAATATTATTATCTGAACATTAATTTAATCAATATGGTAATCAACATTGTCATTAAGATTTAAATAGCACCAACTATTGTCAATGGGGGGGGGGACATCTACTATGTAGTGTCAATAGTAATCAATTTTCTAAATCGTGTCCTGGTCTTCTTAAAACATCAAGCTTGAAGAGCTCGAAATGTCCTACTAATAAATTAATGGACCTTATGTAAAGCGTTATTTTACGAATATTTTATAATCTCAAAATAGTTATATTATAACATTCTGATTTTTTTTTATGGTCTGGCAACACTCTTGTGATCAATCCCAGCCTGCCTTTAAAAACAAATTCGAATTCTCACATTCCATTATTATACAATGCGCGAAAATAAAGGCAGCGTTGATTAATTACACGTTGACAGTGACTGGAATGCCAGTTAGTAAGTTGATTTGAAGGTCAGTGACATGTGGTGATTGTAATGCCATCTTCCCGTTTGCCAGCAACTGGTTGAGCTAAAATATGGTGCCAGTCGGTGGTAGTCTAAGTTAATGGGCCAGCAAATAGAAAATGTTACATCTACTGAAGCTGCCATAAACTAACAAACTGGCATCTCCAATGGCTGTAATGACGAGTTTACACAGTGCTAGTACCTATTGACTGGCATCTAAGGACTGCTAACAACAACTAGCATGCTGACTGGTAACGTGTAAATCATTCTTTACTTGATTGTGATGTAGCCATGCATATAACTTCCATTTTTTTTATTGATTGTTCAACGTAGTGACGTAAAATTTTCTCTAATTGTTTTTAGTTTATTTACTGCGCCAGTGAGATAAAAAAAAAGTTTCATTTTATTGTTGTTTTAAGTATAGCACAATAATAATAAAAAAAAAATCCAGTAAGATAAAATATCAAAAATTACAAATAGAGATAGAAATATTTAATTTTCTGTATATCTTACAGAGTTTTTATTATTATTATTATTATTATTATTATTATTATCATTATTTCGTATTTTCGTCTTTGGAAAATGACTTACCGGATTCATTCCAAAAACTATCACTAAGAATTCTAAAAAAAATATTGACAAAATTAAAAGTTCACTGATATAAATACGGTATATTTGTGAAAGTCATTTACAAAAGAACTAAAAAGGTCAAATATATTTCCATACAGATTGCAATTCCTGGAGCAATATATGCGTGGGCGTTTATTCGAACATAATATTTGCACGAAATACCTTCCGGTTCGTTTAATATCTTATGAAGAATCATACTGAACATTAATAATAGAATTCTACAATAGTTCAGTCGTTCCATATATTATTAAATCCCAGTCAAAAAACGATAAGTAAATTTCTAAAGAATTAAATTTTAATTCTAAAGTTTTTGTCCTATAATGTATTCGGTATGTCTGGATATATTACAGTAATGCAATGTCTTTTCAGGTATATCAATACAATAGCTTATAGATAAATTGCTTTAAAACCGTCCAGGTGTTTTGAATATCATTCTAATGTTTATGTCTCGAATGGACAGACAGACATAAGTTTTAAACTATATTACATAAAACATTTCCCATTTACCTCAGTTTATCAAAAACGCATTTACATACGCGTTCCTTTCACTGCTTAACGAAAATTTTTCAAAATATGTAAAACAATGAACTTTATTCACATAATTCAGAGTGCATCGAATGGCAACACTTGTGACCAATCATAGCACACCTTTTAAAAACATATTTTAAATTTCACATTCCATTAACCAATCACAAGACGTGTTTAGTTATTTCCCGCGGAAAGGAATTGACTGTGACGTCGTCACGCATAACCTTCATAGTGTTCCACTTTTAAAACTAAGCGAGCTCATTCAAACAGACTTTGTGGCTACCCCTGCACCATCTGCGGGCAATGTCAACGGTGCACGAAGCTCTAACGAAGTTGTTAATAATTGAACGATTGTTTTATAACGAAACAGATGGTGAGGGGGAAAAAAACTTTTGCTCACCTGACGACTTCATATTCCCCTGCCAGTGGAACAATGAATTTAGAATTAATTAAATTTTCTCAATTACTACATTAAGGACCAGTGGAATTTTTACTGTACGCTCAGAGGGCGAAAACGATTTTAGAGCTTCTAAAAGAAAGGCAATGTATTTTATGCATGGCACCGTTATTTTCGACAGATAATGAAGGTAAAAATGAAATATGTAAACTTTTAATCGGTTGAAAAATTCTAATTTATTTTTAAAGTGCGTTTTGATAGCTGAATTGATTGGAGAGGGATTGCCAGATAATACAACCTGACTCCTTCAGCTATGGGAAGTTGCGATAGTATTCAGCAGATGGCTGCAATGTAGAAAAGAGAAAATCGCAATTTCAGCTTGTTGAGGAAACCTAAAGCATCTTATATCGCTCAACAATAGAATACAGTATCTAACTGTGATGAACTAAACTTCCAAAAAAAGTAATTTCTCTCAGCCATCTTAAAGGCGCAATAGTTACACCCGTAAGAAGAAAATAAATAAACCATAAAATTTTCGGACCCAGACGGTAACATGGTAATTCAAGGACTCAACATAGAAATTACTACAGGTCGGAAAGGTTGTAGATGAAGTTAGAGACCGAATCCAATAAAGTTTTGAGTATCTGTTATCCTATAATTGTCTTTGAAACGTCATTTCAGGCCAATGTTGGTATTTATTTAAAAATTGTGCTTTCAATTTTTAATTACTTTTTAATTCTTTTACATATTTTAAGTACATATATTACATATTTTAAGTAATACGTACACAAATTTAATAAAGATCTGTCGAATTTTATAGGTTCTAGAATGATATAAACAGGGTCATTTTAATTATGGTTACCTTGTGGATGAAAGACTTGTTTTTAACAATATATCCTTTCGTGATTCAGCTTTTATTCATATTTTATTACTTTCGATTGCTCTTATGTATACATAGAGTAAGGAAAGTATAGTATTCGGTAGAGAAAAAAAATTGCTATTATTTTGCATCTCTCCGCGTTTTGGAACATCCTGGTTTCAAAAAGTGGTCTAAAAAAATGTCTGTCTGTGTGTACGTGGTCAGCATAACTCCCGAACAAATTGTTCTAAGATGCTCAAATTAGGTGTGTGGATTAGTGGTGACCATGAGACCGACCATTAAAGTTTTCGTCAAAATCACGCATGCGCATAAGGTAGCTGCCAATAATAAAATCATGTTTTTCAATGATTGCTAAAAAAACAGTTCAAACGATTTTGATAAAAATTGCTGTGGTAATACCTCTTAAGGTGTTCTAAGCATCCCCGCCTCCGAAACTCTAGTAAAAATGCTTAAATAGAGTAAAAAACGAATGCCTTTAACACAGAGTTATCTTTCCTTGAAGATATCTCTCCAGAGATCGTTTTTTCTTCTCTCTTCAGTTTCACTTAAAATGAAATATAATATAAGTATTATCGAAAAGCATACCGCCAAAATCATCACATTGGCGGATTTTTTTTTTTTTTTAAGGTAATTATCACAAAAATATCGCCAAACTGGTCATTTTTGTTAATTGAATGATGAAAATATAAAAATGGTAAATGACACAAATCCACGCCAATATTATAATGTAATTGAAAGTTGTGCGGTGTTCCACACCCCAAGCATAATAATATAAACCCACAAAAAAAAGAAAAACATTTTCGCCTAGCGATCTAAACTCCTTCATCCAAGTTCTGTTTGGGATTATTTAACAGTTCAATGATCCAATCCGCGGTTCACTGATTCTTTCCCTACAACGATTTTTTTTTTAAAGATCCAAAATCGATTTTTTTTTTTTTTTTTTTTTTTTTTTTTTTTTTTAAATAAGCCACAGAAATGGAATTGGAGCGAAACTCTAAACATCCCTCGAATTATTTCTTTTTTCTATTGAGTTTCAAATTATGCTTGTGTCGAAGAGTTGAAATAGAAGGAATATTTGATGACCAAAGGAGCCAGTGGCGTTAACTTTTACTTGCAAGCAGGGCTGCAATGCGGGGTGTCCTGCGGCTAAAAGGGGTCCGACGATGCGAGAAATTAAATTAATATACCATAAGGGGAAAAAAAGACATTAACTCCAAACCACAACCATCAAATTGTATTTTAATGTTTGTTTTTTCAATGAAAATCGTAAAAATTTAAAATGCGATACAAAAAAAAAATGATTTTTTTCTCTTCAGCCATTCCTTTTAGAAACATGTCGTATCAATAAAAGATCTCTTAAATTGTAATTCCATGGCAGCTAATTACGAACAAAGCTATTTTTTGGCAAATGGCATTTTATTGGATAAAAGAAGTGCGAATTTGTTTCGCATTGTACAGTTATCGTAAAACAAATAGTATATAGTGTGTGATGAACTTATATATTGCTATTATTTATTATTATTAATCCAGTCATATAAAGTAAAGGGAATTTCTCTTGCATAATTTTTTAATTAATTTAATAGGTAACTGTAAAGTATAACATTTTTTATTCACACTTGGGAGGAGGGGCAATTTAAACGTTAGAGGAGCCAAGAATGAATCGAAGGGAGCCAAGAGTGTGTCATCTGTTGGCACCAGTACTACCCGTTCAATGGAGGAAGAATAGTACAATTCTTGACTCATGGAAGGACTAATCGTTTCCACGTGCTTTTTCAAACCTTTTGAATTCCTTTACCAAAAATCACTTCAAAGTGACTTAAACCGTTCTCCTTTTGTGATCATCAATAATGTTAGATGATTCCAAGTCATACCATCCGTTCAACTACATTTTAAATAACGTTCCAAAACTGCGACAAATGAACTTCGCATTTGCATCTCGAATATGAGAAAGCGCGGAAAACTCCCAGCTGACTATCGAAACAAGGCAATTTGGCGTAACCGAATTCGATCCACTTATACAGATTTCGTTCACTGATACATCTGAACATCAATATATAAAAAAATAAAAAGTGTTTTTTTTTTTTTTTTTTAATTGAAGGGTAATGTGGAAAAGGGTGGCACGTTATTTAAGTGCAAGTTCTCAGTGATATGTGTTAGACAAAATCATGTTACTCTGGTTCTCTTAAAAAATAATAGTGCATTTACTGGATTAAAACACAAATTGATGGTAACTAACATTCAGACTAAAAATTACGCATTTTGAGGGCGTTCAAAAACATCGTGACTACGTGGAAGTGGGTTTATGATGGCATTCTTTATTAGTGTCACATAAGGTCTGATTGTAATGTGCATATATTTCAGAGTAGCAAAACGATGATGGGGTTTGGTAAGTCTTGTTTTCCCGTGAGTCAATCTGCAACACGTGGATGAACTTGAGACTCGTTGGCTTTATTTCTAAGGTTTGCTCCCGTACGATACGCAAATGTCGAGATGCCTCCTCTTTGCACTACCAAACAATGTATGTAAAGTTTCCATAAGCATACTACAAGGGATAACAGAGGGGAGACGTTGTTGTAGCCAACTACATATTTTATTCAAGAACGTCTGATATCAAGATGTGGTTGGTTTGTAACCTCAATAACCTATTTTAAAACACAATGAAAGCTTCAGTTTAAAGTGGATTCCGAACCACAATGAACATCCATGCCTAAGCCGGGATTCAAATCTAGCAGCTTTGGAGAGCGAGACAAGAATGGCTGAGGAATAGGTTTTTCAATACTCAAAGGACTCGAACTGTTGTCTCATATATAGAGATCCTTCACATATGTGGAGAGTGGTGTGTGTGGAACGATAAAGGAAATTAAATTAAGTGTGGGGGGGGGGGGGATGCTTATTTACGTAACATAATATTCGCATTTAAGCTTTTATCTGGTTTAACTAATCAGATTTTAGTGATATGGTTACTTAAAAGAGGCAAATAAAGTTTTGTAGGGAAAATAAGGAAGGATTTAAAAGAACTTATAACGTGTTACAACATTATTAATGCATATAGCCTCCAGAGAATTATACAAAAATATAGGGGTACTTACATATGCAGAGCACGGCCAGGAACCGTACGGAAGCATCAGGGGGCTCACAGTCGGGGAACATGGGTCTCAGCACATAAAAGGAGAAGGTCAACGCAACCACAGCCTGCGAGCACGGTCGCACGATCATGCACTCCACCCACAGCCTTATGAAGGCAACGAACGGGCCAAAGGACTCCATGATGTAGGCATAGTCAGCTCCGCTTTTCGTTATAGCGCAGCCAAGTTCAGCGTAGCAGAAGGCACCGATCATCGAGAAGACACCAGAAGCTATCCACACCACAAGGCTCAGGCCCACACTGCCAGTACCTAGGAGGACACCTTTCGGCGACACGAATATGCCAGAACCGATTATGGATCCCACTATGACGGTGACGCCGTTCAGAAGACCCATCTTGGGCTTGAGGCAGATAGCGTCGGAGTCGCCGGTACCGGCATCGTTAGTGGGGACGTTACGGTAATCGCCTTTCTGGTCGGTACCACCGGCTTCGTCTGCTGGCATCTTGTTGGGAATGTGAGAACCGTAATACAGGAAAGAACGATGTGGTCTTGATACTGGAGATGCGTCTGGTAGGCAAAGTGTCACTTGATGGTGAAAGCCGGGCTTTTGCAGCAGATGTCAATGGTTGTAGTCTGTTCCGATGTTGGCAGAACAGTTGTCAAGGTAAATCAAACGTTGATGAGATAGATGAATCAGTCTCTAAGCAAAAGTCACATTCACTGTTGAGAGGAAAGATGTACTCTTGAGCAAGTGGAGTTTGGGCGAGGTGTGGTGAGCAAGTTTAGTGGTGGTTTTTGAAGGCAAGATGCGGTCCTGGATATGTGAGTATCACGAAAGAAACGGCACTGTGTTGAGCAAGTTGAAGCGGTAAAAAATAAAGCGCAGTTTGCACTCGATAAACGCAAGTCCAACAGTCAAGGAATCTCAAAAATGAGCAGATATAAGAAAACAGCAACGGACTCTTGGATCAGTTCTCCAAGCAAAAGGACAAACGCACACTAAGGAAAATATCGACTAAATTATCACTCTCTCTCTGTTTATCAGGAAAAAAAAATAGATCCAGTTCTCTTCAGCGTCTGAAATGATGCTCTGTTATGCAAAATCACCCTATTAAGCACTCTTTACACGAATCTGCAACGGATGATCAACGGATAAACCGAGCTCAGCGGCTTTCACGAGCAGGTGCTGCTGAGAGACGACTGATGAGCCGAAGAGAACAGCGTGGAGTAAAATGCCGGCTTTTCTGCCGCGTGGTGGGAGAGTGAACACAGTGCGCATGCGCCGGAGAGGTGTGTTCCGATGTTCCACGAGCCGGAAAGAAAGGGGAGAGGGGATGGCACGCACGTTTTTCCGGTTGATACCGGAACTGAGAGTATTTGATAGAAAAACTAGTGCGGAGTAATACTAAAATAGTAACCTGTCTTTTAAGTGTGTGGGTGCATCTGTTGTATTTTATGCGTTTGGAATAAAAGGGTGATTGAGATGAGGAAAATGGAATGGAGAATATTTCAGGAGGGAATAATTCTTATTAAAGAATGAAAAACACGTGGTTTTTTTTTTAACTATAACACTTTTTTGGAAGGAAGGAAAAAAAACAGCAGTGAAGGGGCGATTTTTTTACTAAGTGGGTTTAAATGCGGATGCTAAGTTTTATAATTTCTTGAAGAAATATTTTTAAAAAAAACTAATTTTTAAGTTTTGAAGTTCTTGAAGAGCTTTTGATTAACTAAACAATTGTAATTAAATTTTTGGAAGAAAAAGGTCAAACAATTCTAATAATTTTTAAGTTATGTTCATAAAGACTTTTTAACAAGTTTATTTTTGATTTTACATCCTTTCAAGACAAATTTTTAAAAATATTTATGTTATTTAACGTTGAAATTCTTGAATAGATATTTGAAAATATGTTCGTCCATGCTCATATCATTGACGTGAATTTTTTTACTTTGAATTCCTTAGCAGGGGGGGGGGGGGGGTATGGTTGTAGATTTAATAATTAACAACATAAAGCAGATCTTTTCATTTGTAAATTTTTCAGAATCGAGATACTCGAATTGAATTCATATTACATCTACGACATGAATAATATTAAAGTAAATACATATAACAAAGGTTACACAAAAACAGAAGGGGAAGTGGGGAAACAAGATTTCACAAAATTTCATGGAAAGGAGGGGGATCTTCCCGTTGCAGATTTGTCCGCCATCGACAAACACAACCACAAAATAAAAGTTAATATAAAGGATTTAACGATAATAATAAACAGCGCTGTTTATCCATCTGACATTTTGCCCGAATCACGTCCGAGATCCAGAATGATCGCTTACCATTTGATAGGTCTAGAGATCGAGCCTCGCCAACGCTCTGCAGCATCTCTTTATAAAGTGATAGGGAATCAGAGAGGGAGGGTCAGTACGTTGCACTTGCAACTACCAAACTTTGTAACATCTAAAAAATATATACTCATATTTATCAAATTAAAAAATATACAACTAATAGTAACTAAGAATTCATTAGGAAATGGAATTTATATTTTTAACAAAGCGTGATTTGAACAAAAAGTTTACCAATGTTCGCTTTTTTGTATTTCTCTAGAAAATCTCCTTGTAGAAGCCATAGTACGGTGGTGATATAAGCAAATACTCCCGAATTGGTTGTCAGGCTATCGGGAGTTTTCCGGGTTTTTTCCCACTCGAAATGGAAATAAGGTGAATTTTCCCCTTGAAACCACTCACAGAAGAAATCCTCCCTTTTACAAATCTTGATATAACCAGTAGAATCCTAGCGTTGTTCCTTCACAATTAAAAATCCAATACAACCATCATGCGTTCGATGTTGGTTTCTAACAAAGAATGTTTTTTGAGAAAGGGCTGTACGTGAGCGATACTCTTTTAAAAGTTTAAGAGTGATTTGCTTAAACTATCATGGACATTACCTTTTATTTCAATATTACGTTATTTTTCTTTTAAGCCTTCAGAACGCTCTTGTAAAAACGTATCCTTCGATCCCAAACTTGTTTACATCCGCCATTTTGAAAGAAGAATAAATATGAACCTATCAGACGATAATTTTAATTTGAAATAATAACCTGTTGCCAGAAACTTTTCACCCAAAAATATTTGCATTTTTTATTACTTTAAAGTTTAACGAAATCGTTCTAAAAATGTTAGATACCCTCTGTAAGTTTTTAACTGAGACCAGAGAATTCAGTCGTCTAAATATAAACCAACCATCCTTTTAAAACGCAAGCATTTTGATAAGTTTCATAACTGTTTTGAGACTGAGTAACAAGTCATGACATATCATGGTTGAACAATTCCATTCGAATACTTTCCAGATAGATTCATCGCTTTATCAATAATCGAATATTTATTTATAAACACATAACGCTCCTACTGTAGTGCCGCTCGTTAACCGACTGGTGAAGGATCGAATGTTGATGGAAATAATCGAGTTTATCGTTTGAAGGCCAAAAGATTGATGGCGAGAGAGCGCGCGAAAAGTTATCACTGAACACGCACAATGGATAATTCCCGCATTTTTTAAAAACGAGTAAAATTAGTTTATATGTATGAAGAATTTCCTTCTGATTCCAAATATTTAAACAAAAGTTCTTTAAAAAAAAAATTAGTTATTTAAATTATTAAGAAAAGAAAATGCCCCAAAACCAATCCTATCAAAACACTCAACAAAATCTGTGACGTCAAAGCTTCCTTCCGTTTCTGTGGTTATCGTGAGGTTTCTGCCAAATAGTTGGCGTTGAAATATTTGACGTTGGTAGACCATTGCGATATCTCGTACAGGTTGGCGCGATTTGCGAGAAACTTGCAAAACTGGTTTCCGCTGCCGCATTTCAAGCCAAGATGTTTAGGGAGTCTTGACGTCACATTCAATGCGAGCTGAATGGATCGTTTTCTAAACCAACGTGTAACAGGGGAATTTCGATTGCAAATTAAAAAAACGAAAAAGCGTATTGAGCAGAAATTTTTCTGTTTATGGCCTTTGGAAACATTTAGAATTGAATAAAAAAAAAATTTAAAAAATGCGGGAATTTTTCATTCTCACAGATAATGAGAAAAAATTATTACCACCAACTACGAATACGTGATTATAGTCATATTGTGTAGCAATATGAAATTATTTCAACATTTTTATTTGTCCCTTACCCATTCAATACAAACTTAAATATTAGATATAATATAATTATAATGGCTTTATTGATAAGTTATTGATAAAATAAAAACAAAATTGTTTTTCTATTTTAACACATTGGTTTATCCTGTACCCATTCTATAAAAACTTCAATCCTAGTGTATCATAATGGTTAATGGTTATTTCGATAAGTTATTTGTAACACAAATAACTTACGTTTTCAATCACATTTTTTTTTTCTTTCTCAATGAAGTATTGCAAAGGAGAGAATGGAGAAAATGAGGGAATGGAGAAATTGCACTTTTAAAATGTAGACTTGTAGGCAAGGCCTGATCATGACAAGTTGGGGCCCAAGGCTCGGATACTTTTAGGGGCCCCTTCATCAAATAATGAGAGATTTATTGGAAATGAGCTTAACACATTCGCTGCCACCAAAATTTATATATCCACCCTCAGAAGCCGAATTTAAAAAAAGTGTTTTAATGATTAAAAACGTTCCTTATATTTTAATAGTAAAACCAGAAAAAAGGAAAAACCTTTTATTTCCTAAAAATATAAAAATAATGCTTCACTAACGTGCCTCAAAAACCTCATCGTTCAACCTCCAAATCCTAACTAAAAATAAAGCAGTTTGCTTATCATACTCGATCGTCGTCCCAGAGCGTCGCCGGCATGGGAGGTAGCGCCATGCTGACGCGCCAGCTCGTCAGTGGCAGCGAACGTGTTAACTCGTTGTCAAATGAATTAACATTAAATATAGAAAAAGTTGATAATTTAATTCAATATATTGTCTTCTCAAAGTTTTTTTTTTTAATCATAAATAAAGAAACAAATTTCAAATAATCAAATTTATAAATCAAAATAGGTAAAACTTTGTAATGTAGCATTGCATTTTACGATCACAATGTGTAGTATTGTGCGTGACAACAATATCTGTATCATAACTTCAAAGCCGACATTTGCTGATCTCGCAATTCCTTTTTCAAGACTTCCTTTCAATATTTCTTCGAGAAATATTGTTTTTTTTTTTTTGTGTGTGTTTTTTTAATGATGGTTTGATGCATTTGAATAAATAGACTCTGGGATACTAAAGACGGTTCAAGATCAATACAAAATTATTTTTATGTAAGAATATTTTTTTACAGTTTGTAAAAGATATTCACAAAAAGAAAGAAAAGTTATAGGTTTACACCCAATTTCGGGCCCCCTAAAATCATGGGCCCAAGGCCCAGGCCTTGTGGGCATAGGCGATGATCAGGGCCTGCTTGTAGGAAATTTGTAAATGAAATAAAAAGCAAAATTTCGTCGGATTTTATGGTCCAGATTTTATCGTCAAGAGGAACAATCCTCCCTTTTGAAAATTGTAAAAAAGTGAAGAAAACGCAATAGAGTTAACAGCAACAAAGAGATCGTGTGCCGTGTAGAATTGATTTCAAATTATTCATATGAACAAAAAATTAATATAAAACTATTTATTATCAATTCATTGGGAAATGCAATTCCTATGTCTTAAAGATTAATGCTTGCAGCAAAAATTGTAATTAATTTGTATACCTGCAAATATTTCTGCCGATGCCCATGAGTTTTTTATATATGTATATACAGAACTTGGTTATTAGAAATCAGTTTTATCATCTTATATTTATCATAAAAAATGCTATGACATGATTAATTAGAGTTTTTTTTTTTTTTCTTGCAAAAAATGTGTACTGTTATTTTCTCAGTACTCGAGAACATTTATGTTTGATTTAATGAATTGGAAAATGGTTGTGGAGTGTTGGTATAAGAGTAGGAGACACACATAGAAAACGACATTTTTATCACAGAAAAAAACCTGTTACTATACTGAGATTTTATATCAAAAGATGGCAGCACGAGCGATTTTCAAACGATTTTACCATTCAGCGCAATGGTATAAAAAGTATTCTTATAAAAACGTGCAAACAATTAAACTTTTTATAATCATTTTGAATAAAAAAAAAAAGTGGTAAAACTAGCACTTTTTCGTGAGCAGTGTGGGAAAGTAACTTTTTCGCTCTAATGTGAAAAAGGATTTTCTAACCCGCCTCGTGTTCAAATATCGTACAGACTTTTGACATTGAAACGACATATATTCTGAAGAAATTCGTTGACTTGAGTTTCCAAGGTTAATAAGTATATGTATTAAAAATATTTTTTGCACGTGATTATAAAAAAATATTGTATGCAACTCGGGGGAAAATACTTTTTTCAAACTCGGTAAATTATTTGACTCGTGCTATATCGCACTCGTCAAATAAGCGTTTTACCACATTTGAAAAAGTATTACTTTCCCCTCTAATAGTTGCATTAATAACTATTCTTTATTCTTAGATATACTTTTTTTTAATTTAAAAGATAAAATCATTTCGTAAAAGTATTTTGTTCGAGAATAATAATAGAAAACATATTGGCGATATTTGGAGGGACAATAAAAAGCTCTATTATAATGGAATCGCTAAATATAAAAAATGGGGTTATGCGTCATGGTTTGTAGGTTTTCAATAAGACATGACCTTATTTTACATTTATTAGCGATTTAATTAGCACTTTAAACTTAGTTCTGTGTCTTTTTTTCTTTTTACTTAAGGCGAGCCACATGTTGGAAATTTTTGATTAAAAAAATTTACTTTTGATTAAATTATTGTTAAAATGTAATGCATTATTGTTTTTATATGAGAGTAACAACGAAGCCTCACTTAGAACGGCAAGTAAAAAGTTAATATTATGATTTCTATGTTGTTACTAAAATTAGAATTGATAATCTATTTATGTTTAAGAAAGGAATAAAATTTCGATATTGCATGTTATAAATATACCACTAAATTGGGTCTTCAGTTCAGTAATATTTTTCTTTTTATGTGCATTTGATAATTATATGGCTTTAAGCATTGATTGAGGCACTCGTTTAAATGCAATGCAAAGTTATTTCTAGCTATAAGCTGAGTTCTACATTTTACAACATTTGGTCGAATTCATATTTAAATTAACAATTAATTACAAAAAATGTGTCATTATTTGTACCTAATAGTATACGCTGTATAAAATAAATTTATTTATTACGCTGACTCGTCCCAGAACATTTTCAGAAGATTAAGATCTAAATTTTTTAATTTGTTTCATAAAAATGTTTAAATATCTCGAATTTTTTTTTACATACGACATATTTTTATTTCTAAATCCTTTATAATAACTTCGATTTTGTGTGTATGTTTGTCAATGGGAATCTGCAGAGGCCTAATTAACCCCCTTGCCGTCATCCAATCTGGCTGAAACTTGGCAGATTCTTTTGATGTCGATGACAATGCATTCTATCAAATTTTGGGGTTGTTACTGTCACTAAAAGGTCGCTTTTACGGAATACTAATAAACCAGCTTACCGTCATCCAATCGCGTTAAAAAAAAAAAAAGCATTGAAACTTACCATTGTTGAAACTCTTTCGTGTTGCCAAACTTTTTTCTAATAAATAAATAATTAAATTACTTTAATCAGAACAAATAAATGATATTTTGCATGTGACTGCATAATTTCACGTTCATTTTTAATAAATAAATTTTGAAACATAGTTTGCCGCGTATTTTGATGATAGAAATGTTTTTGATATCGGCGCTGTGTTAATGAATATAAGAATTGACATTGCATAGCAAAGGATTTCTTAAAAACCCTGTTTTTATAGGTTATATTGTTGCGTTGGACGGGTTCGAAAGATTTGACGCCAAAGCAGATCAAAACTTGCAGAAATTTATTCTAAAATAACGCTTCACAGTTCTCTGACAGCTCCAGAACTTCTCGTTCTAGTAGACACAATACAGCTCTTTTCACCTCAATAGAGCACAAAACAGCAGTTAAAAACTTGACAAACAACTGCTAAATCGCCGCAAAAGACAATGCAATACAGTTCGTTTTAGAACTAATCAGTATCCAGTCAACTCACCAGTCAACTAATTCAGTGACTCAAAATCCATCAACTACTCAAGTCAGGAATACAGTTCTCACAATGAACGTTGAGAGAAAACTAACTTCAGTCAACTAACGGACTCAGCTAACAACTAGCTCCGTGACTCAAAATCAGTCAACAACAAACCCTACTCACGGCCGTCCTTATATAGGAGAGGTGAACATACGTGAACTTCCCAGAGATAGACATTTGGAGAACTTTCCAGATTGTAGTTGAAAAGTCCATACATGTACATGGGATACATGTACCTATACATGTACCGAAAATGTCGCCAAATGGTTGCCAAGTTTGGCGACATTTGGCAATTTTTCGCCAAATTTGGCGACAAAAATTAGTCGCCAAAACCGTCGCCAACTTGGCTCTATCTCGCCAATTTGGCGAGATTCCCATTACTATAATGTTAAATGCCCTGCCCCTTGAAACTCGCTTCCCAGAGTTACCTCTGTAAAACCCGTTATCAAGCATTGAGAGATTCATTGCAGTGAAACAAATTAAAGGCGAACTATTGCAGTGCCTTTTTTATATGTACATAAATCTTCTTATTTACAAAATTAACACTACGAAATATTTACAAATATACAAAATTTCGTAACAATATTATTACAATGCAGCTATTTGAGAAAATTACTATTTCAATTTTAGAAATTCGGCAAAATAAATTTATTGTGTTTATAGGTAAAACTATTTTCAGATTTCGCATGTTTTCCGCGTTCTGCCAATAAACTCACGTGGGATACGATTTCGAATAATGATTCAATGATTTTAAAATTGTACGCATTTGCAACTTTTCCTGAATCTTCAGGTGACTAAAAAATGGTTCTTTTATTGCCAACGATGACGCCAATCTCTCCAATCAATTGGAAAGACTTGTAAAATTAATTATAGGCAAAATTACACCAAACACCTCAATTTGCCGTATTTTTTTACTAGCTACGAAATTGCACGTACAATTCGCTACGAAATTGTATCATGTGCACATTTTTGGCTAGTTGCGTGGCCCTGCGTTGCGAAGATCCGTCACTGATGGTGTATAAGATCCCAGCTTTTGGTGCTTCGCTTGCAGGAAGGTTCATTATTGGTACTCAAAACCAAACTCGCTCCGCTTGCTGAAAAGTTCCTTGATGCATAAGCATAGGCTTACATCATTCGTTGAAAGTTTCATTGCTAGGCAAGCATCATCTCGCTTCACTCACTAAAAAGTAATTGCTACGGAAGCCATTAATATTAGAAGGCCCTACCCTGTCGATGAGCAAAAAAATTTCCCCGGTAATACAATAATATAACACCCCTTTGAGAATATTTCAACACGTGTTTGTGAAAAGCAAAATTAGAATCCAAAACTATTTATGTTGAAATTTTCAGAGCTCTAGGCCTATTAGAAGAAATTCTGTTTTCAAAAAACCTATTAGAAGGCCTTATGGCTTTCTAATTGGTTTTTATGTTAAAATATTAAGAATAGTAGCCCTATTAGAAATCGTTTTGTAAAACATTTCACGTGTGGCAGCGAATCGCCAGAGGTTTCTTGCTGAGTTGGTAGTGTGGAGGTCGTGCAATATTTTCAGAAAGTGCCGTTAGATGGTAGCATGGTTCTGTTGCTCGATAGTCACGGATGTTGCGATGTACGCTAACGGGAGTCGAACCAGGGACCCCTAGAACAGTAGACAGGCGTGTTAACCACTAGACAAAAGTGACCACTAGGGCCTATAGGTATTGTATCTGTTATTTGTATACGAGACCACCTCAGAATCAATTCATTCGCTAACAGCTAGATTATTAAAACATGTTTAATTTTTTTAATCTTTTTTTTTTTTTAGCCAGCTATTATAAAACAAACTTTCAATTTTACATTAATATTTTGCTTGTAATTTTTTTAAACTTTTTTATTTGGAAAACTTAAGAGGACTTGGTACTTCTTGCTTTCACAAAAAATTATAAAAATATAAATTTTCTACTTTTTGCGTGTTTATAATCTTTAAAACTTTCTTGCCGAAGCAATTGCCGAAAAATTATATATTTTCATGGAGAACTTAGCATAACTGCAATACCTCTTTTGATCTTTCGAACACATTTTTCTCAGTTCGTGCTTTCTGGAATTCCTACCTTGCTCAAAAGGTTAAAGAACTTCGGAAAATATGAATGAAATAAATTAAATTTTTTTATGTGTGTCATTCTAAAGATCTATTTGACAAAAATAAGCATGGATTTTTCAATAAAATATAAACTTTTTTTTTACAAATTTAGATTTTGAAAAACATCCTTTTATTACGCTTTTTTTACTTATAGGTACAGAATGGTTTTTCTCGAAAACAATTTTATTTTTTCAAAATCCTATCTCTTATAAACTTACTTTCTTTAATTGTTTCTTTGATCGGCATCCACATAGCCACGATTCTGTTGTTGTTTCTAATCTCCCTTTTGTCTGACGAAGTCAGACAATATCAGTGAAGCCATTGACATTAATGAAGTCTGACACTAGTTTATAAATGTCCTCCCAGTCCAGTCCAAGGCAGTCCAAAATGTGCTGAGGTGATGCCTGTTCTTTTTGGCATTTAGGGCAAAGAGGAAAATTTTTGCTTCCCCCGGAATATGTGAGGCCTTTAAGGTGACCACTAGCAAGTCGGGACAGACGGGTATTGGTGTGCCTATCACAAGGAAGAGATAGGGAGTGTCCTGGTTTTTTGGCTTTATACCATATCATGGGAGGAAAAAGCAGCTTCTGTTGTCCGAAGACTGGAGCACCTAGAAGGTAGAAGACTGTCATTGCTACAAAAAAAAAAAAAAAAAAAAAAGGGACCGCTCCTAACATGGAGAACAGACGTCCTAACAGCCGATCTTAACATAGATACAGACGCTGCGAAAAGGAGTGAACTACATCCCAGCCACGATTCTAAAACCCACGATTCTAAAAAGATGTACTGATATTTTTAGGAAGTCCTAGTAAAAGGATCATCCCCTATACTCGTCGCTGTGCTACAATCTTCTAGGCATATTTCTGGATTCCTCTCACTTGCAGCTTTCATTTCGCACCAAATTGTTAGTAACATTTAAAGAAAAAGTAATTTCATGAAAAGTAAAATGTAGTAAAATATATTTTATTTCAGAATTGTATTCTTCATGCTACTTTAAGAAGGAGCCCTTGTAAAAGAATCATTTCCTGTACTCGCTATGTACAATCTTTTTTCTCAATGCATTTAAGAACTACTTTCTATAAAACCTTGAAATTCGGTGAGTAGGAACGAACATCATGATCACTGAATGAAATGACATAAATTGTTTTTATTTAATGTATATCTCTATATATATAAGGCAAAGCCCTCACTCACTCACTCACTCACTCACTCACTGACTCACTCATCACTAATTCTCCCACTTCCCACATAGTCACAACTCTGAAAATCGGCACAAATATCAACAATGGTAAAAATAGAAAAAGTAAACTATTCCGATCTCGATTAACACACTTTAAGGGGTCGAAAAGGGGTCAAACGTTCCAAACGGGGGACATTCGAAAATCCTACTTCCCACATAATCACAACTCTGAAAATCGGCACAAATATCAACAATGGTAAAAATAGAAAAAGTAAACTATTCCGATCTCGATTAACACACTATAACCCAAGCAACGCAACCATATTGTTTCAATGTGGTGTCAACGTTAAATACCAACATGCACAATGTTGTTTCAACGTGGAACTGCAACGTTGTTTTCAAGCGGAAGTGTTCACTTAAAGGAGCGTGGATACAATGTTGAGTGCCAACGTTGTTTCAACGTAGATATATCACACTGCTTCCACATGCTAGCTATTGCCCACGTGGTTTCAATGTTGAATGTCAATATTGGTTCAACGTGGATTTGTCACATTGTTTCCACGTGAGAGTGTTCATTTTTGCCAATGTGGTTTCCACGTTGAATGTCAATGTTGTTTCAACATGGATGCATCCCATTGTTACCACATGATAGTGTTCACTTTTACCAATGTTGTTTAAACATGAATCTTCCACATGAGTGTTCAATATTGAATCTTGCCAATGTTGTTTCAAGACACACATCCCATAATGCTGTTTTTACAGCACTATAGTTCTTGAGCCCAAGAACTAGTGCTGTAGAAACAGTTTTTCTGGAAAGTATGTCTTGAAACAACATTGGCAAGAATCAGATTGAACACTCATGTGGAAGATTCATATTTAAACAACATTGGTAAAAGTGAACACTATCATGTGGTAACAATGTGGAACACCCATGTTAAAACAGTATTGCTCATATTTTTCATATTCACATTGCTCATATTTTTTGGAAGGGGTTATGAAATTAAAATTCAAAATACCATTTAAAGTTGCAATTTTAAGCAAAACAAATTATTGATTTTTGTATTTTAATAGATAACAGAAAAAATTTGGAAGCGAATGTATCCTGCCTACTTTCCTAAGCGCTTGTTTTGACACATTTTTTTCACATGAATGTGTTTAGTTTTATTAGCACTGTAAAGTTTAAGAGTATATGCATTATAGAAACTCTCATTTAATGAAAAGAAAAAGTTAAAACTAGAATATTTTCCAAGTATTGGCTTTATGAGTTTCTAACTACTGTTACACAATATATCATCTTTTAGTAGGTAGAATATCATTTTGTGAAAAATTAAACTTTCCTTTTATATGCAGAGGATTATTCTGTACAAAAATTTAATTTTGCTCCAATGAACCACAATTAAAATTAATTATAATATTTGCTTCTTAATTATCTCTGAACTAATCAAATTTGAATAAAAATTATACATATATATTTTTAAACTGTAAAAATAAATCATAATGTTCAAAATAATTTTATTTCAAAAATAGCATGCATAACATTAAAACAAATGTTAATAAAACAAATATTAATAATTACATGTAACAGTAACAGACATAGTCCTAACACAATTACATAGGTACAAATACCTTTCAAATTGTTTCTAAGTTCACACTTTAAACCAGCAAATAGAAAATTATAAGATGATTAAATATATATGTGCTAATTTTTAATGACATATCCCATTCAGAGCAACAGTAGGATCTTAACTTCAAGACCCCATTTAATGACAGTAAAATAAGAAAGGAGATACAAAACAATTATTTAAGTTTGTGAACCATATGTTATAATCCATGTTTACAATCCACAATATCATTCCCAAAAATATTCCACATCTCTGTCACAATCAGCAGCCTTAATGTCACTCCACGAGCTTCTTTCGCCTCCTCATTGGTTGTTTTCATAATCTCTAAAATAAAATTACCTTTATTTAATACAATAAAGCATTCAAACATATATTTATATAGATATAACTGTTTTCCAATTTTTAAAAGTAGACACCATGCCAAAAATAATAATAAAGAAATACGACGTGTAAAAATGCTCAAATCCAACTCTGCTACTTAAATCGCCAACCAAATTCAAAGATTGAATATATTAATCAAGATAATATCCCTTTTTTATGACTTAAAAAAATCCCTCTCTCGCGTTGAAAGCGATCCCCTTGTTTTGGATGGTTTTAAGTCAATGCCAGTATGCAGAAGCACCCTTCATATTATGGTTTGCACATTGGACTGACCAAAGATCACACGACCATTTAAGGCAATAACAGACTTATTTCAGAATATCATGCAATGACGATACACAATATAGTTTAATCAAAAGTAGATTATGTAAAAAAAATTCGAAGGCAGATGCAGAATACCAATGTTGCCTACTCCCACCCAGTATTTGAAAACTAAAATGAAGAGTAGAAAAATTTAAAGGAAAAACATATAATATAGGTTTTTAATTAATGTTATATTTCAATAGGAAACCAATTATAATTTTTGAAAATTCTAGATTGAAACAACTTAGTTGCCTTTTACTCTTAGGTATACTTTTAGAAAAATTTACTGTATCATACAAATTTAGCTTTAAATTCAAAAACCCTTTTTACTACTTTGAGGATAAATTAAATGAGCTGCTGCAACCAAATTGAAGCCATGCTTTCTATTGGTTTCCAGTTCAAAGTTAGGAGCCCTTTTTTCATTACATAGTTGCCTGGAGGTTAAAATAGTCAATTAGGATATTTTGGTACTTGCGTATTAACGCCACCGCAGCTACAGATTTGGCGGTTTTTAATTACTTACAAGGAATTAGAGTTTTATACTTACAAAGAATCCAAAAGATAACTGCATGCGAACAACAAGATTGCTCTTTATTGGCGGCACTGAAAAACCGTCAAATCTGTAGCTACAGTGGCGTTAACACGTAAGTACCGATATTTTTCTTACCAAAAAAAGTTTTCTGGAGGCTAAAATAGTCACTTTAGTAAACGCCACTAGCAGCCTTGTTATAATACTGCCATAATTCAGACATGTTCACAACAGCAAAACTAATTTAAAAAGAATAAAAAAATTATACTTAATATATAAATTATAGAGGATTATCAAAAGAACTATCAGTGTCATTTAACATGATGGCCACAAAATTCAGGTAAAAAGTTCCCTGACAGATTTCTAAAAAATTCCTTTCCTGCAAACTTTTTCCGAATTCCCCCAATTTTTTCAGATATGTTGACACACTTATCGAATAGAACATGTATGCTAAAGAGATAATATGCCAATTTTTTAAAAATAGGTTTGGTGGTAGTTAAAAGTTAAAATTATTCCATAACATTAAAACTTCTAATGATTATCACAGCAAATCTTCAGGAAAATGGTACCAAATTAGGGATAATGGATAAACATACCCTAAACAGTAACAGTAAATTTTCCTGAATATTAAAAAAATTCCTTGATTTTTTCCACAATCGAAAAGTTTCTTGATTTCCAGGTTCTGTAGCCACACTGTTTAAGTACAACAGCTCTAACAAAGGTGAAATAAGCAAGTCCACAGAACACTGAAAAAAAAAAAGAATGTTCAATTCTAATACAATAAGTAAATTTATTCTAAAAAGTATTCCCAAATATAACTTTGGTACAGTCAAACCCTGTTAATGTGAAATCCGTTAACCTGAACTCCCGTTTAACGCAAAGAAAAAAGCAGTTCCCCGTATTTAAAACTTGACGTTAATTTATTCAGTTAGCACAAACAATTTCAACGGCCCCAGCGACTTCGTGTTAATGAGATTTGGCCGCAGAGTTGGACCCCTCCCTCCCCCCAAAAATGTTTTTTTTGTGTTGTTTAAAAAAAAAACAGGGGGTTTTTTTCCGTTTTTTTTTTTTTTTTTTTTTAAATCCTTTTCTAATTAAAATGTATACATATTTATAAATAAAATTTTACATTAACTAGAATAATAAATTTTCAAATAACAAATAATATATCTTCTGAAAATAATTTACACTAAGTAAATAAACATTTGCTACTTATGTGAACAATTAAATCATTAAATTTTAATATTATATTTAGAGATATATAGTTTCCATTGGATTTAAAAAAACATAATACAATAGTAATTGTTTTCTACTTCTACATGGAATATTGCTCTTAGATTCATCAGTAATGGTGATAAGTTATACATAATTATATTTTTAAGGTTTAGAAATAAGTTATTTAAGCACAAAACCTCTATTTCACAAACAAATTTAAAATGCAGCATATAATTTAATTTTAATTAATAATTTTGAATATTATTATAAAACAGTAATAAAACACTTAGATTAATATAAAAAGTTATTTTTGATACTTATAAAAAGTTCTATAGACTTTCATTATAAGATTTATTTAAAAAAGTTATTTACAACAAATAATTTAAAAAATCTAATTATAAATAAACAAAAAAAAAATGCAATTTTAAATTAGTCTTTAAAAAGAGAAAAAAAACTATTTGGTTTAAACCATGCCAACCCTGTTCGACTGTATAACAAAAAGGGAGATTTAAAAAAAAATTAATTTTTTTTTTGCAAAAGAACAGAATTCCACTTTCTAATTTTAGTTTTTTAGAAAGTTCTTTTTGTAAATTTTTAAATAGCGAAATATGCTATACTGTACTGCATCTTTTCAATTTACCACAGTACCTGAAAAGGATAGGATTCAGTTGTTAGGGGCCAGCGATCAGATTCCAGGCACTACCTGTTCCACAGTGTTGTACATGGAGGCAGTAAGCTGAAAATATGTTAACTATTATAAAATGTATCATCCTTATGTACATGTATATATTTACACTGATGACGTCTTTTTTAAACCTTACTTTGAAATATCGATTTGATTACCAGGTGGGATAAAGAGAAATTCTCAATTTGTTATCCATCACTGCTTGAAAAAGAAAATTAACGAAAGAAATTCATTTTTTGCACACAAAACGTCAGTTCATTTTGCAGCTATATTTTTAAATAAACATTTAATTTTACATTAATTAAAACAACACATTACACAGTGGCCACAAAATTCAGGAAAAAAAGTTTTCTAATAATACCCTGATAGATTTTTAAAAAATTTCCTGATAGATTTTTAAAAATTCCCTGATTTTACAGCAAATTTTCTTCAAATTTCCAGATGTGTGATCGAATTGAACATGTTAAAGAGACTACGGGTGTGGAAAATCACATAACTTTCCATTATATTATATAACATTAAGAAATGTTCTATACTACATCTGTATTCCACCTGAAATAAATTACTGGCTCTGTTGTCCCGATCCCTATTACGGTGGAGATTTTTTTTAACTGAATCAGTTCATTTAATTACCGCAAAAATTCTTTCAACAAGTATAGAAATAATATTTATACAGCATGTTTAATTCTCAGTGATCAATCGTTTTAGAAAAACATACTTTTACAAGACAGCCCATTCAGTTTTATAGCTCATACAAAACAAGTGAAATATAACCTTAGGTTTATTTATGTCACACGTGTGTCCCAAAAATCAACAAACCTCACTGATAAGAACATCATTCATTATCTAATTTCATTTATAAATAGAAAAACATCTAATTTAGAAAACCGCTAAATAATAGAGTACAAATTAATAATGTAATGAAGAAAACTTACCAGAAAAGGCATTAATCCATTTGTCAACAGACAACGTCAAGTTTCAAATCAAGTTCAAAAGTGACGCTAGCTACGTCATCACTGAAAGGTAAAAGCGTATTGCGCATGCGTCGGATGATGGAAATCGTGGATCAGTGGTGAATTGTTGAAGTATAGTTGAATTATCACGTTGATGCAATATTATAAAACCACGTTCAGTAAACGGATTTTTTTTTTTTGCTTTCATAAATTGCTTTTACCAAAGTTTTCAATTAATATGATTCTTGGACAGGATTGGGGTTTTCCAAAAACCAAAGAAGACACTTGTTTCATGTCTGGTTGAAATATCACATTGAAACAACATTGTGATATCACATTAGAAAAGTGAAGAAAACGAAATTCTGACTTTATTCGTACTACATAATTAAAACCCCTAAAAACTATACGAGATAAATTGATTTATGCTAATATCTGTTATAAAATATCAGCTTCCTTAAAAATGCATTGGAATTGCACATTGATACAATGTGGTTACAATGTGCCTTTCTCACTTTCAACGTATCCACCAAAAAACCACATAGAAACAACATGAGTGTGTTGCTTGGGAAGGGGTCGAAAAGGGGTTAAACGTTCCAAACGGGGGACATTCGAAAATCCTACTTCCCACATAGTCACAACTCTGAAAATCGGCACAAATATCAACAATGGTTAAAATAGAAAAAGTAAACTATTCCGATCTCGATTAACACACTTTAAGTGGTCGAAAAGGGGCTAAATGTTCCAAACGAGGGATATCCGAATGTTCCTCTTCCAATGTAGTCATTTTTCTGATATTTTTTTGCAAATGTTAAAAAAATAAGTCATTCCAATATCGATTAACGAATTTTTAAGGGATGAAAAGACGACGCAACATTGAAACTATACGAGGATTAACTTAATGTCTAATTAACTTAATTCCAATACAGCTACTACTTTGAAATTTAGAACTAAGAGCAAACATAAACACAATAAACTATTCCAGTTTACTATTCACAATTATAAATTTCGTTTAAAATGTCAACAAAGGAAAGTTCCTATTTTGATAAATCAATTTGTCGGGATCGAAAAGGGAGCAAACGTCTGAAGTGTAGAATACATGAATGTCTTTTGATTGCTAAAATGCTAATGGTAAAATTTCGTAGCGCAGCACGGGTATTCAGCTAGTCTATTATAAATGAAAATAAAAATTGCAAAGGACAAAACCAGGTGGAGCCCCTTCTCAAAGGACATTGACGTAAAGTTTTCTACTAAAAAAACAATATATATTAGACGCTATTTTCGAGTTTTTAATTTATGTCATTTCATTAAGAGATAATTTTCTTACCTAGTCACCAAATCTCAAGGTTTTATACAAAATAGTTCGTAACTAAAGAAGATCTAGAAGATTGCAACATATCGAGTATAGGGAATGATCTTTACTAGGACTTTCTCTTAAATAAAATAATGTGTAAAACCAACTCCTTGCAGAGATCTGATTTATTTTTACCAAGTCAACGAAGGACGCATATTATCCCAAGGCAGTGGTGTGAAAAATCTAGCAAACCCTTGCAAAACACCTCTTTCACAGTTAGAGTTTTGAGCAGTCTGAGATTGAGAGTATTTAGATTGAGAATAATGATGGCACCAAATGATTGGCAACAAGATGTTTATTAACATTATTTTTTGTCTTAACCTTGACAAATTTTTTCCACATTATTTTTAATTTCCAAAATCCTCCCGGAGTACCAGTGCTCTTTTACTTCCCCGCCTACTCCCTTGATAGCAGCTAATTTTCTCATTACTTGTGTGACGTTGGTATGTTGTTTATGTGCAGATTATGGGAAGAATGTTTTATTCAATTCCCTTACACAGGAAAAAATAAAGTTTACATTGTGATTGGCTGAGAGAATGTTAAAATTCGTATTTAGTTTCAATTGTGTGCGTTGTGATTGGTGATAATTAAGTCATGAAATATGCCATTCCATGATTGTCACATAGCGCCCTACTGCGGCAATTTTTGTCTACTGCTCTCCAATTTAACTCCAACATAGAAAGTAGAACGAAACTTTTCGTACTACGACAATCTACAATGAGGATTTGTGAAGTTTGACAACAATTATGGATGATGGCTGCCAGGCGCCCTTTGATGTCAAATGCGAGCGACAATCCCCTTTCTTGTGATATTGGACGCGAATTATTCGATGCCTGTCGCTACGGAGATGTTTCGAGAGTTAGAAGACTTGTTACACAGCAAAATGTAAATGCTAGAGACGCTGCTGGGCGCAAGTCCACACCATTGCATTTTGCAGCTGGTAAGTCCACAAAATCTGATGATTGTTTTGGAATTGCTTTTGGATTATGTTTCAATTTTTTAAATAAGCTAATGTAATATGAAAGAAATGAACAATTATGGTATTTGGTTGTGTTTACCTTTTGGAAGTTTAACTTTTTATTTTGCTCTGATACAAACAATTTGTACACTTTAAAACTATCTTTCTAATCATGACTGAAATATGATAATATGGTGTTACCATACAATGGTGTGTGGTTTTGATTGTTGCCACTTAATATTTTGATGTGTAACATTAAAAGTTAAAGTGCATACCATGAAGACTTGATGAACACCTGAAATCATGGTGCAGGTGCAATATAGGGTCAATTTCAGGTAACTTTGTTTGGAATTAAAATAAATCAGATGAATAGTTGGTTTGGACAAACAATATTATTGTAAAATAGTTAAACTATTTATCTCCTTAGTAAAACTAAGGTTAATTTCCAAAACTTACCATGTCACAAAAGTGTATTTGTACTGAAAGTATATTTAAGCATGAGAAAACCACTCAATTAAAAAAAATTTCACTTGTTATTTGTTTAAAAATATGGAGGCTCTTCCGTTTGCTAGATACCAGTTGTCTCCAAGATCATATAGGATTGGCAATATGCTTATTTATTATTTAAACATGTAATCGATTAGAATGTGCTTTACTTTACTGCCCAATTTTTTTTGGGTGTATTTTGGCATATTTTCAGTGGTTTGATGCAAAGGGGTCATCTTGTGTTTGTCTTTTAAATTTGGCATTTTCCTTGATTCTTGCATATTTATAGTTTTTACTCTGAATATCCTTGATGATGTCTAATTGAGTTATAACCCATAAATCTCTGGCTATTTAAAATATAAATTTAAAGAAAGATCAACTGGAAAGTGATAGAAACACTAGCAAAACTGAATTTTAATTGTAATAAACTGACTCGATTCTGGTTATATCAGGGATGCCAGTTTTCCTCCTTTTGGGTTTTTTATGCAACATTTTCCTCCTCTTTGTCCCTGTCTTGAGGATCCACATTTTTCTGATCTGAACCATTTTTTCCTGCAAAAAGTATACTTTTCCTCATATCTAAACAAGATTTTCCCTCTTGGCTCCCCTTTCCTCCCAGATTACTTCACTAACTCCTAATATTTGAAATGTAATTATTATATAGTATGAGACATTTCATTGTATCTTTAAAATTATTGAATCATCCTTCCTGCATACTCTTTTGTTGAATTTTTGTGTATTCCATCCGCGAGCTTTTTCAACGAATTTTTGAATTTCCTCCTTTTTGCTCTCTGAACACTCTCATCCCTGTTATATGTCCCACAAACTTTTCAAGTCTTTTTACTGAAACTTTGAAAATATAACGTCCTATTATTTGCCCTATAACGTCATCATGCTATTGTGGTTGGATTTCTGTCAATGATAGCAATTAAAACCGAGAATAAAATTAAAAAAGCAGTAACTGTCAAAGTTCTTGCGCTTAAAAAAAAAAACTACAGTTGTCCCAATTTCATTGCCATCAACTACAGGAATCGAAAACAATTGCATCCTTTACACAGGCCTTATCTTAAATACGAGGGCTATCCAGAAAGTAGATTACGTTTTGGAATAAAAAAATAAACAAAGTATAGGAAACAAATTTTATTATATACAGATGAAAGCCACACTCAAATACTACTTTTCTACATAGTCACCATTCAAATTAAGGCATTTATCGTAGCGATGTACGAGCTTGGAAATTCCTTCGTCGAAAAATTCAGCCGCCTGCGCCTTCAACCACTTCGTTACCTCTTCTTGCAGCTGTGCATCGTCATCAAAACGCTGCATAGCCAGCCACTTCTTCATTGCTGGGAATAGGTGGAAGTCGCTCGGTGCTAGGTCGGGACTGTACGGCGGATGAGGAAACAACTCCCACTTAAAAGATTCAAGAACTTTACGAGTGACATTTGCCGTGTGGGGCCGGGCGTTGTCGTGAATCAACAAGATCTTAGAGCTCAACATTCCTCTGCGCTTGTTTTGAATTGCTCTTCTGAGTTTTTGGAGAGTTTGGCAATACCTTTGTGAGTTTATTGTAGTGCCTCTTTCCAGGAAGTCCACCAAAATCACACCTTTTCTGTCCCAAAAAACAGTCGCCATCATCTTCCTTGCCGACATTGTTTGCATGCATTTCTTGGGTTTTTGGGGAGAACTTGTGTGCCCCCACTGCATTGATTGCAATTTCGTTTCACAGTTCACGTGTTTCACCCATGTTTCGTCACCAGTAACGATGCGATCGAGTAAAGAGTCACCATCCTTATGGTAAGCGTCCAAAAAGTTCAACGCTGCAGCCATTCGCTGATTTTTGTGGTCCTCTGTCAAGATTTTTGGAATCCATCTTGCACAAAACTTGTGGTAACCAAGCTTTTCGCTGATGATTTCGTGCAACAAACTTCGCGAAATTTGTGGAAAACTCAAAGAAAGTTCCGTTATTGTGAAATTTCGATTTTCACGGACTTTAGCATCGACTTTTTCGACAAGTTCGGCAGTCACTATGCTGGGTCTCCCACTTCGATCTTCGTCGTGAACATTGGTTCGGCCATTTTTAAATCTTATGACCCACTGACGCACTCCACCTTCAGTGATAATGTTGTCCCCATACACTTCACAAAGCTGCCGATAGATTTCTATCGGTTTACAGTTTTTTGCAGTCAGAAACCTTATTACTGCACGCACCTCGCAGCTCGCGGGATTTTCAATTGACGCAGACATTTCAAACCGTCACAGTATCTGAACGGAGCACAGCACGAACCTCTCACTAGCACGGCTAGATGCCGACTGAGCTGCGCAACGCTCTGATCCCAAGATGGCCGCGCTAGCCCCGCCCCTAGCGGACACAGACGAAAACGTAATCTACTTTCTGGATGGCCCTCGTATATGTTGTGGAATTATGTTTAGTAAATATTTTTTTTCTTCATAAAAAATCCTTTTTGACCCATAAAATCTCTTGTAGAGAGAATGCGTGCTTTTCATTTCTGAAAATATTCAATGCTTTAGCAATGAAGTGGATTGCTATTAGTCCAAGATGCGACTGCAATTTTAGGCATCCTATCTAACATCATTCTGAATTTTTTATAGAATGTGGAAAAAAGTTGGTAGATTACGAATCCACAGGTCTGCCGGGGCGAAACTAGACGAAAATCGACCTTGAACGAGTTGAACTAAATCCGATTGCCAAATATGCCATAACTTATCAAATAACGAGCATTCTTTTTTATGTGATAACCCAACGCTCTTTAATTTTCAATTTAAGAAGGTTGCAGACGATTCAGATATCTGGCGACGGTCTACTTGCATCTATTAAAACTGAGCCAAGTTGGCAATAAATATTACGTCACTGATGTCGCCAATTTGGCTTACTTTTAAAATGTGCAAGTTTTCCCAGCCAGAGAGCTGAAATCGTTTGCGCCGTTCCTCATTGAAGTGTAAGTGTTGTGGGTTATCAGATGAAAAAATGTGTTCACTTTTTGGCAAGTTATGACCTATTTGGCAATCGGATTTAGTTCAACTCATTCAAAGTCGATTTTTTACTAGTTTCAGCCATTTTTGCCACGGCAGACCAGTACATTAGTAATCTACTAACATTTCTCCATTCTATAAAATATTCAGAATGATGTTCGATGAGGTACCTAAACTTGCAGTCGCCTCTTAGTCTATATGGATTCAGTTTCTGATAAATAGGTCATAATGTCTTAAAGTTAAGGAACCCCTGACCTACAATATACCTAAATTCTCTGTATATAATTGTGAATTATGACGTATTTCTTTTAAAGTTCTATTTTATCTGTTAACAGCGATAATGCAGGTTAGAAAGAGGTAGCAACATCTAAATCAATCAGGAAATTTTGAGGTGATTCCCTCGCTTGATTGGTTTACTGGATTTTGCTAGAACTATCTGCTGTGAACCTATAAAAAGAGCTGATAAGTGGAATCACGGCTCAGTTGAGTATCTGCTACATCGATTTTAAAATTAGATCATTGCAACGGTTACATTAAATAAAAGATTGAAAAGTTAAAAAACCCTGACTGGGTCTTGTTATCAAGGGGTTCGAACCCAGCCAGGATTTCGGAGATGCGTTTCTGAAGGATAGATCAGTAATAAATTACCAATCCATCCTCGAACCCCGACGCATCCCACACGACGCAAAAATTTACTTACATTTATAAGACCAAAAATACTTTGCTTTGAAAGGATTGGAACTTTTGTTTACTATCATCGTGCCTGCAGTATCGCTGAATCCAACCTATCGCTGAATTACCGAAACTTGTATTGAAGCTCAATAGCAAGTTTACTGTTGTTCGGAGAAGTTTTGTGAGTCTTCGAAAGAAGAATAAATTATAGTTTTTATTTAATAAAAACTACATCCTCATTTCCCAGAGAAAAATTCTTATCAATATTACTTTCAGGGTTTGGTCGCAGAGATGTCGTTGAGCACCTTCTTCAGAATGGTGCAAATGTTCATGCGAGGGATGACGGTGGTCTGATTCCCTTGCACAACGCCTGTTCCTTTGGTCATGCGGAGGTTGTGCAACTTCTGCTGAAGCATGGGGCAGACCCAAATGCGAGAGACAATTGGAACTACACGCCACTGCACGAGGCGGCCATAAAGGGAAAAACGGACGTGTGTATCGGTGAGTAGTCTGTTGGGATTTTGGGGGAAGATTTGTAAAGAAACTTCTTTCTTATACTTGAAGTAATTGTTATTGGTTCACTTCACAGATGTTCCAATTGCTATGATATGTGTTTGTACTGTAAATTATTAGTGAAAATCAGTAACAATATCTTGCTTTATTTCATTGTAAAATATCTTGTACTTTCGGAAAATTCCGGATTTTAGAATATATCATTATTTATACACATAATCAATGAAATAAAACATATAAATGGAATAAACTGAGAAAAAACTGTGTATAACTTTATGTCGTTTTGAAAAACATTTGCTTTAAGGTTAACTGTTAGTTTTGACTTTTCGCCAAACTTTTATCCTGTTTCTTGAATCCTCATCATTTCTGATTCTGAAATTGTCTCTTTACTCCAGTCCTTTAATTGCATAGCCTAATACGTCAATTAATTGGAAATTTTATCCTCAACCACTTCTTTTTCACTGTCATCACTTTCGGACAAACTTCCGTAAAAAAAAGAGGTTTTTTTAAAGATAGCAGTACTGTAAAAGGTCCGGATTTTGGAAGTCCTCATATCGAATATTTTACTGTACTTGATTCTTAGATAATCTTGTAGTACAGTATGGCACTTGTGTTGCCCTTACATTGAGGATCCACTGATACTAGACTAAATATTTGTTTGATATCAAGAAGGCTTTTCTTGTTTTACTTGATTTATGAACCATCATTAAGTTACATAATATTTCTTGTTATACTTAATACATAAGGTATCGTATCTTGTTAGAATTGATTAACGTAATATCTTGTTAGAAATTATCATAGTAACTTGTTGTACTTGATCCATTAAATAACTTATTAAATTTTATGATGTAGTACTTGATCTTGATATATCTCAATCATGATGGTGCTTATTTTGATGTATCTTAATTTGTTTCTTTCTTGCTTATCTTAATTTACTTCAAGCCAGAATATATATATAACGAGGGGGCGGCAACCCCCTGGATTGCTGTGCCCTTGGTTCGTGACGCGAACCAGGCTCGCTCCGCTTGCTTCAAAGTGAGGCATTTAAAGTATGCCCTTGAAAAAAGCTATTTCAGCTGCATAATCAATAAAATCCTTGGAAAAGTGATATTGTGCGATGAAACTGAAAACGTTGGATTATTTATGATGACGTACGATACGTTGGACGTCATCATCTTACTGCCTATGTCGAGACGTGTTAAGCAGGGACAGTTTGGCAACTTAGCAGAATGTTTTTAGAAAACAATAAAAATAAACTCTTGTACATATATTTAAAAAAGATAAGTTATTTCAGAAAACAATTTAAATTTCTGGACTGGTTATGTATGGAGCGCCAAAATAATTAAAGTTGCACATCGAAATTTCTTAACAAAGCATTATTAGCAATCATATGTTTGCATAATTCTTTTAGCGATACTTAAAAAATAACACAGTCAAATTGTTTATCCGCAAAGCTGAAGTATTTATTCAATTGGTGTGAAGGTGAACATGGAAACCTTAATATTCTTAAAGGAAATTTCGTGCTCAGTTTTTAAAGCCATGTATCTGGAAAATGTTCATAATAAATATGTTGTAGTTATTTGCCGAATCCAAATAAATCTAGCTTGTTTTAATTGTATAAGAAAAAATGTACACATCTTGCATCACTGTAAATATTAAATCAATACGTTTTAAATAGGCAATAATTGTTTCTGTAGACTGTAATAAGAAACGCAAAATATAGCGAATCCAAGTTGTTTTCTGTTGCCAGTCTATTAGTCAAATTTCGAACGATATATTGTGTTTGGCTGAATTGCTGAATTTGGAAATTCGAGTCATGAAATACATTTAGAAGATTTGTGATTAGATGTTTGAAGTCGTTGACATTCTGATAACAGAAATACAGCCGAATTTGGGCAGCACGCAAGAGAATTATATATATAGATGCTACAACTAGATAACTGCAAAACCATTGTTTTGAGAAGTTTTGTTTTCACATTTACAAATTTTTCAAAGCAGGTAATTTATGATTAATCATGCAAAGGTTTAAAAAAAATTTTTGGAGTTATCTAATCGCAGCATTGAGGTGATGATATATTGCTTAATATAACTAGTGACTTCAATTTCGTCATGCTACTATTACTTGATATTCAGTTGACTATGAAAAATCTTGTCTGCAAGTATATTCAAATAAACTATTTTATCTATTATCATATCTCTAACAAATATCACGAAGAGTAGTTTTTATTCAGAACCAGGTAAAGGAAACGACTTGTAACTTCACATTTAATCAACTGAAGTTTTGAATTTCTTTCTAGTGTTGCTTCAGCATGGAGCAGACCCGTCAATCCGCAATACGGATGCTAAAGCGGCTCTGGATCTGGCGGATCCATCCGCGAGATCTGTTCTAACGGGGGAGTACAGAAAGGATGAGTTGCTGGAGGCATCTCGTGGTGGCAACGAAGAGAAGTTGATGTCACTCCTGACTCCGCTCAACGTGAACTGTCATGCCAGTGATGGACGGAAGGTTTGATACAAGTTGCTTAATTTGTTTTTAAATCCTTTATATTAACTTCGATTTTGTGTGTATGTATATGGGTGAATTGATGGCTGGCATATCTGCGGAGGTTGAATTAACCCTCTTGCCGTTGTCCAAGTGGTCTGAAACTTAGGAGATGGATTCAATGTCAATGACAATGGATTGCATTCTATAAAATTTTTTGGCTGTAATTGTCACTAAAAGGTTTCTTTTACGGAATACTAATAAACCAACTTGGGATCATTCAATTATGCTAAAATAATATTTAACCGATCATTGAGGAAACTCTTTCCTGTACCAAAATTTTTTTAAACATATAAATAATAAAATCTTGTTAATCAGAATAAATAAATGATATTTGAATGCGAGTGCATAAATTCAAGTTCATTTTTAATCAATTAATTTTGAAACATAGTTTGTTGATAGAAATGCTTTTAATATTTAGAACTAGTTGCAAACACCAAGAACACACTGTTTACAGAATTGGCACTGTGTTAATGAATATAAAATTGGCAATGCATATAAAGGATTTGTATTAAAAACTTTGTTTATGAGTTATTATTCATAATTAAAATGTCACTATAGTTTTGTCTTTTGTTCTTATAAACATAAGTTTTGAAAAATAGGTGATAATTGATTAAAAGTTTTAAAAAATATACATATTTTGTTGTTAGCTTCTATGTATGTATCAGAATATCAATTGAAAGTGATTTTAAAAATTGCATTAATTCAATTGAAGAAAGGATGTTTAATGATTTGACTTTCTTTCAAAAGTGCACCTAGGGCAGAAGTGAAATTTCTCTGTGGAAATGTAATTCATTTCAAGAATATAGATGCTTATAAAGTTTTTTTTTTTAAATTAATTTTTTAAGTAATATTACATGTGAATTACAATCTGATCCCTTTTCATTTGGGTAAAATTTTTTTGTTCTTTAAAAGCTTTATGTTTAGTTGTGTCTGCAAGTGTTTCTTTTTAATATGTTTGGGTTTGTTATAAATATTTATTTAAATACTGTATTTTACAGTCAACACCATTGCATCTGGCTGCTGGTTACAATCGTATCCGAATCGTACAACTGCTTCTTCAGCATGGAGCTGATGTGCACGCCAAAGACAAGGGGTGAGAAAGAGAAAAAAAATTCTTTTTGTTACTTTCTTAGCTAGAATGGACAATTCCCGCATTTTTTTTATTCAATTCTAAATGATTTGAAAAGGCCAAAAAGCACAAAAATTTCTGCTCACTGCACTTTTTCTTTTTTTAAATTTGTAACTAAAGTTTGCTTTTTAGATTTGGCGGGGAAAACGACACATTCAGCTCGAGGCTATTTTATGTCACTTGATCTCAAACAATTTGGCTTGAAACACAGCAGCAGAAACCAGTATTGCAAGTTTCTCGCAAATCGCGCCAACTGGTACGGGATATGGCAATTGTCTAAAAAACTCACACCAACTATTTGGCAGAAACCTCACTATAACCATAGAAATGGAAAGATGTTTTAAAGTTGCAACTAAAATGTAGCGTTTCGATCGGATTGCAAGCGGACGAGGTTTTCGGGCATTTTCTTTTCTTAATACATATTTAAATAACTAATTTTTTTAACAACTTTTGTTTGAATATTTGGAATCAGATAGAAATTCTTCATAAATATAAACTAATTTCACTCGTTTTTAAAAAATATGGTGATTGTTCATTGTGTCATGTAAGTTTCTTGTAGAAATGTGAATTTTAGTGTTTTACCAGCAATGTCAGATATAATATTTTCAACGCTACAGTAGTATGTTTTCACCTAAAACTTAAAGTGTAGTATTCTACATAGCATTTTTAAATGTGCTTTTAACTTTATTTTTAATATTGATGTAAATGGAAAAAATATTACTGAAAGTTTAATCTGTGACACATCTTGAATATTGTTCAAATTGTATCATTTATTTCAAACATCCTGTGTCTTTGTGTTTTTTACTTTCAACTACCCATATGTATGTTGTATGATAAAGGGGTAAAAATGAAGAGGCTTTTTAGGCAAACAGCAGATTTATTCGTTCAATTGGTTATAACTAGGTTCTTAAATCTAAACTAGAAGAGGTTACTTTCACGTCCGTTCACCTTCACTCCCTAAATCCTTCTCTCGACTTTCCTGTCAGCGATGAGGACTACGTTAAAGGCGCCTTCTATATCACGTGTGTTCGAGAAATACCAGAACTGTTAATAGGCTAAAAACTGTAATTTCCTCTGGGATTATAAATAGCCAAAACTGATTTTTTACTTATTCACCATTGCTTAAATTCATTAAATTAAATTGGTCATTTTCTCTTTCATATTAAGCCATAGCTTTTTAAATTTAAGTAAATTACTTTTTTAAATATCATTCAGCTAGTTCAACTTGTATAATTTTTACCATTTTTCCTCTAGCGGCCTTGTACCTTTACACAATGCCTGCTCCTATGGTCACTTTGAAGTTACTGAGATATTGATAAAGGTAAGAAATTTATTTTCTGAAATTTTATCTATTTTTGCTTTGTGTTTCATTAACAATATTAATTTACATTTTATTTAGTAGTTTCATTAGCCAAACTTGATGATTAACCAATTCACTTCAAAAATCGTCCCAATAGAAACATCCAAATTTAAAATAGATCTTGTGGCATTGTTTACGTGTAGCAATGGTGTCGATGCCATCTAAAACATGTTGAAAAATTGAGTTCCATTAAAATAAATCAAGAGCTCACAAAAGAACATCTTTATTACTTTCTGTGTAATTTCAGTATTAAATCTCTCTCTCTCTCCATCGCCAACCAAACGGTATAGTGGTTAGCTTGCTAGCTTCTAGATCGCGAGGTTGCGGGTTCGAGTTCCGTGTAAGGCATGGGTGTTTGTAAATGTATGTTGGTTTGCCAAAAAGGCGAATTTTTCGCCCCATTATAGCCCCCGTGTTGCTGACGGCGCCAGATAATCTGAAAACAACCAGCCGACCAAACGATATAGTGGTTAGTGTGCTAGCTTCTAGACCGCGAGGTTGCAGGTTCGAGTCCCATGTTAGGCATGGATGTTTGTAAATGTATGTTTGCTTGTTGAATTTTTCGTCGCATTATAGCCCTCGTGTTGCTGACGGCGCCAGATAATCTGAAAACAACCAACTCTCTGTCTCCATCTTTAAAAAAACTACTCGCACTAGTCATCACTTAAAATAAAATGTATAATAACAAATTTATAAAGCTTGTGCTCTTGTGTAAAATACAGTAAAATCATAATCATAGAAAATAATAAAGCAGTAGTTAAACATGAGGGCATATTTATATTGCAAGTAGAAATTGCACGAGGATATATTACTACACATTTACTATTTTACACCCTCACCAAAGTCAAAGCTTGATCTCGAGCTTTGAAGGAGACAAAAAAGATAATGCGTTGATAATTACTAACTTATTTTTTAGCAACTTTAAACTGCCAAAAAACAAATAATCTTAAAATACAATCCATGATGTATGTGGGATCAGATCAGAATACTCCCTTTTCCCTCTCCAAGATAGTGAACAGTCTTTGGCATGAAGGAGCAGTTTGAGACAATAGCTCAATTGAAGGAAAGCCTATGCAATTGTTGTGTTACATTAACATATTATGTAACCCGACCAGTGTAATGATTAGATAAATCAAGATACCAATATCCCTGTCCTGACTTTCGATTCATACCATCTCTATATATAATTAAAAAGCAGGGTTCATACGCCTCCTGACATTCCTGAAAAACTTCTGAAATTTTCTTTTTTTATAAGGACCCTTATTACTCCTGAAAATTGTGTTTCTAGTCCTGATATTTCTTTTATCTCCTTAAAAATTATCGAAGGGTTAAAAGATTGGTAAAACCTTAAAACGTAGCATTTTTTTTACTCAATAAAATGTCTGAAATTCGAAATTCTTACTGTACCCTTTTTTTCCTTTGGTAGCATGGGGCCAATGTGAATGCAATGGATTTGTGGCAGTTCACCCCACTTCATGAGGCTGCCTCAAAAGCACGAATCGAGGTGTGTTCTCTCCTACTGAGCCACGGGGCAGACCCAACGCTCCTCAACTGTCATTCCAAGAGCGCTATAGATGTTGCAACCGCTCGAGAACTGCCAGAAAGACTATCCTGTGAGCATCTATTTAATTATATTCATTAATCATTTAAGTATTCTCTCAGTATTCATCAGCGTGTAAAAAGTTAGAAGTCACACTGAAACAGCTCAATGGTTTACTTTGAAAGCCATAGCAGCCAGGTGTTTCCAGGGTTCGAAACTGATCCTTAAAAGTCATCAACAACTACTTATTTTGTATAGCTCTGTATATAAGGGCACTTAACCCTTTAAATCCCATGGAGTCAGCGTTGTGGGTTTCACAAAACCCCGATGACTTTCCATTCATAAAAACTGGAAATGAACTCCCCCGACTCGTTCTCCTGTCTGCCACTCCTGGGATTGCTGTGGGGGGTCACTGTCGACCATTAAAAGATCATTACTATATGTATACAGCCTGCAATAGGGGTGTGCGTTGGGTCATCTGCTTGATATGTCAGAGAATTTAGTTGGCGTCTTATCAATGAAACAAACGCCACCGCTAAGTACATGACAAGATTCGCATAAAAGAAAAGTCCCTGACTATCTTACTCCATGTCCAAAGGGTGGGGCAGTTTGACATTGAGTACTTTAAATCCATGTCTCCCCTCTACATGCCCCACAATAGCCTATTGTTGAGGACTGTCACGCTTTAAACAACTAAGGCAGGGCAGTTCCCCTCACTTGAAAATATACGTTTACCCCTGGTTTACCCCTGCAACCGCCCGAAAGGCGGTTAGCTGGGAAATTCTCTACAAGGCGGTATAGGGCGGGTTGGGATTTAAAGTGTTAAAGTCCTTATTTTTCATTTTGGATCCTTAATTTTTTTTATGCATTTTTTTTAGCTATCCCAAATTTGATTTTTCTATTTCCCCCTTTCACTGTTGTGGAACCATCTTTGATTGGTGGAGCAGTTTTATATTTCAAGTTACTTTGAATTTGATTTCCAGGAACACTTCACTTCTTTCTACTTTAAGTGTGGATGGATTCCTGTTAGATATAGAGAAAAAAAAAAGCTCAACTTGTAAATCAAATTATATTTAAGTGTTATTTTAATTTTTTATTTGTCAATTTTGATTCTTATAATGTAATGTTTTGAATTTGTGTGTATGAAAACAAGGAGTTTTTGTTGATATAAATTTATAAAAGATCTTAAAAATTAAAAAAAAAAAAAAAAATCATAAAAACTATTTATTACCTGTATCTGCTGCAATTTTAATTCTGTATTAGAGTGTATGTTTTTTAAAAAAATACTTTTTAAAAATTCATTCCCAAAAATTATTTACCAAATTACCCAGTTTGAGAAATTTTTTAACATGGTTTTAAGATTGCTAATATACCCCCTCATATTATAGTTGTAAAGAAATTTGTTAATGTTCTTTTGCCTGGTGTACCTTTGTTTCCTAGGTTGTTATGAATAATTTAGTTCACAATATTTCTATTTATGCTTACTACTTAGAGAGATATGTATGTTTGGTTTAAAAATAGAGCTAATTTTAAAACTGAAGAACCTGCATTGTAAGTTCATTAATATTAGGTGGATTTTGTTTTAATTATTAAGTGAACAGGAACCTGTCTTTGAAACATAAGTTGAAATGAAAAATTAAAGCATGTTTTACTCAGAACCTGTCCCATTTCAAAAACATTTAAAAATGACAAATGTTGTAAAATGTTATGGAAATCATCTTCAATATATTTTTTAGTGATATACAGGCTTTAATGTTCATGTAAAATATAGTTGTTGGTGCCTTGTTGTCCGACCTAGTTCAAAATTATGGGGCATAAGAATAGAGAAAGTTCTAGAGTTCTTGAATTATTTGAAGAATTCTGCCCTGAGTGCCCAGAATTTTATTCTTCTGATTCTTCTTTTTCTGGTTGTGACCAAAACTTTAGACAGGGCTACAGCAAAAACTATTGAATGATTTTTTTTTTACGTCTTTTTTTATTCTTTTCAGCTTGATTAGAGGAAGTGCCTTTTGTATGATTTGATGGGTAGGAGGGTCTGTACCTCCCGGAAAATGATATTGATACTTGGAAATTTTAGACAGGGCTTCAGCTTAAGCGCTTTAATATATTCAGTCCTTTCATATTTTATCCTCTCAGTTTGACGGATTTTTTTTATGTCTAGTTGTTTTTTGGGAGATAATTTTTAATGTTAGTGTTTAATTAGCTGCCATTTATTATTTAAATAAATATGCAATTATTGCATTCAATTCTTATATTTATTTTATTTTACTCTTTATAAAACTGCTATTTCTTACTCATACCATTATTATTTATTTTATAGATGAGTACAAAGGGCATTGTTTACTGGAAGCATCTCGGCTTGCAGATCCAGCGAGAGTGAAAAAATATTTATCTTTAGACGTTATTAACTTTAAGCATCCCTTCACACATGACACTCCAGTTGTAAGTTGGACAAATTATTTAGTACACATCTTCCCTACTAATTTCTGAAAATGTATAACTTGCTTGATATCGTTTTCCACTTATTCTATTGTATTATTTAAGTAAAATACAAATTTTATGTTAAAATTGAATTTTACCAAGTCCAATTTAACTAATTTTCTTTTGGTTAAATGCTAGAGAATAGTTAAATTATTTAGTAACAAGATTTTACTACAGGAGACTTGTAAAAAAACAAAACAAAAAACAAAAAGAAACACCCTGCACTTCTTAAAGAAATCAATTCTGAAAAGATCAGGAAGGTTGAAAAAAGGTAAAAGGATTTCAAAAGTTACAGTAAAAAAAAAATTATCAAGCAGGGGTGAAAATCTTCTACCATTATGCAAATTTCCCCTTTTTTCTGGGAAGTTCTTCTATTTCTAAAATTTTATTATTTTTAATGGACTTTATAGGGGTTTATCAGACTAAAATTGCTTCAAACCCCTCAGAAAAAAAAAAATTCGGGCAGCACCTCTGTTCCATACACACATTAGTACACTAATATATTCTTTTTCAGCTATTTTTGTAGTTTGAAATAATACTTCATGTATTTTCCTCTTTTTTACATTTTTTCACCCTTGACCAATGAAGTTGTGATAGTTGGGGCGTCTCTTATATGAAAACAGGACTAATTATTCTTTTAAAATGAAATTTTAGTGAGTTGCATCAAAATATTACACCAGCAAGAAGGCAGCTCTGATTGTATTGTTTTCAAATTAAGCCAAATCTATATAAATTAACTTTTTATAATAATTTTACTGCTTACTCATTAAAATTTCACTTTCATTATTAGTGATTGCTTTTTCTTTGACATTTTTATATAATTTTCCATTTTTCTGTAGTTAAGGTGAAAAGGAAATATCATTAACATTCAAATTGTTTCCATTTGGTTTTCCTAAAGAAGCATTGTTAGTTTTCGTTTTTTGTGATAAAGTTTTGGGAGCCTACTTGATTGGCTGTATGTGTGAGGGATGAGAAATATAGGAAAGTTTTTGGATTGTTAATTACATTTATGTTTACCTTTTGACTTCTGAATGATTAAGAAGCAGACTTAATTTTATTTCTTTGTTAAAATGTATTTAACGTCTTGGAATATAATTTTGTGTTTATGAATAAATAACTATTGTCAAAATAAGCTATAACCACGCTGAATTTCAATCTGGTGTTGCTTCATTGCTCCCTTTATTATTTCAGCACTGTGCTGTTAGTTCACCGTATCCTAAAAGAAAGCATGTCACAGAAATCTTCATCAGAAAAGGCGCCAGTCTCAATGAGAAGAATAAAGAGTAAGAACATTAGTTGCATCTTGTGTATATATTTAATTTATTGTTATTTTATTGAGTTGACGTCAACCTAAGGTAACACATGTTACTGTTTATTTTGTTCTGTATTCTTAAAGTGTTTTGTTTTTACACAAATGTCCATTTCATTTTTTTTATTATTTACCCATTTTTACTTTCAATTACCCATATGTTTACGTTGGGTTATGAAAGTATAGCATTCGGTAAATATTTATTATTTTTTTTTTCATATCTCCACGTTTTGAAGCATTCTGATTTAGAAAAAGTGGTCTAGAAAAAATGTCTGTCTGTATGTATGTGGTTAGGATAACTCTGTAACAAACTGACCTTCGATGTTCAAATTTGGTGTGCAGGTTGGTGGTGGCCATGACCGACCATTAAGGTTTTTGTCAAAATCGTGCATGAGGTTGAAATCATGAAAAATCATGTTTTTCAGCAATTGCTAAAAAACGGTTCTAACGATTTTGATTAAAATCTGTGTGCTAATGACTCTTAAGGTGTTCTAATAGTCCCCACCTCTGAAATTCTCATAGAAATGCGATACAAGTTTAGAAAGCTGAAAAACGAGTGTCTTTAACACAGACCTCTCTGTCCTTGAGCATCGCCTATCAGCGATTGATTTTTTGTTTTGTTTCATGCGCAAAAAAAGACAATGTGATGTCTATAGGATAACATTACCAATTTTGCCATTTTTACAGTATATTTTTGCTTTTGCAAAAAAAATTTGCCAAAACTGGCCATTTTTATTTGAATGCGTGAAAATATGAGAGATAAATAACACCATAAATTTTAATACAGTGACCAATATTATAGTGTAATTGAAAGTTGTGCAGTGTTCTGCACCCTTAGTTTTTTAACCTTTTTCAATTATGTTGCAGTTAAAAAAAAAACTAAAGCATATTTTCCTTCCAGTGACTTTATTTGCGTTATTTAAAAATTACTGGTTTTGTTTTACCAAGATTTTGTGATTAACAAATTTATTGTTTTGTGCTATGTATTAATCATCTTTTTTACAAAATATATAGATAAAAAACAACTTAGTAATTTAAAAAAATAATTGTTCTTGTTATCTAGCTTTATTCAAAATACGTAATATTTTAACTTGGTTATGTTCTAACCCTATAAAAATTATTTCTATAGAATTGTTCAGCTTAGACTCCATTCAACTGTTTTCCCTATGCCAAAGCAATGCATTAAATGTCTGATTTTTTACTTGTTAGATTCCTTACACCACTTCATATAGCTGCTGACAAATCTTATTTTGATGTTCTGGACGTACTACTTAAACATGGAGCAAAAGTAAGCTCATTTCCAACTTTTAATAAAACTAGTACAAACTGCATACTAATTTAAGTTATATCTTCGTATTTATGTTATATCTGTCTAATTTAAATGTCTACTAACGAAAAGTCTTAGGAGAAAAAAGCAAGTTATTTTTTTTCCCTTTTTACTAAGTTTTTCTATTCGACAGCAAGTACAGCCTCTGTAAGTTTCACTTAGTTCAGGTAAAATATGATATTTTGATAACAAAATTTGTTCATTCATGAAACTGTGGCTATAGCTTTTTGGCAGTTGAATTCAAGATATGAAGATTTTGGTTCAAGATTTTAGCATTGAAATTAATCGAGGTCTTTCTGGTGAGGCAAATACAATCATAATGATGAAGGCATCAACATCCTGGTGACAATATTAAACAGGATTCAGGCAGATTTCTCTTTGGCTGTTCGACTGATGAGGATACCTAACTGCTTGTTTCTCTACAATATTGTGGCTTTGAGGAACAAGTGTTACTATCTTGTTTAACAGGGTTTTGTTGTTTTGTGAATTGGATAGGAACTGTTCGTGGTTGTAATAAATTGAGGTAATTTTCTCTATGTGAAACTATGCAGCAAAATGTTTTTATCTGTGTTGGTTTGTCTTGTTTTGATGTTGTTGGATCATCGTATCCATCAAATATACTATTTTCTGGTATTTATACTGATCTGTCAAATTTTGTACTTATGAATTCCACACACCAGCATAAGTATGATTACTGTTTTTATTCCATTTAAATGCATGCATTAAAAAGAATATGCCATGGATGATGAAGTAATCTGTTTCCTTCGATGCATCTTCATTATCAATACAAATCATAGAGATTGGATTTTCTGTTCTTTTCATCTCCGAATTAGTGAAAAGTTAGAGGACATGGGGAATTTTTATGTCTACAAATTTTTACGACCAATATATACCATAATCCTTTTGCCAATTTCTTTTGGCATGGTAGTTTATCAAGTTGGTGCCAGTAATACCTGTCCCAATCAATACTACAACTATAGCTGAATTGGAAAAAAACATTGTTTAATTCTAACTAGTTCTGTATTTTTGTAGTTTCACTTATTGTCTCTCTTTACATAAGTCTCCCAAGTATCTATGTGTTGCTCAGAGGCAAAAAATTATAATGCTTGAAAACTTTCAAGTTTCCCGGGTTCGAGTCCCGTGTTAGGCATGGGTGCTTGTAAATGTATGTTGGCTTATCTAATGACAAATATTTCGGCGCATTAAAGCCCTCGTGTTGCTGACGGCGCCAGATAATCTGAAAACAACCAACCAACCTTCAAGTTTCAAAGTATTGTTCAACATTGCTGGTTTCTTTATACCATAATAATTCACGAGATTCTCAATGAACTTACTTTGAACATTACCTCCCATTTCTTTGAGCTTTTAATTAATAGAGGGCTCCCAATGGTCCTAGAAAGTCCTTGAATTTTTTTAATGAAATTTGGTCCTTGAAAGTCCTTGAATTTTTAAGTGACCACCGATAGTCTCAGTTTTGTATTTTTATGTCTAAAGTATGTAATTTTATGGTCCTTAAAATTTTCCTAAAAAAGTTCTTAAATTTTCTTAAAAAAGACCTTGAATTTTCTTAACCTTTAACTGCTGTAAGCGGTCTGACTGACTGCAAGTCATTTTTGGTGGAATGCTTCCATCCCCTAAAATATTGCATCATTGACTTTTATATTAATTTTTCTGATACTATGTCTCTTAAACTTTAAACTGATGTTCACCAATTTGTTTGGTGCAATTTGGACCATGTGTAGCTCTTGCACCAAAAACCTCAAACCATCCAACCCACAGCAGTTAAAGGTTAAAAAGGTCATTGAAAGTCCTTGAATTTTTTTTCTTTAATAAGAGTGAGAACCCTGTAATAGTTTGTCAATGACTGACCAGTAGAGTACAGCTAGAAAATGTGCTGGTTCGCCTGATAGCATATTCGTTTATGAACCTTTGAAAGTCAGACTGTGACATACGTTTGCAAGTGAGCTGAGATATCTGCTGCACACAAGTAATGTATGATAAATGTTTCACTCTTCTTAAAGTATGGAAGCATGAGTTTGATTATCATAAAATGCATCTCCCAATTACAGGTCATTTCTTCTTCTTTGAATTCTCTTAGCAGTGTTTACCATTTCAAGATACTGTATGCACAACTTGTCTGCAAACCTGATTAATATTCCAAAATGTTCCTAACTTTTTTTTGTCTGATTTTAAATGTTTGATTCCTGTGAAATTGTTTTCTTTGTTGGTATAGTAGAGTATTTGAAATCATATTGTAACAAAAATAATTTTTTTTGAATTCTTGCATTTCTCCATGTTTTGATTTCAAAAATGTGGTTTAGAAAAATGTGTGTTTGCGTACGTGGCCAGCATTACTCCCGAACAAATTTACTTGCTCAGCTTAAATATTGTTTTTACACTGTTTTTCATTGGATTGTAGGTGAACTCCTTGGATGGTTTGGGTCAAACTTCCCTTCACAGATGTGCAAGAGAAGGGAATGTACAGGCGTGCCGTATTCTGCTTTCTTACGACATAGACACATCCATCATCAGTTTGCAAGGATACACTGCAGCTCAAGTGGCCAATGAGAGTGTTCAAAAGTTACTAAGTGGTCAGTTAATTTTTTTGCTGTCCATTTATCCATTGATAAATCTTGTTACCTTGATAGAAATACTTTATCTTAAATAGTAGTTTTTTTTTACTTTATAATTGTTATTTAACTAGTTATTACATCCTTAAGAAACTTCTTTTCACATGCAAATGCATTTGCACTCACAAAATATATCTGTATCCCGGAAGAAAAGCCCACACACTATGTCCACATTTTCTAAAATTGAGGTTATGGCTCCATCTTGAATAACACTTTCTGCTCTTTCTAGTGAAATGAAGCACTATGTTGTAGGTTAAATAATAACCGATTTAGACGTTTTTGAAAAGTACTATGTTCCATCATAACATGGAACAAAACAGCACTATATGGCTCTCCTGTAAAATTTGCTTTTTGTAACATAGTGCTCTTTCCTTCCGTGTTACAGATATACAGAAGTTAGGATTCAAGCTTTCATATTAAGGAAATTTCACACCCTTTATAGTTATGTTTAATTACTATATCCATTTTTTAATTTATAAAAATATTTTCCTCTGAATATTTTGAAAATATTATCTGAATCTTTTATGGTATTTCCATAACACTCTCTTTTTACAGAACCAGCTACTGTAAGTATTGATATTGAATACCAACTTCTAGAAGCTGCAAAAGCAGGAGATACAGAAGTTGTAAAGGTACTCATAGCATTGACTCTTTTTATTATTTATTTTTTATTTACGCTTGAATTAGTTGAATATTTGTTACTTTAAAACACAGTACTTCTATCGTTCCAAGTTTTCTTCAATCGTTAAGTAACATTCTACTTACGATAATTGTATTTATAATATCATATTTGCCTTTTCTAAATCTTTGTTAGATAATTGGGTTCTCTAAAATAGTTAAAAACAGATATTTTAACTGGGGAGACAGACAAAAGAATAACGTAAACACTTTAAATTCCAATAAGTTATTTCTTCATACACATCCCTCTATAATTAGCTAAAACACATCAGATCCCATTGTTGATCACTGTCTCATTTATTAATGGGCAAATCTCTGGCTTGGCTAACGCACAAGACGTTTTGTATCTTCCTTCTACTTGTTAACCGATAAGAATGATAAAATTAAGATGAATGTAGTAGTTATGTTTTTATTTTATATTATATTACTTAGTGACATAGTTACATGGAGAAATAATTACTTTAACTAGGTCAAATATGCATTTATATCCGCACTGGACACGTTTGTAGTATATAAAAGTATGTATGACCTAGTTAAAATATTTTTTTTCTCCATATAACCCATATCAACCATTTACCAGACAAATCACATCAACTTACATTTCTGATCGTCATTGCATTAGCAAACATGTGTTATTAATTTTCATGACACTAAATATTGTGGTTTTTAGATCATTCTAGATTAAGAAAATTTTAGTGTGGCATATAAAAATAAATTTATTGTATAATTTTTTTTTTAAATGTCTTTCTTAATATGAAAATCAAGAACATAATCTTTTTAAAAGCAATCAAACTGTTTCTAAAGATTTTTGTGCATTCCTCCTAAACAGTTAACGGAATCGCATGACTCGTAAATCTTTTTGCATGCAATATGTAATTTTTATTTTTTGCTTTGTCTCCTTTAAACATTCTCTTTCTTTTTTTATTGTGTCTTTGTAATTAAAAGCTTTTTTTAAATAATGCTTATAGAAGTATTTTAGCTTGTAGAAGTAATTTATTTATCTCTAGTTCCTAATGTATGCATATTTTCTGATTGAATAAATTTTTCAACATATCCTTTAGCCAGTCCAAAAGGCAATGTTCTATTTGTATTGTTATTTAGTTCTTTATTTAAATGCTTTTTGTTTTTATTTATGTTGTCGGTTTAGTGTACATGTTTGTGAAAGTTGTAAAGGGATGTTTTCCTGTTTCGTTCAACAAAATAACCAAATAACATTGCCTTTTTTGCCATTTTGAGTTGTAGCTCTGACCTTTGCCCTTCAATATTTCAGCGCATTCTCTCTACCCATCTCCCTGTGGTGAACTGCAGAGATGTGGACGGACGGCAGTCCACCCCACTTCACTTTGCAGCTGGATATAACCGCGTGTCTGTGGTGGAATACCTTCTGCAGCATGGGGCAGACGTACACGCTAAGGATAAAGGGTATGGATCATTACTCACCCGGTGAACTATCTTATTACAGAGTAGCCACAGAACCTGGAAAACCGGGAAATCAGGGAAATGCCAGGGAGCTTTCTTATTCTGAAAAAAAATCGCCGAAATATCAGAGAGTTTAAAAAAAATTCACGAAAATCAGGAAAATTTTCTTTGTTTTGAAGGTCCACTTCAACGTTCATCCGTATCTCGGCGCCATTCATTCAGAGAATTGCGACAGTAATCTTTAGAAGTTATATGTTACGGAATAATTTAAACTTTTCGTTATCGTCTAAACTTTTTTCAAAATTTTTTCATATTATCTCTTCAGTCCACTTGTTCTATTTGATCAGGGTGTCTACACATCTGCTAAAGTTGGAGAAATTTCAAAAGAAGTTTGCCTTAAAATCAGAAAATTTTTTAGGGGGGAATAAGTTGGGGAATTATCAGGGAACTTTTTTTCCTGAATCCCTGTGTCAGCTATTTATTAACTTGAGTACAAGAGGAAAGAATGGTGTTAGTCCTTTTTTATATAAATCTAAGAGTTTGCACGGTACATTAGTGATACCAGGGGTAGGCCGTTAAAAGGAAGAATGATGCTGTTCGAGAGATTTTTCACGGAAGCGACAGTGTTTTATCTTGCCTCTCTGCCCTTTCAAACCTTTGAATTTCGTTTTTTGTTAATTGTTTCTAAATGACCTAAACTCTTCTTTGATGTTGGTCTTCGTCTGCTACCATATGCAAAGTTGCATATATTCTTAAAGTGAGGATTCTCACATCAAGTCTTTTGTTGTTGAGCACCCTTTGCTTTGGGACACATTTGGGCAATTCTCTGCTGTAAGCACGAGACATGTTGGCTCTTTTTTCCATGTAACTTGGATTCATGATCATTTTAGAATTCTAATTTTTTTTTTTAATTATAATTCTAAAATGATCATGAATCTATACTAAACTCCAACTTAACTTGACATCACTAGACGATAGATCTTCACAGTGCTCATAGGCAATTAATCCATTTTAGCGGAGTGAAGACATAATTCTCGCCAAACCTTATAGCCTTTTGTTCTCTACAGGGTCGTGGTTTGGCGAACATTATGCTTTCACGCCGCCAAAATGGATTAAATATATATGAGCACTGTGACGATCTACCGTCTAGTGATGTCAAGTTAAGTTGAAGTTTAGTATAGTAGTTATGTTTTTGTTTTATGTAACTCTTGCTGGAACACTCATCCGTGTCCCATGCGTCGTTTGATATAAATGCATATTTGGCCTAGTTAAAGTAATTATTTTTCCATGTAACTTTGTCACTAAGTAATATTATATAAAATAAACACATCACTACTAGATTCAACTTAATTTTATAATTCTTATCTGTTTATGAGTAGAAAAAAGAGCTAAAATGTCCAGTGCATCAGCCAGAGAATTGCCCATTATTTGAGCACTTGTCCTTAAATGTGTTTAAAAAAAAAAAAAAAAAAAAAAAAATCGATTATACTTCTGCTTTTAAAGTTACACAAAACTGATGATAATGTGCAAGTTAATCACTCACTAATTATTAAGTACAGCTATTTTTTTCAGGGGACACTTTTCTCCCTTATGAACTCTGCAGTTTTCTTTAACTTCAACTGTTATCAAAGTCATTTTGTGTCATCAACATACAACATAATTTGAGAATAATTTCTTTTAATTTTCTGATGTATTTTTATGCATAAGTGTTCAGTGGTGATGAATCATTAATTTCCTGCACATTAGGTTTACAAAATTGCTAATTCAACGTGTTGGATGTGTGGCATTAGTTTTTTAAAAATCCTAATTTTTTTGTATTTACAATTTAGGGGTCTTGTTCCTCTACACAATGCTTGTTCCTATGGCCATTATGAAGTTGCTGAGTTACTTGTAAAGGTATGAATTTATATTTATGACATATTTAACTTATACTTTTCCTACCTGTAAAGCAATGCATGATTTACAAAAACTATATATTACCAGAATTTTAATGGGTAGTTTTTTACTATAATTTATCATAACTTTTTTTTATTAAATGTATACAATCGAATTTCTTTTAACTAATATCAATAGGGTTTAAATAACTAAAAAATGTGGAAGTGTTGCACTTTTTCCTACAAGGAGCAACCTCCCATTTCTGAATTTCATAAATTAAAACCTGCTGATTGTTTATGTTTTATTCAACAGCACTAACCTTTTTCTGCTCAACAATTGATAAATGTTTCCCCCCCCCCCCTCTTCATTATATATTAATGTATACTAATATAAAGAAGAAGAAAATTAAAGCATGTTCTTGAACAAAACCCACTTGAATAATAAAAGTATAATGCCACCACATTTTTTAAGGTTCAGCAATCAATTTTGTAGCCAAATTGTGATTTGTCTATAAACAGCTTTGCATGGAAGCAACTTGGATTCATCAAAGTTGTTGCATTAACCTACCAGACCTGCATTTAATGAGATGTAGGGCCTAGTAATGATAAATGGTTTTTATAGTATGTTTTTTTTTGTCAATTCTGATGTTTTCTCAGTTCCCACGGTCATTAAAAGTGCCTAATATTTTTTTAACTTGTTTTCCAAGACCTTGAAAATGCTTAGAGGTTCTTAGAGTCCTTGAAAATGCTTAGAGGTCCTTAAAAGTCCTTAATTTTTGCAAATATTGTGTGCCCAGCCTCAAAATTTATAAAAATACAATACAGACTTGCTATCCCGCTTGACTGCCACTTATCCTCACCGTATCGGAATTCTGACATATTTGTATTCCGCATGCGCCAACTTGTAACTATTTTGGTAGAATATACTTACATGAGGCCTGAGAACAATTTTTCAAAGGTCCTTAAACACATTAATTAGGTCCTTAAGTCATTGACTTTCATTTTGTGATTTGAATGGGAACCCTGGGTTTGAACTAATACTTTTTATCTTTTCTTTTTAGTATGGTGCTAATGTGAATGTTGCTGATCTTTGGAAATTTACTCCTTTGCATGAGGCTGCAGCAAAAGGAAAATATGAAATTGTAAAATTACTTTTGAAGGTATACTTAAAAATAATTATTATAACAATAAAAACTTTTGTTTGTATGGGATGTCTGATATGATGCTGATACTATAATATGATAGATGTCTTCTTGTTTGAATCATCAGTTACTTATTAAAACTATTTTTATATAAACTGATATTATTTTTTTTTAATATACAGTAGAATATCTCCTAACTGGCCTCGTTTTAACCAGGGGGATTTTTTAAAGTATGAAATATAAAAAGAAAATAGTAGAAATTCAAAACTTTTCAGTAATGAATACTTTTTCCCCTTGTCCTGTTACTGTATCGCTCTTTTCAGTCAATCTACAAACCTTTCAGAGCATTCGACAGCTTTTGTATTGAAATTTAAAAGCCTTAGTGGAAAAATGTTAATGCTGAAGACATTGATCAGTGGTTGAACTCTGACAAGTCAATCCCAGTTAGGCCGGTTACAGGGGAGTCTACTGTATAGTACTTAGTCAACTAGATATTAATTTTGCAATGACAGATAGTTTGATATTAAAATTTGTTTTGATTTTATTCATATGGTAGAAAAAAAAGAGATTCCCCGAACCAAATTTTTATTATTGGTGTATCGAATATTTCAAAATACAATTCAACAAAAAATGTAGTGCTTACAAGGATTGGTCAGTAACAAGCATAAAGTTCAATTTGACATTTTATATTGCAATATTCGTTTAAATTAATTGGCTTATTTAAAATTTTGGGAATATTGGTATTAATGCATTATAAAAATATTTGACTGACACGCTGTTTTTCAGCAATGTGTCTTTACTGTAATTATTTATTACTTAATTTAAAATTTTATCTGTGTAGTAGGTAATGCTATTTATTTTTCAACAGCATGGTGCAGATCCTACTAAAAAGAATCGTGACAGTCACACTCCTTTAGACTTGGTTAAAGAAGGGGATCAAGACGTTGGAGATTTACTTCGAGGTATGTTTGTTATACATTTCGTCATCAGTGGCTTGAGAACTAAACTTGGGTGGATCCTGGACTTCTCAATGATTTTTATTTCATCTTGACCTATTTATAATAGCACTTTTATAATGTGTGATCCAAAAGTATTGAAAGTTCCCATTGATACAGTTAGTCAATCTAATTTTAGGTTGCCTATTGCTTGGGTGATATCAAGTAGTTTCATGTGCTTGAAATTTTTTTTTAATTTCCTTTTTTTTTTGTTACATTATTCCACCATAAGTATGCTTTTTGCAAGGTGTCCATGAACCTGGAAAACATGGAATTGTCAGGGTAAAGGAAAATACTTATAAACTAGGGGGCTCCGCCCCCTGCTCGCTGACGCTCGCCAACCCCCTGGATTGATATGCAATCCCCTTGGCTCGCTTTGCTCGCCCCAAAGTGAAGCATTTAAAATATGCCCTAGCAAAAAGCTGTTACAGCTGCATAATGCCATGAAACTGAAAACGTTTTGTTTATTATGATGAGCCAGAATACCTGCCACGTCATTATCCTACTGCTGTCGAAACGCGTTAAACAGAGACAGCGTGGCAACGTAGTAGAAAGTTCTTGGAAAACAACAAAAATAAACAGTATCGTACATATATTTAAAAGAGATTAGTTATTTCATTGAACAATTAAAATTTTTGGGTTGGTTTCATATGAAACGCCAAAATAATTAAAGTTGTTTATCGAAATTTCTTAACGAAGCAATCATATGCTAAAATAATCTTTTTTGCGATGCTTAGAAAATAAAATAAAACAGTGAAAGGCCAATTATCCAGCATTCAATCAACCGGAATTGTTTTAAATAGAATTTGGTGAAAAAATTAGCCCCATTTAGCCCAAATTTTTTTTATTTCATATGAAATTTTGAAGTTGAGTGGGTGGTTTTATTCGTTATTTTGATAGTTTTCAATTCGTAATAGCTGAATTTGCACTGATTAGAAATGAATATAGATTCAGATTTACTGCAAAATTAGTGACTTTTTAAAAGTTGGTGATTTAGCGCTGAATGCAACCCGGCGACCTCCGGAACATGTTCCAGCAGATAACTTTTCCGAAAAGTCTGGTTTATCCGAAATGCTTATCCAAAAGAAATGTACACGTCTTGGATCTATTTATTCTTGCATCATCGTAACTATTAAATCAATACGTTTTAAATAGGCAATAATTTCTATCTGTAGACTATAATAAGAAAAACAAAATATAGCGAATCCAAGTTGTTGCTGTTGCCAGATGTATTAGTCAAATTTCAAAAGATATATTCTGATTGGCTGGTTTGCTGAATTTGGAAATTCGTGCATAAAGTGCATTTAGAAGATTTGTGATCGGATGTTTGAAGTCGTTGCCATTCTACTCACAGAAATACATCCGAATTTGGACGTTACGCAAGAGAATTATATATATAGATGGTCATTAAAACTAAAAAATGCAACATTTTCTGGGAAAGGTCTGGGAATTTCTTTCAGATTCAAGTTTTCTTCCAAGAAGTTTGACTTATGACTTGTGAATGGGGGTGACTCAATCGAGTACCAGCTCCGCGACTTAAGTCTATTGTACTGAATTCCAAGAAGTTTAGTAATTTCTTTCAGAATACACGTTTGCCTTCTGAAAATTTTATATATTTTCTTGTAACAATGTGTAAAAAGCACCGGAAACGAACTGACTGAAAAAAGTAAAAGTTGACACACAGTTTGCTACTTCTACCAGAAAATCATATTTATCTTTGCGCACAAGTATATCAGTGTTCGGTAACACAAATAGCAGACATGGTATATTTTCGCAAAAAAAGTGGATATCCGCCTTTTTTACCAAAATTTCAATCGATTGATGAAAATCCACATTAAAATTTCATATGACGAATAGGCAAATATTTCATCACTGCTTAGGTTTACATAGGTGTGATGCAATTTTTGCTTTGTTATGTTAATGTAATAATCACTATTGAGGATTAGAATATTTTAGTTTTGAGCTTAATAACAATAATTATTTTTTAAAACCATAAATAAGTTCTATGTTACTCTTACCATTTTTCTACTTGTTTTTAAATGTTAAAACTTGATGATTGTTATTAGTTCGAATGAGGAACTTTCCCGTTTTTTGGTTTTATTTTTAAATAAAAGTAGAGAAAGAATCATGAAAAACTATACTGTTCTTTCAAAAATTTGAGCTCGGATAGATAGTTAAAAAAATAATTAGTTTTTCGCTTTGCGATTTGGCAGAAAAAAGCTACTTTTGCATGTAATGTCAACGTACAGACGATGAACCAGTCTAAAACGTGTTTTGAACGAAGTTTTTCCTCGGATTTTTGACGGAATCTCTGCGTAACTATGTCACAGCTTTTTATGCGTTTTTGGTCACATGACTTTTGCTTTGATTTCAAACTCGATTTTTGATTAATTGAAAGCATAAAAATAAAAAAATAATTGCCCTGCTCAAATATATTCGTTGGATAACTCTAGAAAATACAAAAAAATATTCATTTTCCTCACTTGTGCAAGTTCCTCATTGGTTAGATTGACATTGTTATTTAAAATTCAAAAGGAATCCTACTAGCTATAATTGGTAACTTCTTTTAAGTAATTTTGTTTTCTTAATAAATATTCGTTTCTTGTTTTGAACTGTATCTCAACCCATAATCAAAATAAGTACTTCAGCTGAATCATCAAAATGTTTGATCTGTTTACATTTAGAATACACTTTTAAAATCCAACTCATAAAAAATAACTTTACAAAATTAAAAGTAATCCATAAAAACCATTTTTATAATAGTGAATTTGAATGAATTGCCTTACAACATAAAATACTTTGAATAAACACTAATAACAACAAATGAATACCCTTTTGTGTTATGCACGATAAAAAAGTATTATAAAACTTCTGCGTAATATAAAACATCACCAATAGAAAACTCTTTTCAATAAAGTTTTTTTTTTTATATGGCTCTTCATTTGTAAGAAAAAACATTGTTAATAAGTATAGCCTGGCTGCCAAAGCTGGACAGAATTTAGTATTTTTTTCATTCCAAAATGTTTGTTTACAAATTATCACATAACAATCAATGGTAGCACTTCTTGCATTGAATCAACCTCATTAAATTATATTGTGGCAATAGAAACTGAAATTTTAAAAAATTTCCCGAAAATTAGGGATATTTTTGTTTACTGAAGGCACGTTTTCCTGTTCATCTATATTTTTACGCCATTACCCGAAGAATTGTGGTGGTAATCATTAGAAGTTTAATGTTACAGAATAATTCAAACTTTTCATTACCACTAAAACTGTTTAAAAAAAAATTGACATATCTCTTTAGCATACATTTTCTATTTGATCTGGGTGTCTACACATCTGGAAAAGTTGGGGAAATTTAAAAAAAAAAAATGTGCCGTAAAATCAGGGAATTTTTTAGAAATCTATCACAGAATCATCTGGGAACTTTTTTTCTGGAATTTTGTTGCCACTCTGAATTCAATTCACAAACAATTTGCTAGCATCATTACACTTTGTTGTATGCTGTAGTGAAGAATATGAGGTGATATATCAAATGCCCCTTATTTTGATAGTAATTTGTAAAAAATTACATGTGCTTTGTGAACCTTATATTTTTCAAATAAAAACATATTTTTTATATTGTCATGATAAAATGGAACTAAGTTTGTTGTCCTTTTGTTATTCATAAATTTGTTGTTGTTCTTTAAAAATGAATGCAAATTTGCTTGAAGAACCTTTTCTTTTTTGTAATCCTTGTCTTCAGGTGATTCAGCATTACTAGATGCTGCCAAGAAAGGAAATCTCAGTCGTGTCTTGAAACTGGTGACGTCAGAAAACATCAACTGTAGAGATTCGCAAGGAAGAAATTCCACACCTCTGCATCTTGCAGGTTAAAATGAATTAAAAATTTAATTTTCATTTTTAAATTATTTAATATTTCATCTTTTTGTAATTATTTATTTAACAAACTGAATATGTTATTATTTGTTCTTACTCGTTTGGTGTTATTGAACTTGGATTGATCTTGGGAAAAAAGTATGAGGAGAGTTTTATCAATGATTAATCGTTTAACTTCATTATGCTGCACTATTAGCATCAAGTTTATACAAAACTAGCTATGTGGACCCGAATTGCTGGGTACCCTTAGCGGCATATAGGTCTTTAAATTTGACAATTAAGATTATAATACAGAGTGGCCATCATAAAAGACGCTAGATTATTTTCAAAACACAAATTTGGAATCGATCATTTGAAATTACGTTTAACAATCTGAAACTCGGTTCTTTAAATGTAGGGTCTCTTTTACGCTGGCCACTCTGAATAATTATTATAAAATAAACACCATAAAAACCAAAGACAATACTCGTGACTGTCCTGTAAATGAATTCAGTATGAACCAACAAATAATACTTCTTAAACGGTTTGGATCATTTTCGGTAAAATTGAAACTGTCGCCAAAAAAAGAAGCTTTAGCACACTGTTATTAATGATTATCGCTAATGCTGCATTTTGGCAACAGTTTCAGTTTTGCCAAAATTGGAAAATGGAATAATTTGTGAGTACATGGAATAATTTGCAAGTAATTTAAAATGGTCTCACTGAAGTCAACACTCACAGAAGACTACAAATGCTAAAACATGAGTGATATGTTAAATGTAAAATACAGTCAAGACTAGTTTTCGTGTCAGAATTCATTGAAAAGTTATGACCGGAAGTTCCATTATTGATGACTGGAAGTTAATTTTCAATTCATTAATTCTAAACTGTAAATACTTCAGACATGTGCCTTATATATGTGTTTGATAAGATAAATGGGATAAAATAATATTCACTTGGAAGTTATTAAAAATTCTACATCCTTAGTCATTCAACAGGAAATAAATTAGCAAGATTTTGTCCTCAAAAACATCACCAACCTTAACAGGGGAAGATTTCAAACATCACATGTTTTCAAATTGTACGTGCTTGGTATATTTGCCTAATATTCCCATTTTTGTAACCCTGATGCTCAATAACAATAATTATGTCTAGTTGAAATTATACTTGTACTTCTTGAATATATTAAGATGTAATTTTAATTTAACTTTTAAGTAGAGGCTTTTTTGCCATAAGGTGTCCTGTTCAATTACCAAACTGGCCATTGTCTATAAAAACTGAGATTGTCCAATACAGAACTTCTTTTTATATATATTTTTTTCAATATAAATGTTGCCTTCCTTAAAATTTTTAAAAAGCTCATTGTATTTAAATCCCAATCGCTCCCACCAGAACTATGAACTGTTATTAAAATATTACTCTACTTTGAGAGATATAGTTTGCATATCTTAAAAAATTGCTTAAAATTTTGCATTGATTTATGTTGTGTTTAGAAAATAGATGCACTAAGATTCATGTATTATCACATTACGACTTTTTACTTATTTCATAACTTTTAAAATAAAATACATATTATCATATTAAAAACAATTATAAAATATAATTCTTTAAATAATAAAATTTATTAATTTTTAAAGCTGTGTCGTTACTGAAAACAATTACTAAATATAAATATTTAAACAATAAAATTATTAATTATTAAAACTATTTCATTATTATAATACAACAATAACAAATTATTAAAGTTTGACTAAGGATCTAATGATGAAATTTAAAATCAGCGGATCGATTTATGCCCCAGTACGCCCCTGCTTTTAACTTTTAACAAGTTTAGCTTGTAACTTATTGTCTAAAGCTTACTCAATGTATCTCTAATAATAAATACTTGATCCATGATATCTTTAATTTTATTAAAAAGGTATTAATCATGTTTTACAGCTGGCTACAATAATCTGGAAGTGGCCGAGTTTCTATTAGAACATGGGGCCGATGTGAATGCTCAAGACAAAGGGGGTCTCATTCCTCTGCACAATGCCTCCTCCTATGGGGTGAGTGTTTTTTTTTACACATGCAATATATGCCTTAAAACTATAACTTAATTTGAAAAAAAATTACTGCGGGGACCTTAAACAGGACTCATTTTGGCCTCTAAGAAACTCCTGTTTTATGTGATGAAAAAGGAAGGTGACAAACTCTTAGAATTCATTTAATGACAGGGAAAGTGACAAGTACAATAATTTCGGCATCATTGTGTTAGGCTTAGCTATGAAACCATCTTAAATCGTTATATTTTACTTCAACAATTAAAAACAATTGGTAAGGATTACTACTCTTAAGATGTGTTACCAATGACTAATTGATGGCTGCGATTTGTTTCTTGTTTCTGCTGACTATTATTGAAGTCCTTTTGGTGGTTTAGGTGTTATTACACGCTTTCTTGCCTAGCTGACAGAGTATGTTTGAATAGCAGCCATTGCAAGAATGTGACTTCTATAGTGTTTTTAAATAAATGTGCATTGTTTGCCTATGAAATTTCACCATGCTACCATTGCTGATGTAGCAAAGTTTATGTACTGTACCAAGTTTCACCATTTTTAATGAGTAAATAAGGAGTCTTTAGAGATAACATCAAAGAAAATATTGCTGCCCTTTTTTTTTATACAGCTCTCAGTTTTCCAGATGTTTTTGCAATATTTTAGCAGAAGTGAAATTTTGCTATATTTTAAAGAAGTGTGTTAATGATCTTTCATATTCTTCATTAAATGGGATAGACACGTTTTCTTTGTTGGTAATACAAAATATTTTAACTTATTACAAACAGCTATAATATTTTAATGAATAATGATAGAAATATTAGATTTATGTAGAAAAGAAAGAAATTCAAAGTTGATTTTGCATACCTTATAGATGAATAAACCTGATACAGTTTTGCCCTTGTCTAGTGGAAGTGTTCCAGGGTTTTTTCCTATTTGAAATCCAAAAGGAGACGATTCACCCTTAAAGATTTACTGGAAATATTTTCCTTTATTTAATGATGTTCCAGCACATTGTAGTCTTTCTTTAGCTCTTCTGTTAGAAAACCTCCAATGCATTAACAATGGTTATATCAAGGGTCGCATTTGCCCTAAAATTCCTAATATTCCTTACATTTTTGTTTGCCCCGAAACTTCCTAAATGTTTTTTTAAATTGTTCACTAATTCCACACAAAAAAAGTAAAAATCCCGCAAATTGTTAGATTTCCCTCCAAAACCTTGATATTCCTTCAGAGAAAGAAATCTTTTCTAAAATTTTAATTATTATATTTTAATTAATAAAATTCTAGCTATTGACAACAATTTTAAATTATAGTTAAACTTTTATTACTTTAAGTTTTAAAGTTGAAGCAGTAATGCTTTGAAAAGAATATGCCTGTATTTGGAGCCTATGTCAGCTTTAAAATAAATATCCCTAATTTTTTTTTAAGTAAAACCTAATTTTTTTGATTATCCCTAATTTTTTTAAATTATCCCTAAATCTTTTTGAATTATCCCTAAAAGGCTTGGAATTATCCCTAAAAAGCTTGGAATTATCCCTAAAAAGCTTGGAATTATCCCTAAAAGGCTTGGAATTATCCCTAAAATTCTTGCATAATTTTTTTAGAAAACTCACTGCACCTTCTGTTACATGATTACAGTGTTTTTCTCCAGCGATATATTTGTACTGCCTCTTAATATTCTAGTGTATTTCTTTTTCAGCATCTGGATATAGCAGCTCTCCTCATCAAGTACAACACTGTTGTGAATGCCACCGACCGATGGGGCTTCACGCCACTGCACGAGGCAGCCCAGAAGGGCAGAACGCAGCTCTGTGCTCTGTTGGTGAGTACTCGCCTTTTAAAATCTCTACTCGCACATACAGTAAAATACCTGCAGTCTAATACCTACAGTCTAAAACCTGAACCTTTTTTTTTTTGCGGAGGTTTGTATCCAAAACTGATAACAGCAAAAACAAAGTGGTTGAAGAAGAAATTCCTATTGACCAATTAATTAAAGTGTTATGCACTGTAATTAAAGAACTAGAGCAGAGATACTTTATTTTAGAATCAGCATTAATGGCAATTCGCAGATTAGGAGAGAAATTCAGTCAAAACTATTCAAACATCTTCTTTTTCACTGGCACAACAGCCCTGGGTGGGTCCTGGCCTTCTCGAGGAGTTTCTTCCAGTGCCTCTTCGTTTGGCGAATGTCCTCCAATTCCCGGCTTTCAAAACGTTGAAGTCCTTTTTGACACAGTTTATCCACCTAAGACTAGGTCTGCTTCTTCGCCTTGTTCCTATAGGCTTGGCTAGAAATAGTTTTCTCAGGGTGTCCACAGATCGGGAAAACCGGGAATATCGGGAAAAGTCAGGGAATTCGGAATTTCTGGAAAAATCAGGGAATTATCAGGGATTTTGTCAAAAAGTTGAAAGGAATTTTCCGAAATTAAAATGAACCTTTCAATTTTGACAATTAAAAATACCTTGCTACCAAAAATATAAAAATCAATTTGAAATAAATTAGAAAAAGTTTAAAAAAAAAAAAAAAAAAAAAAAAAAATTCGGACCGCAAGACCGACCACGCAACTTTTCGCATTAAAATTTCCTGATAATCACTGAACCTGCTTGCGTTCAGATTTGCCTCAAATCGCCGATGGAATGACTACATTTCTTCCTCATTTTTCTCTTATATTATAGTTGTCTATCGGCATTATTCACGTTGGTATTTGATGGTCATTTTTCTGAACTTTACGATGGTAAAATGGCCGATATTTTCGTGATTATAGAGGGCAAGAAACACGTTCTTGCATGCTGCTCATTTTCGTGATCTGTCACTGACGCTATTTCAGAGGTTGCACCTGTCAGCCATGGTACAGTTCTGCTGAAACACGGATTTCAGCATTTTTTGTTGAAATTTCCATCATTCCTGAGACGGATTCAAAACTGCATTACAATTTTATTGGGTTTACTTGCTTGTCTGACAACCAAGGAACCTACATACTTTCAGACTTCCCCAAACTTGTGATGTAATGACCACTTTTCTTGCCGATTGCCAGCATCTATCGCTGTTATTTATGCTGGTGTGTGGTGGTTAGTTTCGCCGAACATTACTCTGATGTTAAGCTTGTTATTGCCGAGATTTTCGCTGGTAAGAAGGGAGCTATCACCGAGATTTACATTCTTGTGATGTTCATTTTAGACCCTATTAATCACTATTCCAAGGTTTGCGCCTCAATAGTTGTCTATATCGCCGAGATTTACGCTTGTGATTGTCAATTTCGTAGATTGTGACGTCGATAGAATCGCGTCTATTTCAGCGATTTCCATCGATATATTGGATGCTAACGTTGATATTTACGTTGGTGTGATGGTCATTTTTGCCGATTGTTGCCTTAATGCAGGGATGTGATTGCTTCCACCGATCTTTTCGCTTTCGTGAATTTTTCTTATTTTTCCACTTATCAAAGTTTTCCCACAATTTTCTCATTGATCTCGGAGATTAAAATTTCCTGACAATCATAGAACCTGCATGCGTTCAATCTTCCCCAAACCACCGATGGAATTATTATCTCCTCCCCCCCTTATTTTTCTGTAATGTTAGACTCTATCGGAATTATTTATTACATTACATTGGTATGTTACAGCCATTTTGCAGAACGTTACGCTGATGAAATGGCAGTTATTCCTGTAATTATGGCGAGCGTTATCGCCGTTATTACGTTGCTGTGTGATACTCATTTTAGTCGAGTCTTACTCCAAAATAATAGTTACTGACGTTATTGCAGAGGTTTGCATTTGTCGGACATAGTACAGTTCAGCTAAAATTCGAATTTCGACTTTTTTTTTTAATTGAAATTTTCATCATTCCTGAGATCGATACAAATCTGTATTACAATTTTGTTGGACTTAAAAGTCTGACAATCACGGAACCTTCTTACCGGGCATTTCGTCTGCACCTGTACGGGCATTTCTGCCGATTGTTGGTTTAATATAATTGCCGAGATTTGCGCCCGTACGGCGGCCGCTATCACCGATATTTACGTTGAAGTAGCTGTAATTTCCCCTTAGATTTAAGCCGTTTTAACTGATGCTATTGGCGAGATTCGCGACGTCGTTTTGGTGTCATTCGCCTAGACTTCCGCTGATGTGAAAGCCGCTATGTACGTTATTAGTGTGTATGTGAGGATCGTTTTCACCGTTTGGTTTGAATTAATGATGAATGATTAGAATTTTAATTTAATTTTGCACAAGAAATTAATCCAAATCGTCCCAGTTTTTATTATGTATCCTTATTTAAAATTGTAATTTTAACTGCTATTGAATGTAAAATTGCTTATTTTAACTTGAAAAACAATTTTACATTTAACTATCGATGTAAGTAATAGTTTAAAGTTAAAGCATTTTTTTTATGTATAATTGTTTAAAATTAATTGTCTGGGGAAAATGTGTTTATTTTGTAAAAATTTTGCTTGGGTATTGTACTTAACTAACTTACGGCGGCTACAGCTGATCTTAAACAAAAAAGAAAATTTCAAATAATGCAAATAATGAAATTGAACAAATTGGACAACAAAATTATGCAAACTAAAAAGCCAATGAAAATAGTGTAACTCCCCCAATCCAACTACATTTAAAGATTTTTTTTTTTTTTTTTTTTTTTTATTCAAATGCACAAATTGATATATAATTCATAAAATATAAAAATTTTACTTTACGAAAATATTTTAAAGTAATTATTGATTTTTGAAATTTGATTACAATTTCAAGTATTCAGAAAATAAAAATAGTTAATATAATATACAGAGTATTTGTTAAATGTGTGTGTGTGTGTTTGATCCATTTTGACATGATTTATGGTTTGACTTTATTTTTAAAATTTTACTTAAGAAAACAGCTTATTAAATCTGAAATATAATACTAGAGTCCTCTTTTCTTGAGATTAGATTGTAATGAAAAAAAAAGTGTGATTTTAAAGTATAATTGCACATGCACAGTACAGGTACACTATACATACACTACACTAAATGAAGCAATTTGGTATTTGTGTCATAAATGTGTAAAGATAAACAGTACATGCATCGTAATTTTCTTTATGATGGTGAATTTGAATGTTCTTTTACTTGAAAGTTTATTATTTATATATATTTTGTCGATAACTTATAATCAGGGAAAAAATTGGGTGTTACAGGGAATAATCAGGGAAATATCAGGGAATTTTAAAATAACTTTTCTGTGGACACCCTGTTTCTGCAGTTCTGGTCTTCTTGCATTCTAATCAGATGTCCCATTTTATCCTTTGAATTTTAATGAATTTGATCACTTCAGGCTCTTTAAAGATTTCATATAGTTCTGAATTTATTGCCTTCACCATGAACCATCTAATTGAATTCAACCACAAATACTTTGTAGGACTTTTCTTTTAAAAATTGCCATTGCTTCCTCGTCTCTCGAGGTCGACACCCATGTTTCAGATGCGTATGTTAAGACAGATCTTATTCAAGTTTTCTATAAACGAAGTTTAGTTCTTAATTTTAGAAAACTAGACCTCATATATTTTTTTAGACTGTTGAAACATGTAATCTTCCTAAAAAAAAAATCTAACCTTCATAAAAAAAAAAAAAAAATTCGAAACCAAATAAATTATATAAGGCTTTTTCGTAGTTTATTTCATTTATATTTTATTTAATTGATTTTGTGTAAGAATAATGATATGCTCTAAAATCTGAAAATTTTCCAAAATCCAAAATCGCTGACTCCGAATCGCATCTTTGCCGACCAAACGGTATAGTGGTTAGCGTGCTGGCTTCTAGACCGCGAGGTTGCGGGTTCGAGTCCCGTGTTGGCATGGGTGTTTGTAAATGTATGTTGGCTTGTCTAATGACGAAATGTTTCGGCGCATTATAGCCCTCGTGTTGCTGACGGCGCCAGATAATCTGAATACAACCAACCGAATCGCATCTTTAAAATTAGGTAACCCCCTTCCATTAGATATACAGGTTTTTTCAAAAGAGGCTCCCTATGAAATGACATGACTCTGAAACTGGGAGTGAGGGAAGAGACAAGTGTAAAAATGGATGGACAGGTTTAGAATTTTAAATATATTGGTTTGCAAAATTAGTTTGGTTATTGAAATATGGTAGCATATTATTATAAAATATTTTGCAGCAAAATAAGTTCAAGAAAAGTGCCCTTTTAATTAGACAGTGTAGCCCAAATGGTCACTTTTGCTGTATCCAGTGATTTTGCAAGACAGCTGTGTTTTCAGTACCCCATATCCACCTGTTTCGTTTATTGACAAATCCATCCCAATTAAGAAGGGCTTACCGTATATGGATGGGTGAACCATATGCAGCTGTCATTGAAGTTAATCCCATCAATCAATGTTGCAAACTGGTGTATTTGAAATTCCATACCTGTCTCTTCAACATGCCACTTGTCTCTTCTTCTAATGTTTCACAGTTATGGCATTTCAGAGTTAAGAATTTCTTTCTCTGGTAAACCCTGTACACATGATATGCCTCGATTTTATACTGCTACAACAAATAAATCCTTTACCTGTTAAATGTATCGATCTCTATTGAAATCAAACCCAATTTTTTTTTCTTGTGATTTGTTGCAGAGTGGCCTATAAACCTAGAAATCAGGTAAATGTCGGGAAGCTTTCTGATTCTGGAAAAAATCAGGGAATTTGTTGAAATTTCACAAAAATCGGGGGAAATTTCGGGCATGTTTTCCTGTTCTTCAGTATTTTGGCACCATTTTCCTGGAGATTTGTGGTGGTAATCGTCAGAAGTTTAATGTTACAGAATATTTTGGACTTTTCGTTACCACCAAAACTATTTTAAAAAGTTGAAATGTTATCTCTTTAACATACTTGTTCTATTGATCAGAGTGTCTACATATCTGGAAAAATTTGGGAAATTTGAAAAAAAGTTTGTCGTAAAATCAGGGAATTGTCAGGGAACTTTTTTCCTGAAATTTGTGGCCACCCAGTTGTAAGCTTAATTCTGCAAGTCATTTTCAATCTTCTTAAGTCAGCACTGTATTCTATCTAAGTAAAATATATACTGTATTTTAGAAGACATGTTGCATTGCTATATTTTATTTAAGGATGGACTAATGTCAAACATACCCAACAACAAATATATACCTAAGAATTTTTAAATTTTTGAAAAGTTTTTAATCTTAATTTACTATAGTAATTACAAAACTCAATGTACATAAATTATTAAAAAAAAAAAAACCTAAAAAATCAGAAGATTGGTGTTAAGTGTGATATACTAAATTACTGTATACAAATTGATTTTTTGAACAACAATATTTTCTTTAAAAAGTGAATTTCATCATCAATCTGCCTTTTAGAATTTTCTTGGGTATACAAGTAAATGTTAAGAAAGAACTATTTAACTGTGGTTGCAGTATAGCCACAAACATTTGATTTTGTCAAAATGGTAAAATTCAATAAAATGCTTTAAAGCCTGTGAAAACAGTTTGCTAAGTCCTGGACACATTTCAAAAGATTTGAATTGCATTTTGTTAACTTGAATAAATTATATTGCATTTTGCATAATTTCATTCTTAGTAGTTCAATAAAATATTTTTTTTATTGAATTTTGATTCTTTTTCTTTACAGCTGGCTCATGGTGCTGATCCCACCATGAAGAACCACGAAGGACAAACTCCATTTGACCTGGCTACTGTAAGTAACAGCAGTGAATTCAATTTGTTATCTTTTTGACCTTCCATTATCTATTATGACCTATTTTAGTGTCCCATTCCCGAAAAGTAAAATACTAATAGAAGGGACAATTTCCGCATTTTTTAAAAATGAGTGAAATTAGTTTTTATTTATGAAGAATTTCTTTCCGATTCCAAATATTGAAATAAAAGTTTTTTAAAAAAAAATAGTTATTTAAGTATTAAGAAAAGAAAGTGCCCGAAAACGTTGTCCGATCAAAACACTTCTCTAAAGCTGTGACGTCATGACATCTTTCCGTTCTCTATAGTTATCGTGAGGTTTCTGCCTAATAGTTGGTGTTGATTTGGTAGGCAGTTGCCATATCTCTACAGGTTGGCGTAGAAACTTGCAAAACTGGTTTCTGCTGCTGCGTTTCAAGCCAAGTTGTTTCAGATGAAGTGACGTCACATTCAGTTCGAGCCGAATGAATCGTTTTCTCGACAAAGTCTAACAGATGAACTTAGGTTGCAAATTTTTTTTAAAAAGCGCATTGACCAGAAATTTTTGTGTTTATGGCCTTTTTGAAACATTTAGAATTGAAAATATATATATTTTTTTAATAATGCGGGAATTGTCCATTCCTACCTGCCTGTTCAAAATATCAAAATGTGTTTCTTCAATTTACAGGCTGAGGATGTTAAATGTCTTCTGGTGGATGCGATGCCCCCTCCCACTCTCCCTCCCACCACAAAAAGCAGCTCCTCTTCTACACCTGTCATGCTCTCTGCAAGGTCAGTATACAAAATCTTTCTTTATTATAAATTAGTCTTTTCCGAAAGGTGGATCTTAGGATAGCCGGCAAAACTCTTGATTTAAAAGTATATGCTCCATAAAAACACTTAGCAGTAAAATCTTGTGAGGAATGTGCTTAATAATAAATGTATGTATTTTTTTCTTTAATTATGATAGTGTTTTAAGTGAAAAGAATGAAAAAGATGTAAAAATAAGTTTAAAATTTGCGATTCTGATTATTACAAGTTTGTGTTGCTCGCAAGTTAGAAATAATGGAACTTTTTATTGAATTTTTATTCAAAAGTCCCCATTCTCAACAAAAGTGTCTTTAAAATGTTGTCCAAGTTGAAATATGCTGTGAGTATGCTTGAAAGTTTTTTTTTGTGCTATAGACATAAAAATATAATTACAATTGTTACATTTGGGCACTATTATGTTAAATATTTACATTTTCTATATAAGAATATGATGGCACAATTTTCCACAAACTACAGAAATTCATTGTTTTATATTACTTAATAAAGAAATAGATTTAAATATTTTTAAAAATTAAAAATGATATACACTGTTTCTATGGTATTTGAAATAGCAACTTTCCTAACTTTATTGTCCAAAAAATATGTAATTTGCTGTAAAATTTTACACATATATCTGTAGCCCGGATGAAAAGCGCACTATGTCACAAAAAACAAATTTTACTGGGGAACCATATAGTGATGCTTTTCTTTTATGTTTTGATGAAACAAAGTGCTTTTCAAAAACGTCTAAATCGGTTATTATTTAACCTAGGACATAGTTCTTCATTCCACTAGAAAGAGCGGAAAGAGTGATGTAAGATGGTGCCAAAACCTCAATTTCAAAAAATTTGGGCATAGTGTGTGTGCTTTTCTTCCAGGATACAGATATTTAAATTAATTTTCTGTTACAAAATAGTTTCTCTTTTAATTACATTTTAAAGGTTGTGTGGTGACAGTAAAGAACCTTTAAAGCAGAAAACCTTAAATGTTGTGGTGTTGTCAAAATAATAATAATAAGACATTTAGCTGAAAAAATGGCCACATATTGCTTTGGACTGCATTCTATTTAAAAAATGACAAATTTATGATCAAGGGTCTATTGTCTCTTTACATTGTTATGTATATATAAGTATCATGTGACAGTAATTTTCATTAAATAATTCTGTAATTTATGCTATTTTTTCCATAAAGAATTGGTATTCTAAAACTTTGTAGCAAAGTTCCCAAAACAATTCTACTTTATGGATAAAAACTAGCCATTCAAAAATTTGCCTTCTCAAAATTTAAGCTTGAATATGTTTCTGATTTTTTATTCAAATGTATATATATATATAAATATATATATATATATATATATATATATTTCCTCTTTTGGCAACAGCAAAACAACTTTATGGATAAAAACTAGCCATTCAAAAATTCTGAATGTTTCTGATTTTTTATTCAAATGTATATATATATATATATATATATATATATATATATATATATATATATATATATATATATATATATATATATTCCTCTTTTGGCAACAGCAGTGTGTCTCCTCCTCCACTCTGCCCTCTTGTAGTCTCCTTGGAACCGGATCTAGCCAGTTCTGTCGTACCGCAGCGTGTAGGTGTTGCGTCTGGGTCCCAACATGGGGATGGTTGTGTGGACTTTGACCAAGGAGAAGCTCCTGACCCCACCATGCAAAACGTCGGAATCCATGGATTCCTCCTCAGTCTCGGACTTGACCACCTGTCGGATACATTTGACCGAGAACAGGTGAGCATACAAGCTCCTTTTGATTCATGAGTAATTTAATTGATGGGCAATAAAATCAGTATTACACAGTAGGGTTCTTGAAATAATAAGAATTGTTAGAAATTTGTTTACTGTTTTTTTGGTTACATAAATCGTGAATGAAGTCGAAAAGCTGCTGTACTAAATGTTGATGTTAAACAGTTGCGTGAAATGTCACCTTTATTCTGCACTTTTAAATTAAAAGGTTTTCGCGATTTTTAAAATGCACTTTTTGTCTTTTCTGAATCGTAGCTAGAAATTGCACCTTTTGTCATTGGTGTATGGTATTGGATTTGATACTTTTAAATGATGTAGAATTCTGCATTCTTTAAGGAAGTATTTGATTTGTTAAAATGTGCATTAAAAACTTGGATTTAAGGACTTTTTAAGTTATGAGTACATTGTTTTACTGTAGATTTTTGTCTTTTTTGAGATTTTTTTGTGTGAGCCTCTCTAAGATGTTTTTCTGGATGTCATGAGGGTAAAGCATCAGTACATTTAACTAAATAGTAAAAAAAAAAAAAAAAATTGTTAATGGTCTTTAAGTTTCCAATAGTGACTATTTAAAAAAATAAACATCTTGAAAACATTTGCTCACAGGGGATTTATATGTTTATTGGATTATCAATGAAATCCAAAATGATTGTTTCTTTTTACTCTTAATAAACATACAAGTAGTTCCTCTGTGAGAAACTGCTTTTGATGTGTTCATTTTTTAAAAAAGATTTACTTTGAAAACACCCTGTATGAACAATGAGCATAATCACAAGTCCACTTACACTGGTTACAAATATGTTTTCTGCAATTGAGAAAAGTTTTTTTTTTTCAGACTGTAAGGATTTTTTTATATTTTTGGTTTTAAGTTTTAATATTTTAACTTTAGATTATGATATTATATAATTGGTTATTGCTTTAAATGCACTTGGTTCTCTTTTCATTATTGATTGTTTTATGTTTGTGAGGTTTTCGTATAAATTACTTATCATCTTTTTTTTTTTTTGGCAGATTACTCTCGATATCCTTGCTGAGATGGGTCATGAAGAATTGAAGCAAATTGGGGTTAATGCATATGGACATAGGCATAAACTTCTAAAGGGCATAGAAAAATTGTATACTGGTCACAGTGAGTTTATATTTCTTTTACCTATTTATAAGGCCCGAGTTTATTCCCCAAAAAATAGCTTACTAGAATGTCTAAGCCTTCCTTCATCATATCTTCAAGCATTTAGTTTTCCAGTTTTAATTTTGTGTGTGTATTTTCCTAAAAATGTCATATTTTAATGTTTTGCTCTAAGATTAATTAGTAGTTATAAAAAATTTCTAATTATAAATAAGTTGATAAAATTTGTTTAATTGGGTAATTGTAAGCTACTAAATTGTGGCTATTTATTATTTTTTACATTGTAGACCTTGTTAACTGTAGCTAGAAGCTAAAAAGTAACTCATTTTATTTCAAAGAAAAACTTGCAAAATCCAAATTAAGCAGAAATGCACTTGGAAACTTCATGGAAAGTCATGAATTTGGACATTGGGTAAATTTTGTCATGGAAAGTCATGATTTTGAGCAAAAAAATGACCATAAATCATGTTAAAACAGTGAATGTCATGGATTGCTAAACACTTTAATTAAAATCACTTGACTATGACATCATAAATGGCAAGATCACTGTTCATCTCTTCGATGATCCATCTTCGTTTTTATTTATGTTTCGACAGAACAACGGTCACTGTTAAAAACCTCGACCAATGCTAAAATTTCTGGACTCCAAACTTGTGACATCGCACAAGTAAGGTCTCATAGGTGAAACAAATTTATAATATAAGAACTGATTTGATATGCTTGCGTTTACAATTTTTCTTCTTTTTTCTTAACACAGTGCACTACAGTTTTGTATTGTTGGTATCAAAATATTTGATTTTTGATTATGTAATTTAATATGTTGTTATTATTATCTTATTCTTTCTTCAGATATTTCCTTATTTTTAAAGATTGATTAGCTTTTCAAAGAATGGAGAATTGTTTCTCCCTTTTTCTTCTGATTTCTGATGATCTTTGTTACTGAAACAAAGATTTTATACTTATTATAAAATAAAACTTTATAGAAATCATTTTATGGTATGATTCGTCTTATTTTTTTATGCGACTTCTTGAGTCATGGAAAATTATTTGCTTTATTCTTGGAAAAGTTATGGATTTGCCACATTTTAATTTTGCAGAAACCCTTTCAGTAATAATTTTCCTTTCCTACTTCATAACATAATTATATTCAAGTTTGAAACAAACATGCTTTTTTTTTCATATTCTATGTGAGTTATAAAATTAATCATATATATTTGTTATTCAAAACTCAACTTCATTTTTAATCGACCTAGATTACTCTCTTAATACTATCACTTCAAAGTAACTTTCAACTTATTAAAAAATAACTTTCTGGTAATTGTTTATTAATGCTGCGTTCTTCAACAGATGCATCAACATTCATGCCCAACAAACCCGGTACTGTGTTAGTAGAGCTTAGTCTGGAGGACAAAGAATACCAAGCCGTCGATGACGAAGTGGGTATCTTTTTCTTTTGCAGTCACTTAAAATTTAAAATTTCGATGAAAATGTGCTTAGGTTTGCTAATTTCCTTAACTTCAGATCTAAATTCTAGTAAAACTATTCTTATGAAGTTAGTTCCTTAACCTTTATTAACCTATTAAATGGGTATGACAAAATATTTCGTCTTACTCGGGAGACTATTTCAATAGGCACAAGAACATTTTCTGTCTTAGAGATTAACCTTAATATGTTGAACGCATTATGTTTTATGTACTTCTTGTCTATTAAATCCTAGCGTAGTTATATGCCGTCATGTTGTTGACGGGTCACATACTTTCATATTTTTGCAATCTGTCATTGGAGCGCTATTCACAAAAAAAATGGCTGCTGCATGCACTCATCTGCTCATATTTTGTGATAACACTTGAAATCTGATCAGAGCTAAAAATTACGAGGCGTCTTTGGCTGCGTTAAACGCTTAATTGCAGTAGAAATAGACAGCAGGAATCATTCCCGAACAAACATTTCGAATTTAAACAATTTACTTTAATTTTAGTCTTTATTTTCCTATTTTACATATTAACATCAACTTGTCGACTTGAGCAATTGTTATTTTCTTGAAAATATGTCTGAAAGTGATTGCAAGGAAGAAAATATTTGTTAATTGCTCAAGAGTGAAGATGAAATATTGCCCTTGGAGATCAAGTAAACGCTGCCGAATTATAAGAGTTTCGAAGAAGCCAATTAGGAAATGAGTTGAACAAAAATTTATTCCCTACTGAAAAGGATAAATAAGGCTGCTGCAACCAATAGCTTATGATTAATCTCAACATTCTGTTTTCAATAGTACTGCATTTTGGTCATTAATTTCTGTTGAAGTGCACTATGGGCAAGGCTCATCCCAGATCGATCCGGCTTGGTTGAGTTAGTTTATTTCTTTAGTGTCGTAAGGTAACGGCATATATTTTTCAAAAGGTTTTATGCAAATTTTTATGTTACATGTAAAGTTTAAGTGTTTTTACTACGATTAAGGGGACTTGGTACCCTTCAAACTTTTTTCTTTATTTAAACCTTTAAATTATAATGTTTATATATTTGAAAGGTTTATATATCTTCTAAGTAAAAACTAAGTTTTATTTGAAAAAAAAATTCACATAGTGCTCTAAATTTTTAAAATTTGTAAATTTTTAAAAAAATTCATCCAATTTCAAATTCTATCTTCTTTTTAGTTTTTCTGATCTTCTGATTTTTATAAAAAAAAGGTTCTTAGTAGTGTACTCTAACTTTTTAGGCATCGTATTTAGAATAAGTAAAATAGTTTTCAAGAAAAACGATAATTACTGAACCTGTATCTAAAAAAAGCACGAAAAACTGGTATTTTTCAACACTTGAATTTGTAAGAAAAAAAGTTTTTATTTTATCCAAAAGTTCATACCTATTTTTGTAAAATAGATATTAAGAATGACACACAAAAAAATTTCAAGTCATTTCATTCATATTTGCTGAAGTTATAGCATTTTGAGTAAGGTGGAAATTTCAAAAGTCACGAACTGTGAAAAACGCTTTCGAAACATTAATGCAGCAATACTAAATTCTCCATAAAAATATAGTTTTTCTGCTATTGCAGTTATTGGATCAACTCAAAAACTTGCCAGAATAAGGAGAAGGTTTCAAAGATTATAAAGAAGCAAAAAATAGAAAATTTATAAATTTATTATTTTTTGTGAAAACAAGGAGTAGCAAAGTCCCCTTAAATATGATGAAGTTTAGTAGTTGATTGACTTGCAATGAACGTTAAGATTTTCTACTCGCGTGTCCCTTTATTTAAAACCACTACGCATAAAGTCTGAGGGAAACAACTTCCATCTAGTGAACATTTAAGATTCCGTCGATCGATGGCTGGTGGTCTGTCCTATGGATAGCTCCAATAAATCATGTCATCTGACCTAAATTCTTTACCATATGGCTATTTTACACCCGTTTGTTGTGATCATAAACACTATTTTAAAATGCAACTGTTTCTCCTTGTTAGATGCAAGCGACCATCCGAGAGCATCGTGATAATGGTCATGCTGGTGGAATATTTTCTAGATACAACATTCTCAAGGTAAGGTATTGGGTTTCATGCATAATTCTCCCATCCATGTATTACTTAAATCTTTGGTGTATGCCACAATATTTGGTTTTGTATGAAGGCAAGAATTCAGAATTGAAGTTGAAAGCATTTTTATTTTAAGAAAAAAAGTTGGCATCTTCCAATTTGACTTAACCACTTTCAATCAGTGGTATTTGGTTTTCTTGGTCTTTGTCAGGACCATAAAGCCTGAGGTCGTAACTGTCAAGGAAATAAGGATCAACCTACTAAAACCAATATTAACACACAGCATCTAATCATGACTGAGTTGTATACTCTCTTAATATTATATACTCTCTTAATATTGCTTTTGCAAAGAGACGCTTTACATGGATGCCCACAGAAAAATTTGCAGGGAGGTGCAAGACTAGATTTTTATTAAAATCATTAATTTTTTAGAAATTTTAATTATAGTTATGCATTTTAAATTTTACTCTTTGAGAATAGTTTAAAAAAATTCATGGTATATATTTTTGAAAGCACACTCCTATTAAAAAGAAGAAGAAAAAAAAATTTTTAAAATATATTTTTAATGGATTTTTTATCATCCAACTAGATCTCATGGCATTCAAGAGATAGTGTTTAGAACAGAGGAACACAAAGATGCAAAAATACAGAAGAGTTAAATATTTCTTCCAAGTTTTGGAAACAATTAAAAAAAAAAATTAAAATCAAATACAAAGGCAGTATTGGATATGTTTTATTGAATTCTAAAAATAGGTTTCAGGATAGTATATCGGAAGACTTTAAAAGCAAAATATTTTTCATAGAATTTTGAGAACTACACAAGAAATGATTATACAATAAAAGAAATAAATACTTCTATTTAGCCTCCAATAATCCTAGACTACAGGCGCCAGTAGCTATAAAAAACGACATAGAAAAGAAACAAAAGACTAATAATAAAAAGAAAAACTAATGCTTATTGTAACATAAAAACCGAAATTTCATATGTGCTTTTATTTTTATCTTGAAATTTACACCTTTTCTCTCATATATATTTTTTTTTAATTTTCAAGAATTAGGGGGGTGCATGTGCACCTCCTTGCACCCTCCTGGGGGAGCCCATGACGCTTTAATAAAATTTTGAATCTCCCCATCTAGCTGACTAGTTTTAAATATTTCATCATAATACAAAATACAATACACTGAGATTTTGAAGAAAAAAATGACACAATAACTGGAAGTATGAAACATATAAATTTGTGATTCGCCTTAGAGAATATCTTTACAAACAAGGAAGGATTTTTCCTAATCAGGATTTAAAATTTCATTTAAATTGGGCAATGAGTTGAAATTACTACTATTATTTTGTTATTTAATAGAATAGTCCTGATTACCTTGTTTACCTTTTTAATGCTATTCAATTAAAAATAAAAATACTTTTTTTATATTTAACTTTATAGTTAAATAAAGTGAACCAAAGCTTATTGAAAATAATTTATTATACTCGTGAAATGATGTGTAAGATAATGTAATAAATTTGAATTCTAATATAAATGGATTGTACTATGCTTCATTAATGAGCATATAGTCAGTTTATGGTGCTCTAGATCTTTCTGGCTGTTTGTGTTTGTTCAATATACTGTCGGAAAGCATCTGATTATTGAAAACTAGTGTAGAATGAACTAATTGTTATTCTAAGATATTTTATCATTCCAAATACCTTTCTAGATTAGATAATTTATACAGAGGGGCCACAAAACCTGGAAATCAGGGAATTTTTTTTTTTTTTTTTAAGGTAACGTTTCCCTTTTCATTTGTTTTGTTGCCATTTATCCGAAGAATTGTGGTGGTAATCGTTGTTCAAGTTTCATGTTACGGAATAATTTCAACTTGTCATTACTGCTGAAACTATTTTTAAACAATTAGCATGTTATATCTTTAGAATACATGTTCTATTTGATCACATACCTGGACAAGTTAAGGAAATTAAAAAAAAAAAATTGTCGTAAAATCAGGGAATTTTTTAGAAATACCTTGGGGAATAATCAGGGAATATTTTTTCTCTGAATTTTGTGACCACTCTGTTATAGGATCCACTTGTGTTTTCTTTTCCAAAACTTACACCAATTCACCTCACATCCATATTTTTTCTGGAAATGACACTTGTTTATTTATCTCTACCCCTGAAAACATTTCAATATATTTTGGTTTTCTAGATCCAAAAAGTGCGTAATAAAAAGCTGTGGGAAAAGTACTGCCACAGGCGGAAAGAAGTCGCAGAGGAGAACCACAGCCAAGCGAATGAGCGTATGCTCTTCCACGGATCTCCTTTCATCAACGCCATTGTTCAGAAAGGATTCGACGAGAGGCACGCGTACATAGGGGGCATGTTTGGAGCAGGTATGATGCGTTGTTCAAGGTTATTAGATTTTAAAATAAATATTGTTGCCCGCTATAAAAACTTTAAAAAAAATTACTTTATTGTGCAATATTTAGTTTACAATTATTCCTTACTTTGGAAATTGTGATAGTTTAAAATATGCATATGATACGTATTTTAGCATAAGTCATTAGAGAATCTTGAAAACATTTGAACTTGAAAGAAACATTGCAAACTGAACAATACACAAGGTTTTTTATATATAAAATGCGTTCTTTTTCTGGAAATATAAATTACCATAAATATTATTGCTGCCCATTTAAAAATTCCACAGAATACTACTTTTAATTAACCATAGTTTTGAAAATACATCATATTGTAGTTCTGGACTTGTTCGATGTTTATTTGATTCTGGTGATAATATTAGTAATTTAAACTGTTTTAGTAGTTGAATTGAATTGTCACATTGACTGTTGTGATGAAAGAAATCAAATTATTTCTTGATGGAATAAATCTTATCCTTATTTTAATAAGGAAAGAAGTTGATAGCATTTTTTAGAGTTTACTATAAATTTTACTTGGCTATAAATATTTTTAGCTATAAATATTACTTGAAAAAGCTTTTTATAATTTTTGTTATTAGATTAAATTAGTATGTAAGCTAAAGATTAATTTTTTTCATGTTTCAGTATTGTAGGTATTCCTGCAATAAATATGGTTAAATAAATAATTTTAGAATTTGTATGTAATAAAACTTTTTTGAAAATCACTTCCTCGTATGTATATAATTACTTATTAACACCACTTACAAATTTAATCCTGTTTTGCATCTTAATTGTCTGATTGTTCATTCAAGTACTATTACCTAATGTTTATTATCTAGTTGTAGGGCATTTCTAACAACATGTAATTAATCCTTATTTTTTCAGCTACAATGCAGCATGGCTATTTGTTGTTGTACACAAAATAAAGTGTTTTCTTTCTTCAGAGTATTTTATTAGACCACTTCACAATTCTTCCTTTAGATGTATTTACAAGAATTATCATTTAAAATTTAGTGACAAATGCCTTAAATAAACTTGCAAGTAATAATTTCATTTAAAAAAAATAATAATAATAATAATAATAATTTCGGAAAAAATAAAAAAAAAATTCAGAAAAATAAAAATTCACATTAGATCACTTAGGCACTTAGTGTCATAATTTTAGATTCAAGCTTAGACAAAAAGATAGTTTGAGTGCAAATACAACACAATGTAATGAAAATGTGCTGTATTTTATCCTTTTCTTGCAAATTCGGAATTTTCTTATGTTAGGTACTTTAAAAAAAAAAATTAAAAAATAAGCATCTTGTAAATATGTGGCTTTCAAAAACTCCAAATGCAGACATGTTTAACGGTTACATTGTCTACTATTCGTATTGTGGATAAAAAAAAATCTATTTTATAATAATATGCATATTTTCTTTGTAGGTATATACTTTGCTGAAAACTCATCTAAAAGCAATCAGTATGTTTACGGTATTGGTGGAGGTACAGGTTGTCCACTTCATAAAGACAGATCTTGTTATATTTGTCAAAGGTAGGTTGGATTATTTCTGTTATTGCCTTTTTAAAAAACCAATTATTCATAATGTCAAAGTGTTTATTTTTATTGTATTATTTTTTAAAAAGTACTGCCAATGTTAAGAATGTAAATATCCATAAAATTGTATAATTTTAAAATGCTAGCAAATATCCTAGTCAAGTTCAAAATCACGTAAAAATTATAATATAATAGCTGATATTTATTAAAAAATCAACAAGTTAATCCAACCAAAATGTAGGTATTTTCTGTTTCTAAAACTATTTTAATTTCTACTAGAATATTTGTTCTCTCTTTGATAGAGTTACTCATCAAAATCACACCACTTGTTAACTAAATCCAAATTTTTGTACTTGATAATTACAGGTATAAAAAAAGCTCCTGAAAGGCAACTTGTGGTATGACTTTCAGTCAAACTCCTTGAATTACCTGTGTTATTTACTCCTGAATTCTCTTTAAATACTATTGTTATATTTTATGTTAATTTCCTGTTTTCTGATAACATGATTATATTGCTAACAGCAAGTAACAGGACTATATTTCAAATTTATACAAAGATATTTACATAAAGCCAACTTTATCAAGTAATAATTTACGAGTTGATATGTTACTTTCTGATGCTACTGTAACAAATATTTGTTATTGTTTAATATATTTTTATAGAATATTTTCTTGAATGTCTTGTTTTTTTAGCAGCTCTGCAATTTTTTATGCAATGCTGTGCTTTACTGCTAGTATATTATATTTTTATACAAAATAACTTGAATATATAACTAATAATTTGCTATATAATTAATATAAGCACTTTTATGAAGTCAAAATTTTAAATAAACAAAAGCCAAATAAAAAATTTAGGAGCAAGACATCAAAAAATTTCATGTCGTTTTCTCAAGCTTCAAACCTCTTGTGAAATTTAAATCTGATTTTAAGATTGTGATCTGACTTTTAATGGAATATATATAAACACTGCAGTCAGCAGCCTCAGAATTAGCTCAAACATCAAATTGAACATTAGAGGCTCCTAGATAAAGATGTGAAGATTGTACACATGATATTGACTAAATTTTAATTGTCATAAATAAATACTATGATCAATACTTCCAATTACTTATCAATGCCAATAACAATGTGAAAAACTTTCATTAAGCTGTTGTAACGGAGAAAAAAACTTTAAAGAAATTTTAATGGTTCAAAGTTATGGAAAATAGGCTCTCCTGAACAAATACAAAAATGTGATATGGTGTCCTTTACCTCCGGGATACAGATTTTTAGTAGTTATTTATATGACTTTATCTGACTAAACTTGCATAAAACCTCTTCAGAGAAAATTTCTGGCTGCACCGTTGTTCTGTACACACATTAGTACACAACTATGTTCTTATTCAGCTATTTTTGTAGTTCAAACAAATGTTGCATATATTTCCCTCTCTTTTACATTTTGACTGTTTTCACCTCTGAACTTTGCAGTCTTAAGCTTCAAGTTTGTAGTTCTTTCTTTCATCTTCAGCTTTACTAAATACTTTTTGGAAGTGCTTACTTACGTTTCAAAATAAGTTACCTTTCTTTATTTCAGTAAGTCGATAATCATTTTATTGTCACTCAACAAGTTTTCAAAATGTATAACAGTTTATTTTTTCCTCTTTAATAATAGTGTCTTTGTGTTTCAGACAACTTGTGTTCTGCCGTGTGACGCTGGGCAAGTCATTCCTGCAGTTCAGCGCTATGAAAATGGCACATGCACCTCCAGGCCACCATTCTGTTATAGGCAGGCCAAGTGTAGGCGGCCTATCCTACCCAGAGTACGTTGTCTACAGAGGAGAGCAGGTAAGAAGCATTCTGTTCTTTGCTTGGAATGGCCTTCTTGAGATTTATTAAGAAAGTCTGTATCTTTTTACAGACTCGCAAAAATATTTATTGCATAAAAAGAAAGGACTCATTTAAAAAAAAAAAAATTACCTTTTATAAAAGGGTCCTTTAAAATTTTATACTTAAGATGTATATTTTAATTGAATGTTTTCGTGATATAGTTTTTTTTCTTTGATACAGTGTTTAAGCTGTTGTACAAAATTTCTTTTTCATAAAAGCTAAAATTACAATTTTCATATTACTAAAATGCTTACGAGTTCTCTCACTTGTGATGTTTAATTTTACACAATTAAGATACTTTTATTATGAAGTTATTAACTTTAAATATAAAGCTATTTTATATCAAATATCAACTGGAAAAATATTTTTTATCCTTCAGTTCTTTTAGGTCGACAACTAACTTCAAGATAACAAATTTGTGGTGGTTTTTAAAATTTTTTTCGAAATATTTTTGTAAAAGTGCTAAACCACACTTTCTAATTTTAGCATTTAACAAAGTTCTTAAGTTTAATTAGCAGTTTGCTAACTAAAATAACACTGCAGCTTAATCCCTGTTTTGATATTCAATGTGTTTTCTTTTTTAAAAAAATTCAAGATTTCCCTACAAATTGTTAGTAGTAATTTTACTAGGTAGAAATGTGGCGCTTTAAGCAATGTGCCTTAATGTAGTATTGAATGAAAATTAAATTTTCCTCCTTATAAATGTCGTCCTTGAAGTGTCTGCCAGACTGACTTGTACCCAAGAGGCAAAAACTATCTTAGATCTTGAGATTGAGCCTTCTCTGGCTCTCTGCAGCATCTCTTTTCAAAGTCGGTTTGTGATTGGAGCTTTCTGATTTTGGAAAAAATCAGGGACATTTTAGGGAATTTTTTTTATTTCATGAAAATTGGGGAAATTTATTATTTTGAAGTTACTCTTCTCCGTTGATCCATATTTTGGTGTCTTTTACCCAAAGAATTGTGGTGGTAATTGTTAGAAGTGTAATATTATGGAATAATTTAAACTTTTCAATACTGCCAAAACTATTTAAAAAACAAATTGGCATATTATCTCTTTAGCATACATGTTCTATTTAATCAGGGTGTATACACATCTGCAAAACCTGGAAAAATTAAAAAAAGTTTGGTATAAAATCAAGGAATTTTTAAGAAATCTATTGGGGAACTTATTTTCTGGAATTTTGTAGCCACCCTGAATATTAATAGACATGATGACGATTGTGACAGTTATTCTTGTTTTGGTTTGTGGGAATTTACCAAATTTTCTTACATCAAGACATTTCCCTTTGGAGACCTCCCAGATGCTAATCCTTCTTTTCATAGGAATACTTGTAGTTTTTATTTTCGAAAGAGTTGTAGTTTTATTTTTGAAAGATAATCTCTTGGTTTCATCAGTTAATGTTCTAAATTTTATAAAAATCGGTTACTACAAGCTACCAAATGCTGTCTAACCTCAAGTACTCTGTATGCTGGAATTGTAGCAGCCGCCAACAGATGGCATTGCATGTTCCCACCAGTAAATTAGTTTACAACAAATTCAGTAAAATAAAAAGCTGAGTAACCTGTCTTTACCTTGAGAATCCTTTTGGTAGGCATGGGCTACAAAGAGCTACATTGGTGACCCGGACGTGATACACAATTCACAGTTGACTTGCTAATTGCAAAAAAATACGCCACTCAAAAAAAATAAAAAAAAATCGGTGAACTTAATAAAGCTCTCCCAATCACGCAATTACACTATCAACTGGTGGTATCATCAGAGTGGCCACAGAACTGGGAAAACCTGGAAATCAGGGAAATGTCAGGGAGCTTTCTAATTCTGGAAAAAATCGGGGGAAATATCAGGGAACTTTTTGAAATTTCATGAAAATCAGGGAAATTCTGTATTGTTTAAGGCACGTTCATCCATGTTTTGGTGCTATTTACATGGAGATTTGCAGTGGTAAGCCATTAGAAGTTTTATGTTACGGAATAATTTAAACTTTTCATTAAAAGCAAAACTATTTTTTTAAAAATTGCATATTATCTCTTTAGCATACATGTTCTATTTGATCAGGGTATCTACAACAAATTCAGTAGTATAAATAGCTGAGTAACCCGTCTTTACCTTGAGGATCCTTTTGGTAGACATGGGTTTAATAAAGGACTACAGAATAAATGTGCTGCTCTGATTATGGTGTTTCCTTTCAGGCATATCCAGAGTACCTCATCACATACCAAATAGCCAAGCCTGATCCTGAAGCCCCCTCCTCCCCCGCATCATGACCTTCAATCAACTAAAATTAGGTTCAACTTTAAAGAAATTTCCATTATTTTTTTACGATGTTTTGTGCATTCGCTGCGATGCATGGTGAGATGCGCCTGACAGTGTACCCAGCACTGTGGTGGAACCATGTGAAAGAAAAGTCTTTCCTCTCTGCATTTAGGTTTTGTTTGTGTTTTGAGACTTTTGACTTCATACTCTTTATCAAGTGTGAGACTGACCTCCCATCTCTTTATTAAAATGCTGCACTTAATTAAAAGAGAAAAAATATTGCAAATCAAATTGTAATTTAAATGCGGCAATTTTGGGACAGTCTGACTCAAATTATGTAAGACAGATTATTTATGGTGTGTTTTTTCACTTTTTTTTTTGTATAGATTTGCTGTATATAATCGAATACTGAACTGTTAAGGACTTTTTAAGTAAAATTTTTAGTCTTCAACTTGTACTTCAAAATTCTTTAAAGAAATTTTGGCAAGGTATGTAGCAAAAAAATAGATTTTGTCATTTGTGTGTCACAAATTGAGAGAAAAAATTGCAAAAATTTTACACTTATCTGTCTTTCAAGAATTATGGTATTATTTCAAACAAATAAATACCTTTATACTTTTTCATTTGAAAACTCCTAAATTAGCTCAATTTCTGAAATTTGCACTATTAAGTACAATTTTATCGTCACCTTTTTAACTATTTGAGATCCTATTTTTTTGCTACATTTTTTGGCTATAACTAATAAATAATTTTAAATTGCATTTAGAAATTATCGTTAACTTTTGAGTTACCATTTAGAAAAAGAATATGCTCTTTGAAAACTGCAATCAGTTAATCCATAATTAATCAATAAAAAACTATTTTTGCATATCCATCAACCCATGTTAGTTTCCCTTTTAAATCACTTCATCTATAAAAAAATTTTCCCTAAGAAAGTTTAAAAGATCTCTTCATGATGTTAGATGTCCGTATTTTCATTTGATAAATTATGTTACAGGATTATGTAAATTCTGCTATAAATCCAGGGGTTGCATTCACCCTAAAATTCCTAATATTCCTTACGTTTTTATTTCTCCCTAAAATTCCTAAAATTGTACTTAGATTTTTATAATTCCTAAAAAAAGGAAGAAAAAAAATTAAGAACCCGAACATTTTCTCCAAAACCCCCCTATATTCCTCCAGATGAGAAAAGTGGATTTAATGAAATTCAGATGCTTTCCAAAATAGTATAATTGCTTAATTATACAACTTATTTTGATAAAAAGTTGTTTAAAGTTTAATTTTTTGAAAATTTGATTTTTTTGTCATTATTAAAACACGCTCCGAAAAGAATATTTGTGTTAGGAGCCTTCAAAAGAAATAAGCCTAATTTTTTTTAATTATCCCAAAATTTTAAGAATTTCCCTTAAAATTTTAAGATATATCCCTGAAATTTTTAGAATTATCCCTAAAATTAAAACCTAAATTTTTTCGAGAACACACTGTACCCCTTGTAAATCGTAATTACAAAAGCTAAAAATTGATAGCCTAGCAGGTACAATATGTGATGTTTATATATCACTTTATAAATAATTTTTAGACCTCTTTCTGATTTGTGAGGGAAAGGGATGTGGAGGTCATGTGGCAACACTAAACGATTTTCTTTGTGATTTTGCTGTTTTTATCCCTGTTGTACAGTCCTTTTCACTTTTAAATGGATGATTTTTTTTGACAAGGCACATTTAAATTTCAGAGCTTATGACAATGCAAAAATGCAAGTTTCTTTTTAATGTCTTTCAATATGGAACCACTGCAGAATATTATATGTACATATGAAGTTTTTTTTTATTAATTTATTTAAACATGATGCTTGTGACTTGCTCTTATGGTGCGTTTCTTACGAGAATGTTTTCTTACGGGAAACCCTTTGGACTCGATTTGAATTTGTCGTGGAAAGTTAGAGAGAAGTAGCGCTCAGTCTTTTTTACAAGAGCTGTTTAGTTCCGACTGCTTTGGAGCAGCCTTATTTAATCTAGGTATATAAAATTGGTTTTGTTAAGTACCTATACATTTGATAATGTATCTTACAAGGTCTAGTTGATTTATAGCATTTGAATTGTGATATTGGTAAAAGATTTTTATGCATAGACAATGATTTTGATATGAATTTAGTGAATTAGGAAAAAAATTAAAAGACCCTCATTTGTTTGGAATTAGAAAAATGAAAGCAAGGAATATAACCCATATATATAAATGGGACAAAGGAATTAGACATAATGCACACAAACAAAGCTTGTTTATGATCAAGATTAATATAAATCATAATCGGAACTACCTGAATCAAGTATGTGTATTATTGAAAAGTATTTCATTTGAAAATACATGTATCATGGCACTAAATTGGGTTGCTAAGTTAAAATTTTGAAACCACTTGTTGACAACTTTATCAGGCTTATTTCTCGTCTTCTAAGCGACTTAACACATCATAAACAACTGCTCTTTGCTATGTCTGATGGGGGAAAGAATTTACTTTTGTGATTGACTAATGAGATTTTAAAATTCAAATTTGTACTTAAAGGTGTTGTTATAGTTTGTTGTAAGTTTTGGTAGGCAAAAATAAAAATAAAAACCCACTCCTAATATTTTCATGTGTATATGCTACTGTGAAAGACCGATATTCATCAAATGTCTATATTTTTTTTATGAATGTCAGCATTCATGTTGACACTCAGTATTTGTCCGAAATATTTGCTTAACCCTTTGCACTCGAGGCCTTCTTTACGCAGAGGAACCAGCAACTCGAGACATTTAGCAGCATTTTTGTTTCGGTTCGCGGTTGCAGACCTACTTCAAAGAAACTACACCTAAACAGTCATTGCATCGAATTTCTGCATTAAACCTAGTGCAAAGAGTTAATATCCTTATATCTCATTTACAATGTTAAATATCGACATTCTCCGTGCATTGTTGATGAAGGCAGATTTATAGTAATTTTGTTGCATTTTTAAACTATATTTTATTAGTAAAACATATGATATATGGCAAAATAGGAGAAAGCTTGATTAACGGTACATGTAAATAAGCTGTTAAACTCTTAAAACAAACAGTACATTCTAAATGAGAGAAGAAAATTTAATACAAAAAATAAAACTTAATTATGTGATAGACATTACAGAATCTTATTTAGTGCAACAACTTAAACTGTCAGTTCAATGTGACATCAATCGCCTCAGAACAAAGGATTTGGCAATTTTGTCACCTCTCTGTCTTCTCGTTTCGACCTCAACCAGGGTATCTGTGCCCGTTGACATTCACTGGTGATGGACTGAATGTATAGGAATAAACCAAATATTCGGTCTTTCACTGATATATATTTAGTATGTGTCTACATTCACGGGAGAATGTTGACATTCACCAATTTCGGTCTTTCACAATTCGTTAATCTTTTCATAACAAAATAAAGCTATTTTCAAGAAATCGGCAAAAGAATAAGATGTCAGCATAAATTAAACCGTTAAAGATGACTTTGTAATGGATAAAAAGTAATTTATTTTTAACTTTTATCTTGTTTATTTAGATCATTTAAAGTATGTTTTGAATTTTTTAGATTTTTTGGAAAATTATTTTTATGATTTAAAAAAAAAACACTAAGTGGAACAACAATCGCAATTTATGAGCAAATAAAAAAGCTAAAATGTCGATTGTTAAATTTTCTTACCAATCGTCATTAACGAGTTAAGAGATATTTTATCCATTTCTGTATCCAAAAACACGAACAAGCAATGTTAAGGGGCTCCAGTAAAAAAAAAAAAAAAAAATATAAATATTTTTTGTCACAAATTTATCTTATGTATGAGATACTATATATGTGTCTTTGAGATAATTTTTTTTTAAATATTGTTTTAACTTATTTAAAAAAAAATTAATAACCAAGAAAAACCTATATTGATTGATGATTGTGTATTTTGATATAAGTCAAGAATTTTTTTTTTTTTTTTTTTTTTTTTTGTCAAAGTAGAAGCTTTCTGTAATACGTAATGAAAATATTGTCTTTACAGAATTTCAATAGGTGAAATAGAAAAAATTAAAAAATCTCAAAGTTACAATATTGAAAATTTAGCTTTTTTATGTTATTCTTTACCCTAAATTTAGCTATATTTTAAAACAAAATTCAAAAAACATAATTCTATGATAAGAAAATGTTTAAAACTATACAAATTAAATGCTCCAACATTTTTAATAACTAATTGTTAATGGTTTTGGAGTTATTTCTATTTGAATTTGCAACATTAGTAAAAAACAATAGTGTTTGAAAAATGCACTTTGAGCAGACTTTCCAATGCGTTACACCCGTTAGTGATGTTTAAATAACAGGTAATTCCGTGGTGTTCTAATCACCGGGATTAGATAAAAGCGTCATTCTTTTCAGGTCTGTATGAACTATTTTTTAAAATAAAAAAAGAAATTGTGATTTTTGATGACATTTCGGTACTAGACCCCCCTTAAAAAAATCAACAAAAGTAGTTATCAATATACATAATTGAAAAGTCCCGTCTTCAAAATTTTAATGTTGAGCGTTGTTAATCGAGATAGCTATTAGACTGTCTGATCTACATTTAGACTTGCAAATTATATTAAGAACGGTGCTTACTTTTTTTTTCTCTGACTTGCGTTTAAAAGTCTAAATATTTTAACATTGAGTGTTTTTTATGTATGTTTACAAAATCATTTCTTAACTTTATTAGGTTCCAGACAAATAAGGGTCTTCTGTATATCTAAAAAAGTTTTCATAGTTTTAGTGAGTTCGATATTACTTATAAATAAATCCTATTTTTGCAGCTCTGATTGTGATGTGTAAATAGGGTCCACAAAGTGCTTATTTGAAAAGACTGAGTTTTTGTGCTTGTTACTTATACTGCTATTAGTTTATTTCTTTTGTTACTTTTCAGTTTCATTTTAATCACTTTTTTCTGAGAGATTTAATTATACTTAAACTACTTTCCAATTATATATATGCCTTCAGTGGCATTTTTATTGGAAATCATTAATTAAAAATTGAAATAAATTAAACTCTTTATAGATGTTTGGGATATTATATATTGTTATAGTATACCTACTGTAAATAGTAAATAACACTGTTAAATGTTGTACTGTTTAATAGATTCCATCGTTTCCATTTTGTAATTTTTTCATGCATTGTCATTAATAATTTGATACTCTGATGGTACTCGATTATTTTAAAGCGATTTTCTTCAAGAATTATTTTTTTGTTTCTATATTCATGTTGTGTAGTAATTTCCATCGTGTAAATCTTAAAATGTTATTTATAACTGATTTTATACCTTGACTTTCAGATAAGATTTTTTTAAAGCCTCATTTGTGTAAGGTCTCAAGTACAGTCTTATTTTACTTATGTGTTTTTAGACACCTTTAGTTGGTTTTCTATTTTTGCCTTTGAGTATTTACTGAATTTGTAAAACGTAAATGGTTTTATTGGATTTTTGGTTTCTGTAATTATAATTTAAAAGTCATTTTTTCCGTTATTCTAGTAAATTTGTCTGTGCATGTTTAGTCTCGAGGAATAAGAAAATTAAGGAGAAAAATCTTTTATTAACAGCCCCAATTTCAAAGGAATAATATTAATTGGTAAACTTAATAGAGAAGATTTCCTAAAGTTTAAGGGTCTTGTCACACTTAAATTTGATCTACTTTTAAATGGCTTTCCTGCCTAGTACTTTGTGAATATTTTCAGTGATATTCATTAACTATAACATGACCCAATGTGAGGCATAGTTAAATAATATACTATATATTTTTTTTAAGTTTTCAAATAGAATAAAATGTCACTAGTTAAACATAAAATGTAATTTAGGAAAAATTTAAATGCCTGTTTTGAACTAATACATTTTTTAGTCTTAAGTTTAGAAAACAACGAAAGAACAATTTAATAAAACTGCTATTTTATTTTTTTTTGTGATTACAAATGTTGTTAATCAGAATGTCTTATTTATATGAAAACCCCACTTATATTTAATAAATTTTTGTGTAACTCACTTAAGATGTAGTTTGGTACCATAAATAAATCTGTTTTTGCAGAATAAATCAAATTATGATTGCAATTAAGCAGATGTAAATGAATGTACAAATCTAATGGCTTATCAAAAAATATTCTATAGTGTCTATCTCATAATAATGTAACTTAAATTTCCAAAGGCTCACCACTTTTTAGTTCTATTACCTTGTGAAATAAAGTTTCACTAAAATCTCAATCAGCTTTCAATGAATCCAATATCTAAATAAAGTGAAACCATTAATGAAATTTTTTTCCTTTTGTATCCTTAATAAATGCATTCATCTTACCTCCTAACTTAGAACAACTTAAAAAAAATTATTAAAATTTAGAATTTTTATTGAAATGAGCAGCGATAAAAATCCTCAAATAGTGTTTGTTCTATTAGTGAGATTGGAAATATGATATATTAATTTGTGACATAAAAAAATAATTTTTATATACTATTATAGATGTTTCGGTCATAATTTTTGTAATTGAAGTGATAATTCAACTCGTGAAATACTGTAAATTAAGGAGTGTGCTGTTTCACAATTTAATATTACACATCCTTACTTCTTTAAATTAAACTTTCTGAGGATAAACTTTTAAAGTTCAAATTACATTTGTATGCTTGGTTTCCACAATCACATTTTTATAAATATTTTTATAAATGCAAATTATCTTCATTAACTCAAGTGACATTTAAAAAAAAAAAAAAATGTATGTTGTATATTTACTCTGATGTATCTTTGAAATTTTAAAGAATTTCAAAAGATTCTGTTATGGACTTGAAAATATTTTATATGCCTACAAGATGTTTGCTGATTTGTTTCCTTAAAGAATCAATTTCAAAATGTTATATATATCTGTTATTCATGAAATTGGATTTCTTTGGTTGCATTTTTTTATATCATCAGGGTTCCCACTATCTTTAAAAGTCATTAAAAGTGCTTTATATTCTTGAACTTGTTTCTTAGAGGTGCTTAAAAGTCCTTGAAAATGATTAGAGGTCTTTAATTTTTGTGGATACGTTATTTAAAATTGTATGTATAGACATGATGCTTGAAAACAAATTTTCAAAGTCATTAATTTTCATTCAGTGATTTGCGTGGGAACCCTGTATCATGACTGGTTTTTCTTATCTCCCATATTTGTTGTGTCAATAGACTTGAATGAAGCATTTATTTTGCAGCTCAGTTTAAGAATTGATCTCTTAAATTATATATGTTTCACTAAAGATTTTACTCCTTTTTACCCATAAAATAATCGTACGACCTCAAGTTCTGCCAAAGTTTAGTTTACTCAACAAATGTTGAGTTTGTAAATAACTTACTTAAATACTCCCAGTGAAATCCTAGTTTTCAGCTAAGAGCAAATCGCTTGAAACAAAGCTGCAAACTAGGATTTAACCCATGTTTTGGTGTTTGTCTTGTAAAGAAATCAATCTTTATTATATTTTTCACTTGTGTTCTGCCTGTGTTACTTGTCGTTCAGTGTTTAAACGACCTTGTACAGGAATCTCGTACAGTTTGGCTACGATGAGAAGGCATGTGTACTTGAACAAGTTGTTCATAACAAAGCATCAGTCACTAAGGGCTTCGAATGTATTAATTTTCAATACTTCAGCTTGCTTTCGATCCAACCACATCTTGTAGTTGAATTGTTGTCTGAATTTCCGATTGTAAGAAATTGTATTTCCTTCATTGACTAAATTACAACGCAGTAAATTTTTCCTCTGGGTGAACTACAAAATGCAGTTGATAGATTTTAGCTACTTTTTGTAGTTAGCTCAACTGTAAAAATTTATCTGTATAAAACTCCTCTTGTTTGATGCAGATGGAAACAGTTTTGGTAATTCTCACAACCCATTTTTGATGTTTTGGAGCATGGTGTTCTTATGCCCAGTCAACTTTGTACTGTTCGTTTACCATTTAAGGCGCCAAGTGCGAAAGCTCATTATTTGTCTTTAATGCTGTGTTTCCACTATTTAAGAAAGTATAAATGATTAGTGTAATTTTTACATTGTGGTTTTGTCTTTTGAAAAAAAAAATGGTACTCTTCCTTTAGACTGGTACCAAAAACTGCCAAGTCTTAAAGTTGGCACAGTTATCGTCAAGCTGAAATGTTTATTCGAAATTATTTTAACCACATGGACTTTTATTTTTATTAAATTTTTTGGCCATTTAAATAAAAAAAAAATATTTGGTACCCGTCTAACGGAAGCGTACTTAAAAACTTAAGTGTACCTAGTTAAATAAAATTTTAAGCAATATTTTGTTAAACTTTCTTGCACAATAGAAGAAATTGTACCAAATAAATCGGGGTTAAAAAAACACTTTTGAACATTCGCTGCAAGTAAAGAGTATAAAATAATTTTCGATAAATTTCTAGAACTTATTTTGATCTGGACAGGAAATATGCTATATTATTGTGAAACAAAATCTGTTCAGTGCTATAGAAATTATTTTCTTAACCATTGTACTTGAGTTTTCATCAATTTGTTTAAGTTGCTGATGAAAGTTGTTCAACTGTGTACTGGAAATATAACATCAAGAACCAGCTTATCACCAAATGCAATAAACACTTATTCGTCAAATCACATGCAAAAGCCAGGCAGTGATGCATTTTCAGACGATTGATCGCAGCTCTTGTTTATAAATCAAAATGATGTCTTGTTATATTATTGTGCAGTATTTATTTCACTATGAGGTTTTGTACATATGATATTATTTATGCTGAAATGTAAAATTATATTGTTTATTTATGCAATAAAACATAAAACGTTGGTTTTTTCGTTCATGTGTTTTTTTCTTCGTAATAGTAATTTTGAAATGGAATTGTGTTATATGACCTTGGCTTAGAATAGAAATCTAACCATTTCTAAATTGAATGCCTGAATTGTTTATGTTAATGAAAAATGTTATCACCAAAACCAGAGATAAATATTTTTATTTCTCTTGTGTAGTAGAAAAGAAACCTTATCTCTGCATGCTAAAATAAAATGTAAGTTTACTACCGTTTTAGTATTTGATTATAGATAATGGAATCCGATTTGCAGTGTTTATAAATCCCATAAGTAAAGTTCTCTATTCTCTACTGATAGGAACTAATCGGAATATTTGTAAAGTTCTAGCCCTAAATTTTTTAAATTGAGCCCAAGTTATAAAAAATAATGTTTGGGTTGCCACAAAATCTACACCCCAGGCAAATTTCACCATAACTCGCTACAAATTTATAAAAGTAAACATTCAAATTATGAACATCGATATATATTTTGGAATTTAGAATAATCAGCTTATGGTGGATACAGTTTACCCTTATTTTAAGTCCAAACCCATTACAATGTTGTTTTTTTTAGTTGTACAAAACATCGATACATCAATACAACTGAATAACATCAGCTTACATCTCTTTTTATACAAGCAGGCAAGCAGACGCAATACCTTTCCTGCACTTGCCCAAACATTAAGTAGCGACGGACACCTGAAAACAATACGCTAACATAGCGAAAGTGAACTCTATTGCATTGTCTTGTGCGACCATTTTAGCAGTTGGGTATCTAGTTTTTAACTGCTGTTTGAGCTCCATTATTGTGTAAAGAGCTGTATTGAGTCTATTAGAAAGGAAAGTTCTGGAGTTGTTCAAGAATCTGCGAAGAGTTATTTTGGAATAAATTTCTGCAAGTTTTGATCTGCTTTGGCTTCAAATCTTTCGAACCCATCCACGCAACAATACGTTTGCGTGACCAGATTTGTAGGACTGGATGTGCAGATGTTCTCCCCGTTTTTGACCTGACCAACTTTTAAAACTCTTGGGATGGGGATAATTGAGAAATAGCTTAAGCAATCAATTTTAATTTCAAATAATTTATAAGAGGTAAAATTTCATTAAATTTTTACATTAATTATAAATATTTAACCCCTACCACATTATTTATATCTTTGATCACCAGTTGATAACTCTAAAAAGTAAGGTGTTCGCGCGCTTCGCACTCTAAAAGGAAAAATTACGACCTATTTCGTTGGCTTTACGGCCAATTGAAAAAAAAAAATACCTCTACCTATTTCGGGCAGTCATTTGTGGCATTTAACACCCAAAATATATATATTTTTTAATTACTTGGTATTGTAAAACTCTAAAAAGTAAAGTGTGCTCTAAAAGGAAAAAGGGCGACCTATTTCATTGGCCTTACGGTCAATTAAATTTGTAAAAAAAATACACCTACCTCTTTCGAGCAGTCGTTTGTGGCATCTTACCCCAAAATCTCTTCTTTTTAACTACTTGGTACTGTAAAACTTTCTAAGTGGTAGCGGTCTAGAAAGCAGTAACCATAACCTAATGAGTAGCGGTCGTGCAAATGGATAGAAATTCCGTCCGTTAGACCACTTCGCGCAAATGGGAATCGCCCAAGTGGGACGACACCGTCTTCAAATAAATAACCAATTATGCACTATCCAGAAATTGTAGTTAGAGATCAGTAATTAAATCACTGCTCGATGGTTTATGTAACCAAAGACCCTAATGGAATCTATTGCCATCCCAGTCTTTGCATAACAAAACTCTCCGAAAGGTCTTCATCAACCAACGACAGCTTCCAAACCTTAACTATACAGAATCAACCTCTGGCCACGATACTCGTTTAAAAAAAAAAATCATCAGTAATAATAAACATCAGTAATTATAATCATCCTTTTATTAACATCACAAACCAATATCTGGGCCTATAGTGGCAACAATAGTTAGTAAAGAGAGTATGAAAAAAGGCAATTAAACATCGATTGGCTGTAAACGAGAGCTTATAGACAGGCGGTTACTAATAAGGATTGATTTCATTCGAGGCATCTTCCTTCTTGTCTTCAAGTATGGGCTCTCAGAAGGGGATAGTGTCCCCCTTGTAGTCGATGAATGCCCCATGGTGTGACTCGTCCAGACGAGGTAGTGTCTCCAGTATGGAGGCCACACTCTCGGAGACCTCCAGCTGGGCGCGGTCCATACCACCCATGTCTGTCTTTACCCATCCGGGGCACATCTGCACAATAAGCACCCCCTGCGCCGTCGTCTGCACTGCGACTAATCGCATCGCCATGTTGAGGGCAGCCTGAAAGGAAAGATCGCGCATTCAAGTCTTGGCTGTTTATTTTGTGATGCATTATTATTGCATTACAAAATAAGCATTCGAAACTTGAATGTGATAGGAGATAACTAATTAAAGTCATTAATTTGTAGGTAAGTTCCAGGGAAGGTGCAAGGAGTACACTTGTACATTCTTGGTGACGCCCATTTGTGTTCAACAAATGGGCGTCACCATTTGATAAATAGTGTTATCTGTTTTAGATATCTTTATAGCATTTCACAGTCCCACAAACATATAACGCAACACGAAATATGGTTTTAAAACTCTTGAAGTTTTCTGTTGAATAAAGAATAAAAATAATCAATGAAGTTTCAAGAGAAAAATAAAAGACGTTTTATTTTTCATACTAATAAAGCGTATGCAGCTTTCAATGGGCGAAGAACGGGATTTGATCCGAGGACCCTGATGTCTCGGGATAGATACTTTACCTCTGTGCAAAAGAGTACTCCAGTGCACAGAAGTTTGATCTGTTATTTGATGTCGCCACACTAACATATAGAAATTGATTTCTTCCTCACAATTGCGGCATACATGATGGGAAAAAAATTCAAATCATCTATATCTTTAAATAACCATGGAATGACCATAAAAATGAACTTCCAATGCTATTGGTAGAGATATCGTCAGATAATGAGTCCGAGAAAGTATTGTAATCTGTATACTGGGGTGTTTAAATACTGACGATTCTCTGTAAAGTTTACCTTGCTAGTCCTGTATCCCAGTGCGCCTAACCACTCTGCAGGTTGCGTTCCGTCCAGACATCCACTTGAGCCTCCTGTGGAAGAAATGTTGAGCACAGCGGCCCTGGAAACGCTCTTTTTCGAACCACCGACGCAGGCTGCTCTCTGAAGCAACGGGAACATCTCCTAGGAGAAGGGGAAGGTGCATCACAACGTTTGTATTCAGAGGGACAATTTAGCTCACTTGATCATTTTAGAGCAGGCACAGAGTTCGCAAAAATGCGTGAACAAGCATTGAAAATCTATTTCACCCCATAGAATTAACCTCATGCGTGAATTCACTCATCGGCAATCTAATGGTTAATTTTTAAAAAATAATCCTTCATTTTATAAAATCAGCCATCATACTAGCCGTTTTTCGAAGAGAGGCGTTACCTCCATTCCCTTTTTCTTTGAAAATAGCTTCCTTTTATAAATAAATAAATAAATAAATAAATGAATGAATGAATAAATAAGTAAATAAATAAATAAATAAATAAATAAATTGTTTATTTTCCAAAGATACTTTTCAAGATATCGCCAGCATTTGTCCGATGGTTTTCGTGGTACACCAACATGGTGTCACACCGGACGGCATAGTGTTTTAATAATTAGTTTAAGGTTTATAACCAACAAGTGTTTTTAGTAAGCTTTTAAAGAGCATATTTCTGTTCAGATACGCGAAATCGCGATAGTGCATCACTGTTATAATTGTAGTTTTTAATTTTGTCAAAAAACTTATTTTACTTAAATTAAAAAGTTAGTTTAAAAAAATACCCTTTGGATTTTAAAAATACCACTTAAAATTTAGAGAGAGAGGGAAAATACCCTTTGGAAATATATCACTGACAAACACCGAGCAGGTATTTGTGGCAATCTTAAATTAATATACTAGTATTTCAATATAAACTTAACAAATTTTTTTCAAGAACTGGGATGCAGCCTTGCAGTTTCGGTGCAGTATAGCTCTAATGAAACACTTGTAGAAGGAAATATCACAGAAAAGCCACCTGTCGTAGAGCATGCCTTACGAATTAGAAAAATCACTGCCATTTGACTTTTTTTCCCCCACAATAAATGATTTGGGTTATAAATTTCAATACCCTGTTTTTTGTATATTGAAAAATAAATAAATAAATTATTGAATGAATGAAGGAAAGAATAAATAAATAAATAAATACATAAATAAATAAATAAATAAATAAATAAATAAATAAATAAATAAATAAATAAATAAATAAATAAATAAATAAATAAATTATTGAATGAATGAAAGAAAGAATAAATAAATAAATAAATTATTGAATGAATGAAGGAAAGAATAAATAAATAAATAAATAAATAAATAAATAAATAAATAAATAAATAAATAAATAAATAAATTATTGAATGAATGAAGGAAAGAATAAATAAATTATTGAATGAATGAAGGAAAGAATAAATAAATAAATTATTGAATGAATGAAGGAAAGAATAAATAAATAAATAATTGAATGAATGAAGGAAAGAATAAATAAATAATTGAATGAATGAAGGAAAGAATAAATAAATAATTGAATGAATGAAGGAAAGAATAAATAAATAAATTATTGAATGAATGAAGGAAAGAATAAATAAATAAATAAATAAATAAATAAATAAATAAATAAATAAATAAATAAATAAATAAATAAATAAATAAATAAATAAATAAATAAATAAATAAATAAATAAATAAATAAATAAATAAATAAATAAATAAATAAATAAATAAATAAATTATTGAATGAATGAAGGAAAGAATAAATAAATTATTGAATGAATGAAGGAAAGAATAAATAAATAAATTATTGAATGAATGAAGGAAAGAATAAATAAATAAATAAATAAATAATTGAATGAATGAAGGAAAGAATAAATAAATAATTGAATGAATGATGGAAAGAATAAATAAATAATTGAATGAATGAAGGAAAGAATAAATAAATAAATAAATAAATAAATAAATAAATAAATAAATAAAGTATTTGGCCAATTTCGAACGGAAATTGAATTACTAAAATACGCAAAAATTAAAGACTAATTATTCGTAAAAAAAAAATTCTAAATTCAATAAAAGTGGAGAGAGTTAATCAATCGACTTTTTAGCTTAGTTGAAGTTAAAATAAATTGGAAACTTATAATCTATTCTAAACACTGTCTCTTGAATACCGTGAGATCTTGTTGGATGATAAAAAAATCGTTAAAAATATATATTTTAATATTTTTACAATTTTGTATTTTTTTCAGTCGCCTCTCAGTCTAGAAGATTTTGGAGAAAATTCAATAATAAAAAATAAAAAAAATCCTAGGTAAGTTTTTCATCTGTTTACCTTGAGTACTTTGATTGGTCCGATGGTGTTGGTGGTGAAGTGGGCGAGAAGGTTTTCTTCCGTGATCTCTTTAAAGGGTTGGTAGAGGAGCGTCCCGGCATTGTTAACCAGGAGAGTCAACCCCTTCTCTCCGACCATGTCTTCGACGATTTTTCGGGCAGCCTCTACCTCGTCAGTCTTCGTCACATCTGCGAGGTAGTGAATGAAACAAAAATTATCATAGAGTGACCAGAGTCGCAACTCAGAAGCAAAACAATAGCTTAGAATGCGAGAGGGATCAAAAATCTCCTTTCAACACTCTACAATCTCCCGTTTTCAGAGTGAAATACACTGTAATTGTGACAGGTAATTTCGTGTCAGTTGTCGAGCTACCTGGGGAACATTTTCGAGGTTTTTTCTTCTTTTTTTTTCTTCTTTTTTTTCTTCTTCTCAATCGAGACGCAAATTCGATGCATCTCTCATTGGAAGTTTTCGCTGAAGACGTACTCCAACCTCTTGAATACTCTCAATACATAGTCCAGATATTGTTTCAACGATGTTGCAGTGCAGTATAGCACAAGTGTTGCTCTTACACAGGAAAATACCCAATACAACAATGAAATTTAACCAGGCTCGGCCTGGCCCACCGGGATACCGGGACATATCCCGGTGCGCCCTCTCCAAAACCTTGGCACGGCGCCCTCCGAGAGCAGTGGAAAAAATTTCAAATAAATATAGATTTTAAATTTAAATAATTAAGTGTTTGATTTTAAAGTGAGTTTACCTGTATCTTTGAAGATGGAATAAAACTAATATGTAAACTTAGAATTTTATTCAAGTTTCATGTATTGCTATCGGAACAGAACACAACATATATTGATTAATCAATTTAGTTTTTCTTTTCCCGATGAAATGAAACTGAATGTGTACCGTAATTTCCAGCTACATTTTTTTTTATATAAAATTAAGGCTGTATGGAGTGGGATATATATATAAAACCAGGGAAATGCGTAATGTTACTTTAAGTAAAAGTAAATTAATACTTTTTTTTATCAAATGATTACATAATTTTTCTCTCTCAAGCAATACTTGCTTTTCGGCGGGAATGTAGCAAGAAATTGCAGACAAAAATTGACAAAATGTATATTTTTCGGATTAAGTAGACGCTGGGGAAAAAAATAGTATATAGAAGACCATATTAACTCTATCGGTAGTAAAACCATTTTTTACCTTTGCACTTGAATGTCACATTAGTGATTTTGTTAACACTGTGTTTTAAATAATTTTAAAACTCTTAGCTCTTCTTTTATAAACTTGGCAGTTCACTGAGCAAACTTGATCACATTTTAGTTAACATGAATATTATAAACTATTCATAAAAGCAATTAAAGGAATTTTTTACGTTACTATTGAAATTACTAAAAAATACATTGGCATACAATTGAAAACATTTAAGGACATTTAAATTTTTAACCGTATATATGGAAATATATGGAATACGTTTACGTATTCCATATATTTTCTGACCAATTCATGAGACAGTTAAGAAATTTTAATTTTCTCAGTTTCACAAGACAACGATAAAAAAAAAATTCCCTCAATCAATTTCAGTTATTATCAAAAATAATAAGATTCATATTTAATCTTGTAGCTATTTCATTTCGGGGAGGTTAAAGTCACTGAAAATGACAACTGCTCACTTCGTTCTGTGATTTTTTTCTTTCTTTCTAATACGTTAGTTTCTTCTTCAGTATCAAAAATCAGTAATAACCTTTTGTTATATATATATATATATATATATATATATATATATATATATATATATATATATATATATATATATATATATGTTGTATGATGAAGGGGTAAAAGTGAAAGAGGCCAATTAAATGGACAGCAGGTTTATTCGTGCAAAAGATAGAAATAGGTTCTTAAACCTAAACTAGGAGAGGCTACTTCCACGTCCGTTCACCTTCACTCCTTCAATCATACTCTCTCTCTGGCGACGAAGTCGCCGCTAGGGGATTACATAAGCAGCGCCCTCTACATCAATGGAGATAAGACACTCCGCCATCCTGATTGAGGAGGACCACCGACTCATTGATATATATTAAACCTGTAAATAAAGATATTGAAAAATACAGCACAATAATAAAATTTAAACAACATTAATGTCTTGAAGATCACAACGTGTGGTTCTTAAAAATTTAAAGTCTGTGGAAAAAGTTCTTGCACCATGAAAAGTTTGTAGAAAGGGAAAAAAAAGTCTCTCTTTAAAAAGTTTGTAAAAAGAAAAAAAAGTCTCTTCTTTCAAAAGTTCATAAAAAGAAAAAAAGTCTCTTCATTCAAAAGTTCATAAAAAGAAAAAAAAAGTCTCTTCTGTAAAAAGTTCTTGTAGAAGAAAATTGAAGAAACTTAAGTATCTTCCCAGCACTTCATCATATCAGCTGATGTAGATGTGAGAAGTGGTCCTTCAGTTGTCCCCAGTTTACGGACATCATATCGGTCATTTGGCCGAATCTTTACCACCTCGTATGGGCCGAAAAACTTTTGACGCAGTTTTAAACCAGTACCAAACTGCGTTCTTTTGATGGCTACTTTGTCGTGGAGTTTGTACTTGTTTGCTGTCTTGCGTCGAGTATTATAGTTGTGCTTGCTTCTTTCTTGCAGCTGTAGTATATTGGTTTTTGCTTGTTCGCGCATTTGTCGTTTATTTTGGACGAAGGTATGTATGTGTTCTTCTTCGAGGATTTTCTTGATGTTAAGGTCTTCCTTATTTTTCATTTTAATCCCTATTAAGAGCTCGAAAGGTGTGTACTTTGTTGCTGAAGAAACGGTGCTGTTGATTACGCGTTGGACTGCTGGCACATGTTTAAACCATTTATTGGGGTCATCGAGGGATAACTTTGTGATGACAGGGATAAGTGTTCCATGAAACTTCTCTACTTGTCCATTTCCACGAGGCTGACCAGTGGTGATTGTGACATGTTCAATTTCCTCATCTTCGCAGTATTTCTTAAATTCTATTGCTGTAAAGGCTGATCCGCGGTCTGATATTATTCGTTTAGGATTTCTGAAGGTAATTTGTTGGAGTTGAAGTTTATCCAAAGCATCTTTTGTTGACGTTGACTTAACAGGGTATATCCATATGAATTTGCTAAAGGCACATACCACGGTAAAGATGTATTTGTAATTTTTATTTGTGCTTGGAAGTGGGCCGAGAAAATCGACATGGTAAGTGTCCAACGGGACGTCGCCTTTTGGGATTGGGTGTAGAAATCCTTCTTGTTTTCCAACTTTACGTGAAGAAAGTATGCATGGAATGCAGTTGGATATTACGCTTTCGACGGTTTTTCTTATATGCGGGACCCAGAATTGTTGTTTCACCAATGCTTCAGTTTTATTGATCCCGAAATGGCCTTTATTGTGTTCTATTTGGACTATTTGTTTTTGCATGTCTTGTGGTATAACTAACAGTTCTTGGTCATTGACCAGTTTGTAAAGAATGTTGTTCTTGTATTTGTATTCTGTAGTTGAAGAGTGATCGATTAGATTTTTAATGTTTTGTGTGAATTCGTCCTTTGACTGAGCATCGCAGATTTTCTGGGTTGTTGCATCAACTTGGATTGACATGACTGGGTAACGACTGAGAGCATCAACATGTGTCATCTGCTTGCCTGGTCTGTGTACTATCTCGTAGTCAAAATCCTCTAACAACATTGCCCATCTGGCAATTTTTGGTGGAACTTCTTTCCTTGACATGGTCTTTTGGAAGGCTTGGCAGTCTGTAATAATTTTGAACTTGGTACCTACAAGGTAGTGTCTGAATTTCTTTAGTGCTTGAACTATGGCAAGAACTTCTAATTCGTACGATGAATATTTCTCTTCTTGTGGTGATGTCTTATGGCTCATATAATGTATAGGATGGAAGATGTTATCCGAGTCTGCTTGAAGAAGAATAGCACCAAATCCTTTTGAGGATGCATCACAATGTAACTGTAAAGGCGAGCCTTGTTTATATAGGTGTAGCACAGGCTCTGTTGACAGTGCCTGTTTCAGTGTTAGAAAAGCTTGTTTTTGGTCTGTACCAAAATAAAAAGGAGTATTGTTCCGTAAAAGATCACTTAAGGGTCTTGCAATGGCAGCATAATCCCTTATAAACTTCCTAAAAAATCCACTTAGACCCAAGAATGATTGAACATCTTTTGTTGTTTTGGGCTGTGGAAAACCTAAAACAGCGTTTGTTTTGGCTGTCGAGGGACGAATTGTACCTTTTTCTAAAATGTGCCCGAGAAAGTTGATTTTTCTTTGTAGAAAATTGCATTTTTTAAAGTTAAACTCAAGTCCATAGTCGGAAGCTACTTTGAAGACTTGCTTGAGTTTTTCGACACCCTCTAACTCATTGATTGATGGGATGATCAAATCGTCTAAGTACAAGATCAGTGTATTAGTTTCTAAAAGTTCTCGAAAAACAATCTGTATGAATCTTTGAAAAGCAGACGGCGAGTTGCAAAGTCCAAACGGGACTTTATTAAATTGATACTGATTATCTGGTGTAATAAAGCTCGTATACTTGCGGCTTGCAGGATCAACGTCTACTTGGTAAAACGAATTTTTGAGATCTAAATTTGTGTACACGGTAGCCCCTTGTAGCCTGTCGAAGACGTCGTCTATAATAGGAATTGGAAATCGTTCTTTGATTACCACTTTATTCAAACGTCTGTAATCAATACACATGCGTGTTGAGCCATCTTGTTTTTTGCACAAAACTATTGGTGAGCAAAAGTCAGAAGTACTTTCTGAAATAATTCCGTCGTTCAATAGTTGTTTGATTTGCCTGTTAACTTCCAATTTCTCGGTGATTGATAAACGGCGTGCCCGCTGAAAGATTGGCGTTTCATCCGATAAAAAAATCTTCATTTGAAAATTTGTACTTTTTATTTTATTTGGTTTATAAAATTTTACCATATTCGTAACAGTATCCCGCAAGTTATCGTCGTTAATGTGCAAGAAATCCGCTTCGTTTAAACTCACGCTATCCCCAATCGTAAACAGAAAAGGTAAACAGTCAACGTGTGCTGTTTGTTTACATTCTGGACCAGGAGCTTCTGGTTTTGAGCCTTTTCCTCCGTCTTCTGTTCTAACACAAACTTCGCCTACTTCATCAGGATCTTCCAATGACAGCTCGTCTATTCTCCTGGGGACATTAAGCCCCGCCTCCATCAACGAAAAGCCCGTGTTTTCCGTTGAGTTATCCTTTGTATGACCTTGACACGTGCCTTCTTTTTGAGTTTCCGGAATCGTAAGGATTTCAGAAGCATTTAAAATTTCGTTATTGTTGTCAGCAGGAAAAGTGATATATTCCGAGTTCTTTTTTGAAGCAACATAGCATTTTTTTTCCGCGCGGGTTTCGAATTGGTTTACAATCGGAAGTGGGTGTCGTGTTTTTATGCTTTCGTATACGTTAGGTGGAATTATTAAATTCGAACATAAGTCGTCACAAGCTGCTGCCGTAACTAGAATTGGATTTTTGTTCTTTGGATGAGCTAGATTTATTTTTGTCAACTTCGCTTTTTGTGTGGAACCGAAAGCTCCTGTGAGGGTTATTGATCCGTCATAGACTGTTGAGGGTGGTAATACACTGGTTTTTACACAAGTTATATTAGTACCTCCATCGATCAAAGTTTTTATTTTTTTATCATCGATAAGAACATCTTCGTACTGTAGCTTATTGAAATATTTATCGCGGTTGTAATTTCTTCCGGTTTCTATTTCGCAGACGTGATTATTTGGTGCATTTGGCCTAAAATTATCGTTGTTGTTACGGTGATTGTAAGAACGCCTTGGCGGTCTGTTGAATGACCCTCTGTATTGGTTTTGCGTATTTTTGTTTTGGAAATTCTGCCCGCTGTTGTATGTTTGTTGCTGATGATTTGTTTCGCTTAGAGATTTACGTTTTGACGTAAAGTAAATATCACACTCTTTTGCAAGTTCTTTAGGTTCTAGCCAGTCTTCCCCTTGGCGAACGGCGATGTGTGCTTGTGTTTGGCGGTCAAGTGTGCTGAAAAGTTTATCCGACACCATTAATTTACATAGTGTTTCGTAGTCAGTGGCGTTGCGTACCTTACAGTAATATGCGAATGATTGTGATAGCCTTGACCCAAATTGCGTATGCGACTCGTTCGGCATGCGTTGGCTCCTTCGAAAATTAAGAAGACATTCTTGTGGCGTGGGTTGAAATTGGCGCAGGACAATACTTTTGACTTGTTCGTAATTTTTTAGGTCGTTCTCCGAAATATTTAGTAAAATGTAACTAGCCTGTTCGCCCAGTATGCTAATCAAAATTTCCGATTTTGCATCATCTGGGACATTTTTTGTCGTAAACGCACGTTCCAGAGACTGAAAGAATAAATTGTAGTTTTCTGGTCTCGACGGGACTGGCATGCTTAGCGTTCGAACACTGCGAAGAAGACTTTCGATATTTGGACTTGCTTCGGTTACTGTGGTACTTCCAGTACTACTTTGGTTTAATGCAGTAGTATTTTTAAGAGCTGTGAGCTCGAGTTGTCGTTCTATCTGTGCAAGTTTAACTTTTTCGATTTCTTTTTGATTTTCAAACTTAATTTTTTCGATTTCTGTTTGCTTTTCAAACTTAATTTTTTCGATTTGCTTTAGTTTTTCATTAGCCTCTTGGGTTTTTCTATCCTCCTGTTGGGTTTTTCTATCAGCTACAACTGTTGTTATTAAATCTTGAACGAAATCTGGATCTTTAACGAAAGCTTCACTTTTTTCGATTAAGTCTTTTAATTTTAGAATTGTGGTACCATCCGGTACAACGATATCTAACTCAGCGGCGACAAATACGAGATCTTGCTTTTTGATATTTTTAAACATAATTAATAATAAGATGGATCCTACCTGCGTTTCTTGATTTTACTTCGCTTTTGGAGCTGTATCCGTTTTATGTTGTTGCTCTTTCGAAGAGTACTCGTTGCTTCTGGTTTCTGGTTCGTAGTAGTTGGTCGATGTGGAATAACTTTGCTGACTTCGTTGAACTTCTGCTTGACGGCTGAAGTGGGACTTGTTCGGCGAAGCGAGTGTTATGCAGTTGTATAATGACGACGCTGGTTGATGAGTTTTCCTTTTATTTGTAGATTCCACTGGTGGTCGCTGACTGCTGCGGTAATTCGTGAAGAGGATTTTGGTTTGACCTCTGGATGCGTAGAAGTGCAGTTTTTATTTCGTGAAGAGGATTTTGGTTTGACCTCTGTATGCGTGGAAGTAAAAATTTTTTTTTTCGTGAAGAGGATTTTGGTTTGACCTCTGGATGCGTGGAAGTAAATGTTTTTTTTCGTGAAGAGGATTTTGGTTTGACCTCTGGATGCGTGGAAGTGCAGTTTTTTAAATATTTTTTTCATCGTATTCTCGCGGGTAAAAAGCACGGCGAGCCCCCATGGTGTATGATGAAGGGGTAAAAGTGAAAGAGGCCGATTAAATGGACAGCAGGTTTATTCGTGCAAAAGATAGAAATAGGTTCTTAAACCTAAACTAGGAGAGGCTACTTCCACGTCCGTTCACCTTCACTCCTTCAATCATACTCTCTCTCTGGCGACGAAGTCGCCGCTAGGGGATTACATAAGCAGCGCCCTCTACATCAATGGAGATAAGACATATATATATATATATATATATATATATATATATATATATATATATATATATATATATATATATATATATATATATATATATATATATATATATATATATATATATATATATATATATATATATTTACTTATTAATTAAAGTCTGTGGTACACACTATTTTAAGACATCATCAACTGTTCATAAAGCTCTTTCATTTCATAACGATAAATGTACTCTACGTAAAAAGTTAAATGATCATTAAAAATCTGCAAAAATTGTAAATAATAAATATATCGTGTTTTAACCCTTAGTTAGTTTGCGCGGTTAACAAATGTCCCCTACAATCAATCTATTGATAAATTGATTGTAGGGCAGCCCATGATCAAATGATTCGTACAGTTTTTTTCAAGTTATTTCAAAAATATTTTTTAATTCTTACTTTATTCTGATCAATAATGTTGTGTTTTTAATTAAAATACCCACTTACTTTGATATTTGGTCACGAATTTAATGGTATGCACGAAAATTTGAATTTGGGGGAAATTTGTCACCCACGCGACTAACTGCAAGACAAAAGGTTCGCGAGTCTAACTAGGAGTCTAATTTAGTCGATAGCGAAGTTATCATAAAAAGGTTGTGTGAAAACAACTCTGAAATGAGATGGCATCATGCTTTTTAAAATAGCCTAGTAATAAGGAACATTTAATCGTTTTTTGTATCTTTATTAGTCATCAGTATGTGCAATTTGTGTTTGGTATTGTAACTTGAAATTTTATACATAAAAATAACTGCTTTCACTCTATTCTGTTCATTTCTATATGTCTGGGGATGTGCCACATTGCAGTATCACGGGTAGTCCTAATTAAGCGTGATGCCGCAGTGGCTCATGCAAAATGAGTGAGTTTATTCATTGGTGTGAGACAGGGCCGTAGACAGGGGGGGATCCCCGGGACACCTCCCCCCCCCCCTAAATTGTGTGAAATCTTATTTTACCATTTCCCCTTCTTTTTTTTGTGTAACTTGTTATGTGTATTTAATCAAATCTTCGACCATAACCCTCCCCCCCCCCCCCCGAAAAGAAAACCTGGCTACGAGCTTGGTGTGAGACGGGGTAAGGCGCCCTTTCGAATGTTGGTCCAACGCCCTCCAAGGTGAACCAGGCCGCCCCAGAATTTAACTAAAATGAAAATGAATTAAAATCGAAGAGCCCATGGTCTATCAAGTGTGGGTCCTTGAGGCACTCTTAAACGTAGTATACACTAGTACTCAGTGGCGGCTAGTGCACTACAGCCAGTACAGCCGGTCTGCATCTAAATTTACAACTTCAAAATTAAAATTATATATTTACAATTTTCTAAAATAAAGTTCAAATTTCTGCGGTAAGTGTAAAAAAATCCGATAAATAGCAAACTTGTTGCCTCAGCACTCAATTCACGAGGGGAAAAAATAGTTTCCAATCAACCCAAACTGGTGATCTTCCACCGTACAGCATCCGATTGTTCCTGAAAAGCATTCCGTTACCATCGTAACTGATGGAACACAGAAGAGCATGTCCCTCCACGTAATGTGTAGAGACTGCTAGCTCAAAAGTTTTCAAACTTCGGTTTTCCTTGAGAATTCAATGAACTGATTGGCTCCGCACATGAGAGTCAGCGAGGGTGGGGTGACTGAGAGAATGGGGTGGATGCGATGAGGGAGAGAACTAGATAACTATACAGAATGATTTGATTAATTGTTCTGATTTTATAATGGTGCGTTATAAATGTTATTATTTGAAACGAAACTTCGATTGGAGTATTAAAGAATTTGCGTTCATTAGGGGGTCTGGGACTCAACATTCTAAAATCTTTATTTTTATAATTATTTTTCTGAAATTTTTTATGCAGTAATGTATGATGCTTTGAAACTTGAAAAACTATTTTAAATTTTCAAATTTAAAAAATATTTAAAAAAAAAAATTAAAAACCTTCAAAATTTTGATGATTTCTAAATTTGATATATCTAAACAACTTTTTTAAAAATCACTTAATTTTTGCATAAAACTACTTCTTCGAATTCATATCAAAATGTTCTTCGTGATTTTTCAATAAAGTAATAAGAAAAAATAAAAAAAAAATATTTTGTGCAAAAACTGTATAAAATTCATAGTATGCTAAGCTTCAAAAGCTTTTTTTAAAAAAAAGGTTAAATAAAAAAACATAATTCATGAAGACAAATTAAAGAAATATGTATGAAAAATAATTGTGAAAAGTTTCATAGATTTATAACAAGTAGTTTTTATGTTATATCAATTTAAACTCAAAAAATCGACAAAAAGCAATCACCGAGAAAAACAGTTTCGAAGTTTCAAGATAGCATAACTGAGATATAGTTGTCATGTAACACAAACTTAAATATTTCAAGTTCTACTAAAGGTAGAAACAAAATTTTTATGCCATCTTGTTAAAACATATTTGTATTATTTTTTACACTAATAAAAAAAATATTTGAGAATTTTTTAAATTTTGAGACCCAGACCCCCGTCAGGTACGTGCGTTCAATACAGACTAGAAATATCGCAAAAATAAGTCAAATGTGTTTATAGTTTTTTTTTTTTGCTTCAATATAATCTCTAGATGGAATTTTTACAAAATAATGATACCATCTGAAGGCTAGATAGTTATTTTATTAGTTTCAAGTGCTATTTTGTTTTGAATGTAAATTTGAATACTTTAAACTCATTATAAAATAATGATACCATCTGAAGGCTAGATAGTTATTTTATTAGTTTCAAGTGCTATTTTGTTTTGAATGTACAAACTCATTTACAAAATAATGATACCATCTGAAGGCTAGATAGTTATTTTATTAGTTTCAAGTGCTATTTTGTTTTGAATGTAAATTTGAATACTTTAAACTCATTATAAAATAATGATACCATCTGAAGGCTAGATAGTTATTTTATTAGTTTCAAGTGCTATTTTGTTTTGAATGTACAAACTCATTTACAAAATAATGATACCATCTGAAGGCTAGATAGTTATTTTATTAGTTTCAAGTGCTATTTTGTTTTGAATGTACAAACTCATTTACAAAATAATGATACCATCTGAAGGCTAGATAGTTATTTTATTAGTTTCAAGTGCTATTTTGTTTTGAATGTAAATTTGAATACTTTAAACTCATTATAAAATAATGATACCATCTGAAGGCTAGATAGTTATTTTATTAGTTTCAAGTGCTATTTTGTTTTGAATGTACAAACTCATTTACAAAATAATGATACCATCTGAAGGCTAGATAGTTATTTTATTAGTTTCAAGTGCTATTTTGTTTTGAATGTACAAACTCATTTACAAAATAATGATACCATCTGAAGGCTAGATAGTTATTTTATTAGTTTCAAGTGCTATTTTGTTTTGAATGTAAATTTGAATACTTTAAACTCATTATAAAATAATGATACCATCTGAAGGCTAGATAGTTATTTTATTAGTTTCAAGTGCTATTTTGTTTTGAATGTACAAACTCATTTACAAAATAATGATACCATCTGAAGGCTAGATAGTTATTTTATTAGTTTCAAGTGCTATTTTGTTTTGAATGTAAATTTGAATACTTTAAACTCATTATAAAATAATGATACCATCTGAAGGCTAGATAGTTATTTTATTAGTTTCAAGTGCTATTTTGTTTTGAATGTACAAACTCATTTACAAAATAATGATACCATCTGAAGGCTAGATAGTTATTTTATTAGTTTCAAGTGCTATTTTGTTTTGAATGTACAAACTCATTTACAAAATAATGATACCATCTGAAGGCTAGATAGTTATTTTATTAGTTTCAAGTGCTATTTTGTTTTGAATGTAAATTTGAATACTTTAAACTCATTATAAAATAATGATACCATCTGAAGGCTAGATAGTTATTTTATTAGTTTCAAGTGCTATTTTGTTTTGAATGTACAAACTCATTTACAAAATAATGATACCATCTGAAGGCTAGATAGTTATTTTATTAGTTTCAAGTGCTATTTTGTTTTGAATGTAAATTTGAATACTTTAAACTCATTATAAAATAATGATACCATCTGAAGGCTAGATAGTTATTTTATTAGTTTCAAGTGCTATTTTGTTTTGAATGTACAAACTCATTTACAAAATAATGATACCATCTGAAGGCTAGATAGTTATTTTATTAGTTTCAAGTGCTATTTTGTTTTGAATGTAAATTTGAATACTTTAAACTCATTATAAAATAATGATACCATCTGAAGGCTAGATAGTTATTTTATTAGTTTCAAGTGCTATTTTGTTTTGAATGTACAAACTCATTTACAAAATAATGATACCATCTGAAGGCTAGATAGTTATTTTATTAGTTTCAAGTGCTATTTTGTTTTGAATGTAAATTTGAATACTTTAAACTCATTATAAAATAATGATACCATCTGAAGGCTAGATAGTTATTTTATTAGTTTCAAGTGCTATTTTGTTTTGAATGTACAAACTCATTTACAAAATAATGATACCATCTGAAGGCTAGATAGTTATTTTATTAGTTTCAAGTGCTATTTTGTTTTGAATGTAAATTTGAATACTTTAAACTCATTATAAAATAATGATACCATCTGAAGGCTAGATAGTTATTTTATTAGTTTCAAGTGCTATTTTGTTTTGAATGTACAAACTCATTTACAAAATAATGATACCATCTGAAGGCTAGATAGTTATTTTATTAGTTTCAAGTGCTATTTTGTTTTGAATGTAAATTTGAATACTTTAAACTCATTATAAAATAATGATACCATCTGAAGGCTAGATAGTTATTTTATTAGTTTCAAGTGCTATTTTGTTTTGAATGTACAAACTCATTTACAAAATAATGATACCATCTGAAGGCTAGATAGTTATTTTATTAGTTTCAAGTGCTATTTTGTTTTGAATGTAAATTTGAATACTTTAAACTCATTATAAAATAATGATACCATCTGAAGGCTAGATAGTTATTTTATTAGTTTCAAGTGCTATTTTGTTTTGAATGTACAAACTCATTTACAAAATAATGATACCATCTGAAGGCTAGATAGTTATTTTATTAGTTTCAAGTGCTATTTTGTTTTGAATGTAAATTTGAATACTTTAAACTCATTATAAAATAATGATACCATCTGAAGGCTAGATAGTTATTTTATTAGTTTCAAGTGCTATTTTGTTTTGAATGTACAAACTCATTTACAAAATAATGATACCATCTGAAGGCTAGATAGTTATTTTATTAGTTTCAAGTGCTATTTTGTTTTGAATGTAAATTTGAATACTTTAAACTCATTATAAAATAATGATACCATCTGAAGGCTAGATAGTTATTTTATTAGTTTCAAGTGCTATTTTGTTTTGAATGTACAAACTCATTTACAAAATAATGATACCATCTGAAGGCTAGATAGTTATTTTATTAGTTTCAAGTGCTATTTTGTTTTGAATGTAAATTTGAATACTTTAAACTCATTATAAAATAATGATACCATCTGAAGGCTAGATAGTTATTTTATTAGTTTCAAGTGCTATTTTGTTTTGAATGTACAAACTCATTTACAAAATAATGATACCATCTGAAGGCTAGATAGTTATTTTATTAGTTTCAAGTGCTATTTTGTTTTGAATGTAAATTTGAATACTTTAAACTCATTATAAAATAATGATACCATCTGAAGGCTAGATAGTTATTTTATTAGTTTCAAGTGCTATTTTGTTTTGAATGTACAAACTCATTTACAAAATAATGATACCATCTGAAGGCTAGATAGTTATTTTATTAGTTTCAAGTGCTATTTTGTTTTGAATGTAAATTTGAATACTTTAAACTCATTATAAAATAATGATACCATCTGAAGGCTAGATAGTTATTTTATTAGTTTCAAGTGCTATTTTGTTTTGAATGTACAAACTCATTTACAAAATAATGATACCATCTGAAGGCTAGATAGTTATTTTATTAGTTTCAAGTGCTATTTTGTTTTGAATGTAAATTTGAATACTTTAAACTCATTATAAAATAATGATACCATCTGAAGGCTAGATAGTTATTTTATTAGTTTCAAGTGCTATTTTGTTTTGAATGTACAAACTCATTTACAAAATAATGATACCATCTGAAGGCTAGATAGTTATTTTATTAGTTTCAAGTGCTATTTTGTTTTGAATGTAAATTTGAATACTTTAAACTCATTATAAAATAATGATACCATCTGAAGGCTAGATAGTTATTTTATTAGTTTCAAGTGCTATTTTGTTTTGAATGTACAAACTCATTTACAAAATAATGATACCATCTGAAGGCTAGATAGTTATTTTATTAGTTTCAAGTGCTATTTTGTTTTGAATGTAAATTTGAATACTTTAAACTCATTATAAAATAATGATACCATCTGAAGGCTAGATAGTTATTTTATTAGTTTCAAGTGCTATTTTGTTTTGAATGTACAAACTCATTTACAAAATAATGATACCATCTGAAGGCTAGATAGTTATTTTATTAGTTTCAAGTGCTATTTTGTTTTGAATGTAAATTTGAATACTTTAAACTCATTATAAAATAATGATACCATCTGAAGGCTAGATAGTTATTTTATTAGTTTCAAGTGCTATTTTGTTTTGAATGTACAAACTCATTTACAAAATAATGATACCATCTGAAGGCTAGATAGTTATTTTATTAGTTTCAAGTGCTATTTTGTTTTGAATGTAAATTTGAATACTTTAAACTCATTATAAAATAATGATACCATCTGAAGGCTAGATAGTTATTTTATTAGTTTCAAGTGCTATTTTGTTTTGAATGTACAAACTCATTTACAAAATAATGATACCATCTGAAGGCTAGATAGTTATTTTATTAGTTTCAAGTGCTATTTTGTTTTGAATGTAAATTTGAATACTTTAAACTCATTATAAAATAATGATACCATCTGAAGGCTAGATAGTTATTTTATTAGTTTCAAGTGCTATTTTGTTTTGAATGTACAAACTCATTTACAAAATAATGATACCATCTGAAGGCTAGATAGTTATTTTATTAGTTTCAAGTGCTATTTTGTTTTGAATGTAAATTTGAATACTTTAAACTCATTATAAAATAATGATACCATCTGAAGGCTAGATAGTTATTTTATTAGTTTCAAGTGCTATTTTGTTTTGAATGTACAAACTCATTTACAAAATAATGATACCATCTGAAGGCTAGATAGTTATTTTATTAGTTTCAAGTGCTATTTTGTTTTGAATGTAAATTTGAATACTTTAAACTCATTATAAAATAATGATACCATCTGAAGGCTAGATAGTTATTTTATTAGTTTCAAGTGCTATTTTGTTTTGAATGTACAAACTCATTTACAAAATAATGATACCATCTGAAGGCTAGATAGTTATTTTATTAGTTTCAAGTGCTATTTTGTTTTGAATGTAAATTTGAATACTTTAAACTCATTATAAAATAATGATACCATCTGAAGGCTAGATAGTTATTTTATTAGTTTCAAGTGCTATTTTGTTTTGAATGTACAAACTCATTTACAAAATAATGATACCATCTGAAGGCTAGATAGTTATTTTATTAGTTTCAAGTGCTATTTTGTTTTGAATGTAAATTTGAATACTTTAAACTCATTATAAAATAATGATACCATCTGAAGGCTAGATAGTTATTTTATTAGTTTCAAGTGCTATTTTGTTTTGAATGTACAAACTCATTTACAAAATAATGATACCATCTGAAGGCTAGATAGTTATTTTATTAGTTTCAAGTGCTATTTTGTTTTGAATGTAAATTTGAATACTTTAAACTCATTATAAAATAATGATACCATCTGAAGGCTAGATAGTTATTTTATTAGTTTCAAGTGCTATTTTGTTTTGAATGTACAAACTCATTTACAAAATAATGATACCATCTGAAGGCTAGATAGTTATTTTATTAGTTTCAAGTGCTATTTTGTTTTGAATGTAAATTTGAATACTTTAAACTCATTATAAAATAATGATACCATCTGAAGGCTAGATAGTTATTTTATTAGTTTCAAGTGCTATTTTGTTTTGAATGTACAAACTCATTTACAAAATAATGATACCATCTGAAGGCTAGATAGTTATTTTATTAGTTTCAAGTGCTATTTTGTTTTGAATGTAAATTTGAATACTTTAAACTCATTATAAAATAATGATACCATCTGAAGGCTAGATAGTTATTTTATTAGTTTCAAGTGCTATTTTGTTTTGAATGTACAAACTCATTTACAAAATAATGATACCATCTGAAGGCTAGATAGTTATTTTATTAGTTTCAAGTGCTATTTTGTTTTGAATGTAAATTTGAATACTTTAAACTCATTATAAAATAATGATACCATCTGAAGGCTAGATAGTTATTTTATTAGTTTCAAGTGCTATTTTGTTTTGAATGTACAAACTCATTTACAAAATAATGATACCATCTGAAGGCTAGATAGTTATTTTATTAGTTTCAAGTGCTATTTTGTTTTGAATGTAAATTTGAATACTTTAAACTCATTATAAAATAATGATACCATCTGAAGGCTAGATAGTTATTTTATTAGTTTCAAGTGCTATTTTGTTTTGAATGTACAAACTCATTTACAAAATAATGATACCATCTGAAGGCTAGATAGTTATTTTATTAGTTTCAAGTGCTATTTTGTTTTGAATGTAAATTTGAATACTTTAAACTCATTATAAAATAATGATACCATCTGAAGGCTAGATAGTTATTTTATTAGTTTCAAGTGCTATTTTGTTTTGAATGTACAAACTCATTTACAAAATAATGATACCATCTGAAGGCTAGATAGTTATTTTATTAGTTTCAAGTGCTATTTTGTTTTGAATGTAAATTTGAATACTTTAAACTCATTATAAAATAATGATACCATCTGAAGGCTAGATAGTTATTTTATTAGTTTCAAGTGCTATTTTGTTTTGAATGTACAAACTCATTTACAAAATAATGATACCATCTGAAGGCTAGATAGTTATTTTATTAGTTTCAAGTGCTATTTTGTTTTGAATGTAAATTTGAATACTTTAAACTCATTATAAAATAATGATACCATCTGAAGGCTAGATAGTTATTTTATTAGTTTCAAGTGCTATTTTGTTTTGAATGTACAAACTCATTTACAAAATAATGATACCATCTGAAGGCTAGATAGTTATTTTATTAGTTTCAAGTGCTATTTTGTTTTGAATGTAAATTTGAATACTTTAAACTCATTATAAAATAATGATACCATCTGAAGGCTAGATAGTTATTTTATTAGTTTCAAGTGCTATTTTGTTTTGAATGTACAAACTCATTTACAAAATAATGATACCATCTGAAGGCTAGATAGTTATTTTATTAGTTTCAAGTGCTATTTTGTTTTGAATGTAAATTTGAATACTTTAAACTCATTATAAAATAATGATACCATCTGAAGGCTAGATAGTTATTTTATTAGTTTCAAGTGCTATTTTGTTTTGAATGTACAAACTCATTTACAAAATAATGATACCATCTGAAGGCTAGATAGTTATTTTATTAGTTTCAAGTGCTATTTTGTTTTGAATGTAAATTTGAATACTTTAAACTCATTATAAAATAATGATACCATCTGAAGGCTAGATAGTTATTTTATTAGTTTCAAGTGCTATTTTGTTTTGAATGTACAAACTCATTTACAAAATAATGATACCATCTGAAGGCTAGATAGTTATTTTATTAGTTTCAAGTGCTATTTTGTTTTGAATGTAAATTTGAATACTTTAAACTCATTATAAAATAATGATACCATCTGAAGGCTAGATAGTTATTTTATTAGTTTCAAGTGCTATTTTGTTTTGAATGTACAAACTCATTTACAAAATAATGATACCATCTGAAGGCTAGATAGTTATTTTATTAGTTTCAAGTGCTATTTTGTTTTGAATGTAAATTTGAATACTTTAAACTCATTATAAAATAATGATACCATCTGAAGGCTAGATAGTTATTTTATTAGTTTCAAGTGCTATTTTGTTTTGAATGTACAAACTCATTTACAAAATAATGATACCATCTGAAGGCTAGATAGTTATTTTATTAGTTTCAAGTGCTATTTTGTTTTGAATGTAAATTTGAATACTTTAAACTCATTATAAAATAATGATACCATCTGAAGGCTAGATAGTTATTTTATTAGTTTCAAGTGCTATTTTGTTTTGAATGTACAAACTCATTTACAAAATAATGATACCATCTGAAGGCTAGATAGTTATTTTATTAGTTTCAAGTGCTATTTTGTTTTGAATGTAAATTTGAATACTTTAAACTCATTATAAAATAATGATACCATCTGAAGGCTAGATAGTTATTTTATTAGTTTCAAGTGCTATTTTGTTTTGAATGTACAAACTCATTTACAAAATAATGATACCATCTGAAGGCTAGATAGTTATTTTATTAGTTTCAAGTGCTATTTTGTTTTGAATGTAAATTTGAATACTTTAAACTCATTATAAAATAATGATACCATCTGAAGGCTAGATAGTTATTTTATTAGTTTCAAGTGCTATTTTGTTTTGAATGTACAAACTCATTTACAAAATAATGATACCATCTGAAGGCTAGATAGTTATTTTATTAGTTTCAAGTGCTATTTTGTTTTGAATGTAAATTTGAATACTTTAAACTCATTATAAAATAATGATACCATCTGAAGGCTAGATAGTTATTTTATTAGTTTCAAGTGCTATTTTGTTTTGAATGTACAAACTCATTTACAAAATAATGATACCATCTGAAGGCTAGATAGTTATTTTATTAGTTTCAAGTGCTATTTTGTTTTGAATGTAAATTTGAATACTTTAAACTCATTATAAAATAATGATACCATCTGAAGGCTAGATAGTTATTTTATTAGTTTCAAGTGCTATTTTGTTTTGAATGTACAAACTCATTTACAAAATAATGATACCATCTGAAGGCTAGATAGTTATTTTATTAGTTTCAAGTGCTATTTTGTTTTGAATGTAAATTTGAATACTTTAAACTCATTATAAAATAATGATACCATCTGAAGGCTAGATAGTTATTTTATTAGTTTCAAGTGCTATTTTGTTTTGAATGTAAATTTGAATACTTTAAACTCATTATAAAATAATGATACCATCTGAAGGCTAGATAGTTATTTTATTAGTTTCAAGTGCTATTTTGTTTTGAATGTACAAACTCATTTACAAAATAATGATACCATCTGAAGGCTAGATAGTTATTTTATTAGTTTCAAGTGCTATTTTGTTTTGAATGTAAATTTGAATACTTTAAACTCATTATCTAAAAAATCGTGTTTTGGTCACGTGAAACTTCATTTAAACAGTGATAACTGAGATTTGATATAATCTCTTTGAAAAATAATTTGAGAATTTAGTTCTGTATTAACTAATAGATGTTTTGAACCTCAGTCAAATTGTTGGAAAAAGAAAATGAATTTTCCTACATTTATAAATGCAAAAGTTTTTAGAAAAATTGTGATTTTTTTTTTTTTTAATGCTAAACAAATTCTATTAAAAAAAAAAAATACTATATATTCTAGAAACTAGATAGTGGTACATAACATTAATAAATGTATTAAGAGCAATTTCCAACCATAATTTCTTTTCTTGGCCCCATAAAACTCGAGTAATCACTGTTCAAAAATATGGTAATCATAACGAGTTAAATGTTAATTAGTTACTTAATTTTTCAATAGAAATGAAATTTTTTTCATGTAAACATCATTACTAACTATGTACTTTTAAGAGCAAAAAAATACAATTTTTAAAATGATAATTTAAAAAAAAAAAAAAAATCAAGTGCATTTGTACATGATTGTGGAAAGTTTGTGTGTGGATGAGGAAGGGGTTGTTTGGAAGTCGCATTTTTCCGACTGCACATCGCATTTTCGACCGCCACTGCTAGAATTTATCGAATGAAAGAGAAATGTAAGACTTTGCTGATAGATAGTGGGTAGCCAGAATGAAAAGAATTGGAATCCCAACTGTATAACTTGTAACACGCCTTACCAAAGAAAAAATAAATTTTGACTAGAGTTAGCAGACAAGGGTGTCATTTGTTTTACGTAATTCATGGCGAATAATTCCTGCCAAATGGGCACGTTAGCAAAGGATTGAGTGGACACTTCCCGTATTTTTTTTTTTTTTAATTCTAAATGTTTCCAAAAAGACCATAAACACAAAAATTTCTGCTCACTGCTCTTTTTTAAAAAAAAATTTCAACCTAAAATCACCTTATTTGACTTTGGCGAGAAAACGATTCATTCGGCTAGAATTGAATGTGACGTCACTTGATTTGAAACAACTTGGCTTGAAACGCAGCAGCGGAAACACGTTTCTTGCAAATCGTGCTAACCTGCTCGGGATATGACAACCGTTTACAAAACCAAAGCAGAAACCTCATGATAACCACAAAGAACGGAAGGATATCATGACGTCACAGCTATAGCGGAGTGTTTTGATCGGACTGGTTTCATATCGATTTTGGGGAATTTCCTTTTCTTAATGTTTAAATAACTATTTTTTTTTAACGAACTTCATTCGCTTTTAAAAAATGCGGGAACTATCCATTGTTAGTAGAAATAAACGATGACAAATGATGATGATATGTGTGACGAAGGGTTATTATATTTCTTATAAGTAGAGAAAATTATGGAAGTTTGGTTTGTGATTTGCATTTCAACCTTTTTGATCTGATTTTTTAAGCTTCTCCGTTTAAATAAACGCTGTCTATCAACTCCCGTTTGCTGTCAACCTCGGTTTGTTTTCAGCCTCCATTTGTTTTTCATTTGATATTGACGTAATATTGTTGGAGATTTTAAAGTACTTTAAATACATTCTTTAAAATGGTTAAGGTCACTCGGAATATTCAAATAACTTTCTAGATCCGTGTCCTGTTACATTTTCAAGTATTTTTCTGAATCGTTTTATTTATGAGAATTTATTTTCTAAAATTTCATTATTTTCTAAAACTATTAAAGAAAATATAAAATATGTGAATAATTGGAAAATTACTTGTTGCTAAGTTTAAATCATTTTAAGAAACAAATTGGATATTCAAATATTCTGAAATATTCACATGAAACTCATACCCGAGCAGTACAACAATAATAATAATAAAATACGATAAGACTGTGGCTACTTTGAAAAAAAAAAAAAATCTGTAATATTAATTATAGTTTCTTTCAATTTTTTGATTTACTAATATATTTCCACAGGTTCTTTAGTCGGAAATTCAGTAAAATAATAATAATAATAATAATAATAATAATAAATAATAATAATAATAATAAAAAAATATTTTTTTACTCACCCATTTTGATCAATAGTACTTGAGTTTTCTTTGATGCATCTTTAATATCCTTGAGATCCTGTGAAATAATAGTTATTGCGAAATTAATATTTTTTTAAACGCTGTAAAATGCTTATTGATCGAGTGCTTTAGCACGTGTAAAATAATTTACCGAATTTGAAAAGGTAATTTCGTACATGTTGCGTACAATATTTTGTATAATCACGTAAGGCATTTGAAACAGATAATAGACAATTCCATCATTTTTAATTTTTTTTTTTTTTAATTTTTTTTTATTCAATTCTAAATGCTTCGAAAAGGCCATAAGCAGAAAAATTTCTGCTCAATCCGCTTTTTCTCTTTTTTTTAATTTGCAATCAAAGTTCCGCTGTTATACGTTGGCGAGAAAACGATTCATTCGGCTGTACGGGATATGGTAATGGTCTACTAACGACTACTATTTCCACGCCAGCTATTTAGCAGAAACCTCACGATAACCATAGAAACGGAAAGAAGCTTTGACGTCACAGATTTTGTTGAGTGTTTTGATCGGACTGGTTCTGGCTGGGTTTTGGGACTTTTTCTTTTCTTAATGTTTAAATAATTAATTTTTTTTAAGAACTTTTGTTTGAATATTTGGAATCAGAAAGATATTCTTCATAAATATATACTAATTTCACTCGTTTTTAAAAAATGTGGGAATTGTCCGTTATCCGGCATTGCACTTTTTTAGCTAGAGATCCATATACATCGACAAAGTTTCCTTACGACCACCCTGTATTTTGTCCCACTGTAAAATACGATTGGGAGAATAAGTACCACTAAACTAACTATAATTCTAAATTTTATTAACCCTTTGCACTCGAGCGGCGCCTCTCAGGCGCCACACGATTGGATGCCGAAACACGAGAGGATCACTAAACTAAACTTCAACTTAATTAGACATCACTTAGACGGTAGATCGTGACCAGTGCTCATAGGTATTTAATCCATTTTGGCGTCGTGAAAGCATAATGTTCGCCAAACCACAACCCTATAGTAGAGAACAAAAGGCTATAAGGTTTGGCGGAGAATTATGTCTTCACTCCGCCAAAATGGATTAAATACCTATGAGCACTGTCACGATCTACCGTCTAAGTGATGTCTAGTTAAGTTGAAGTTTAGTATAGGTTTGATGCGGAAATTTGATGCAAGGCCAATGACTGTGTTTAGTTTCTGTGAAGCAAATCCATAAACGTCAACCGAACTTAAAATGTCTCGAGTTGCTGGTCCCTCCGCGAGGAAAAGGCCTCGAGTGCAAAGGGTTAACACATTGAGCGCCACGTGAATTCTTAAGGAATTCCCCTTCAGGCCACGCGCGCTGCTTAGTGCTGATATTGCGGTATAACAGTGCGAAGCTCACTAACAGATTGAAATTTACTCGATACAGCTGTGTAAATATACTAGGACCATTGTTTCTTATCACAGTAGAAGATATTTGCGTTTAGAATGAAATGCTTGTAGATATTCATTCCACACGCTTACGCAGCGTTGCCTGACCTCGGACTTAAAAATCTTAGGTAGACAATTTTTCGCAAGGGTATTTTGGATATAGTATATTTAATAATATTTTTATCTACTGAAATATCAATAGTACTTCAAAAACTAAGACTTCCTGCACTTTAAAATGTGCTAAGAAAGGCACTATGTCAAATTATAAGTGTGGGAAAAACAACAGCGTACTGTCAGCCACCGGTGGTTGAAGCTGCTTAAGCGGAAAGTTCAGTGTCAGTCACCGATGGCTGACGTGGCACTCAACGTGTTAATGATATAATCCTGTTATAAATAAATATTAAATAAGTTTTCTATAATTACTTAAAACAATGTAATTTTTTTAGTTTTATATCATACTAGCTGCGTGGCCCGTCGTTGACGGATAAACTCAGTTTTTGGTACTAAATAAAAGTAATATAAAAGTTTATCACCCCATTGTAAATTCATTCTTTGTTCGTTTAGTTCGGCATGTCTTAGCCGATCGGCTTCTAAACGAACGGCACGCCTCTCTGATGTTTCTCTACTCCTTACAGACTCCTGGCGTCGCCGTTGCGACGCTAATCTGTCCTCTGGGGAAATGTCCGGCTGCGGCGAAGTCGAAGCTTCTTGGTTGTCATTTTGTAATTCGTTCCTCTTTAAACGTTTTTGAAAAACTTTTTTGTCGATTTTGCTTAATGATGGGCGTTTTTTTCAAGGCATTGTGAATGTAGAATATCATTTGCGATTTTCAAAACAAACCAAACGAAGATTGTCATTCAGTTGCCATTCAGGAAATACTAAATTGTGTCTGCTTAAAAACACCAAAAAAAATTATTTCGGAAATTTTAAAACTCAATTAAAATTAAAAATATATCGCCTATTTTACTCCTGGTCGTTTAATTAAGCGATATACCAAATTTCATCCTAATCCGTTAGGTAGTTTTTACGTGAAACGGTCCCCAAATCCGTGTGACAGAAAGTCAGTTTTATTTATATAGATTTTACAATGTCAGCCACGATGGTTGACGCGGCTCTCAACGTGTTAGCAATAGAAAATGTCATTTCAAAGGCTTCAGTGGTAGAATGCTCGCAAGCCACGCGGGCGGCCCAGGTTCGATTTCCGGTCGATGCAGGAGTCTTTGCCGACCAAACGATATAGTGGTTAGCGTGCTAGCTTCTAGACCGTGAGGTTGCGGGTTCCGAGTCCCGTGTAAGGCATGGCTGTTTGTAAATGTATGTTGGCTTGTCAAATGACGAATGTTTCGGCGCATTATAGCCCTCGTGTTGCTGACGGCGCCAGATAATCTGAATACAAACAACCTTTCAAAGGCAGCAGTTGTTCTCGACAAACCTAAAGCCGAATTTCCCAATTTTCATAATATTGGCAATTTCAACTGAGTGCCGGTGGAAATGAATAGAAAACTAAATAGAATGCAGAATCTTCCAGAAACTGCATGAGTTACTCATTCTGTTAGTTTTTCTACAAAGTTCTGAATAACATTTTTGTTTCGATTAGAAGGACTCTGTAACGGAAAAGTGGGATAATTTGGGGGGGGGGGGGATGACATTCGGATAGCGGGACAGCGAGGTCAAAATCGGGACGTCTGGTCACATTAAACTTGGGATATGTTTGAATTTTGATAAGTGATTTTTTAGCATGATAGAAAAATTTTATCTTTATTACACACCCGCTTCTCCACACCTGGGTTTTATTACGATATTTATATTGCATGCTACAAAGAAGTTTCGTTACATTTCACGACATCGATAAATTTTATTGTTGGAAGAGGAATGCGACTTGTTTTCAGGCCATCAGTTGTGCTTGCGACATAATTTCCTAATTATGGTTCAGACCTAAGAGTTATCTTACTAAACAGGTGGGATATTGAAAATAACAGGTAATGAAGTTTCAGATAAGAGATTTTTTTTTTTTTTTATAAAGGAATGTATCGAAGCCAATAAAGCCAGCCTGGAAATTAGGCGGGACTAAGTTTTAACATTCTGGGAAAAGTTGTTGGATATTTTAGACGGCACAGAGAGCATATAATTCATTAAAGTGAGTTTTGAATGGGAAAACCTTGGGAGCAAAAACGAACCGTGTAAAGATTATGAAAATATAATTTTTACTTTCAATTACCCATATGTACACATAGGGTAACGAAATTATAGGATTCGGTAAAAAAAATAATAAAAAAATTTGAATTTCTCTACGTTTTAGAACATCCTGATTTCAAAAAGGTGATCTAGAAAAAATGTATGTCTGTGGTCAGCATAACTCCCGAACAAATTGACCTACATTGTTCAAATTTGGTGTGCTGGAAAATCGCTGTGGTAATGCCTCTTAAGGTGTTATAAACAGCCCCACCTTCGAAATTCCCGTAAAAATGCATTAATGGAGTAAAAAGTAGAAAAATGGATGTCTTTAACACAGAGTTCTATTTCCTTGAGCATCATACCTCATCAACGATCATTTTTTACTCCTCTCCTATGTTTCACTTATAAGAAAGGATAATATAAAAATTATTGAAAAGTATATCGCCAAAATCATCTATTTGGCGAAGATTTTTTTTTTAAAGACCAATACAAGAATTCTGGTAAAAAATATCGCCAAACTGGCCATGTTTTCTAAATGAATGATGAAAATATAAAAACGGTAAATGACTCAAATTGATATCAGTATTATAGTGTAATTGAAAGTCGTGCGATGTTCCACACCCCTAGTTAGAGTTCTTGTGCGTCAAACAGAAAAAATCAATCGTTGATGGGCGATGCTCAAGGACAGAGAGCTCTATGTTAAAGGCACTCGTTTTTCAACTTTTTTTACGCTTTTATCGCATGTTTACGGGAATTTCAGAGGTGGAGACGATAAGAACACCTTAAGAGGTATTAGAACGGAGATTTTAAGGGAACATATGGTACCCAAAAAATTATTTTCAGAAATTGCACCACTAATATTTAAATTATAGTAATTTTACATTGTGTTGATGATAAATAAACATAATTTAACCTACAGAAATATTTTGAATAAATAATTTTTGATTATTTATTGATATTTTTGATTACTTCTTATATAGTATTATAATTTTTGATTGATTCAATTTATTTAAATTTTTTCAAACTTTTTCCGAAATGCTTCTCTTTCCACAATTTTAAGTAATTTTCCCATGAAATTTTTACAATATATTCGTATTACAATTGTTAACAATAGTTAGTGGATTTGAAGATGCAAGCTATGGAAAAGGTTTTATATGTTTTTTCACTAAAAACAGCAGAAAAATATTTTTTTTTTTTTCCAAGTTTTCAACTTTTTAATTTTGTTTAAAAAAAACTAAACATAGCACACCTTATTCCATACTAACTTATGTTTATCAGATGCAAATAAATACGCTATAACAATTTCGTAATCCTAACTAAATTTAGCAAAAAGTCTTAGGGATTTAAACAACTCTCAAACTGAAAAATAACGAACTGAGAAAAAAAAAGTGTTAAAAGATTTCTTTTTCAGCTTTGATAGTGTGAGAGGGTTTAGAAAATACAGTATAACTTTTTATCTATCAAAGGTACAAATGTAAATTTTTGCACAGCTATTCAGAAAGATATTCTCCATATTATGGGATAAAAATTGAAAAATTTAGATTTTCGTAATTTTTTGGGTACCATGTCCCTTAAACAAAATCGTTATAGTTATTTTATAGCAATTGTTGAAACACATGATTTTATTCTTGACTTTTCATGATTCCAACCTTATGAGAATGTATATTTGACGAAAACCTTAATGGTAAGTCCCGCGGCCACCACTAACCCGCGGCCACCAAATTTGAACATCACAGGTGAAGTTGTTCGTGAATGATACTGACCCGGTACACACAGAAATCATGAAAAAAAAATCATGTTTTTCAGCAATTGCTAAAAAACGGCTCTAAGGATTTTGAATAAAATCTCTGTACTAATGCCTCTTAAGGTGTTGTAATCATCCCCACCTACGAAATTCCCTTAGAAATGCGATGAAAGCGTAAAAAGTTGAAAAACGAGTGCCTTTAACACAGAGCTCTCTGCCTTTGAGCATAGTTCACCAACAATTGATTTTTTTTTCTGTTTCACGCACAGTAAAGGATAATATTTGCGTGAAAGAATTTTTGTCCCTATGTAAAAATTATACAAAAATATCGCCAAACTGGCTATATTTATTTAAATGAGTGAAAATATGAAAACGGTGAATATCACCATATCAAATTTTAATGTAATGACAAACATTATAGTGTGATTGGGTTATAATTTACTGTACGGTCCTTCATGGCTACTTTTTTTAAAAAAAATCGCCAAATGGAAAATGACGTCAAAAGGCAGTGTTGCCAAATCCAAATGGTCACTAGGGTTATCGGAAAACCTTGGAGACGGGTTGCTACATTCGGCACCGAATCGCCAACTTTCAAAAAGTCGCCAAGGGAGACCGTATAGTAAATCTTAACCTGTGATTGAAAGATGCGAGATGTTCCACACCCTTAGTTTTTAAAGATATTGTTGGTACTAATTAACCCCGATCGATAATTTACACAGCATGGTTGATTAGCTTCCCATGATTAATTGAAAAAAAGTAGCGACACAGTACCGAGTAATTTTGGTTCTAGACTACAAATATCAAAAATGGAACACCCTTAGCATAAGTTCCATGATGCTCTGATCATCAAAAGCACACACCAAATTTTAATTACACGGAAACTGGTTGGACAAATTAATTGTAATTTTCAGAGTACAGTAGAGTCCTGATTATCCGAGTTAATGTGGACCAAGACCAACTCGGATAACCGAAAAACTCGGTTAAAGCGAAAATTAAAAATAAAATAAATCGTATCGGTTTAAGTGTATGTTTTGACAAATACAAATGTTATATACATCGATATAAATAAACAACTGGATAGACTGCTTAACGGTGGGAAAATGAAGCCGTTGCCAGATGCCTTTGGTGGGATAAAAAATACGGATTGACGAGGATTGAAAATAAAATTTCGGGTTGTACACTGCAGAAATCTCAATAGTAGACCTTAATTAGTAATAATGTGCAAAAAAATATATACTCTAGCATTTTACAAGGTTTTTCGCATTTCCATTCAACTATAAAAGTGAACTGTGATTGGTTAATCTTCCCACCAGCTTCGCAATCCCCAGCGCGTTTTTCTCTTTGCATTGACAATGGAGCAGTCTATCCAGTTGTTTATCTATATCGATGGTTATATACTATAGGTAAACCACATGCAATTAATAATATATAGTAATGCTTAAAGAGTTCTCTTACTTAAGCCTTAAGACCTTGAGCGACGAGATAGGAGGAGCAGTGTCATACAATGAAAAGGAATGTAAACATTTTGTTTTCTTGAATGTTTGAGAGATCAAGTACCAATTTTTTTTCGGTACTAGTTTTTACAAAGGAAAATATCAGGCGTAAAAAAAAAAAAATTAAAGAAATATTATCTGACTCGGTTAAAGCGGAAACTCGGGTAACCGGAGCTCGGATAATCGGGGTTTTACTGTAATTCCAGTTTATAAAACAATTATATTTATTGATTTCTTTTTCTCAGTTCCCAAATTAAGTCAAAGTATTTCTGCAGCACACATTGCATCACGGTATTTCAAAAAAAAGAAGAAAAAAAAAGAAAAGAATTCAAGTAAAAACGAATCAAATAGTAGTTATTTGAATATTGATTGTTACTGGCGATTAACAGTTTAAAGTGGCCATTGTTAGTGAAACATTCAATAAGCAATCTGAAAATTAATTAACACTAACCTTCACAGTATTCCTGTTCCTGTAGGTAGCAAACAGCAGCCGAGGAGGTTTTGGTAAACGTACCAATTGCCTGACAAATTCCAGCCCTATGCCTCTATTGGCACCGGTCACGAGAACGCTGTCCACTTCCATGCTTTAAATTTATAATAATTTCAAAGCAACTCTCGCAGTGCTGAAAGGTGACCTACTCGTTTCTTTGCACGGAAGTCTATTAATTCAAAGGTCTTTTTTTTTCGTGGCTTTATCAAAAGCCACTTATATCGCCTTATCACTTATCCAAGGTTAGGTCATTATGTTTAAAGCAGTGTAGTGTTGTCTATTTTTTCTTCCCTTCTTCCCCCCCCCCCCTTTTAAAAGAATGTTATGATAATCCCAAGATAATAGCTGAAAATATTTATTGTACTGTGCAATTGAGAGGTTTAAATCAAAAAATTGCGTTTAAATCGTAACCCAAACAATAGTTACAGCCTCATGCATCGACCGGGAATCGAACCCGGGCCGCCCACTTATCAGGCGAGCATTCTTCCATTGAACCACCGATGCTACGGTTCATTTCGATTATATGTATGGAACATTAACAAGATTGTTCCACACGACAATAAGTTTAAATCGTAACCCGAAAAATAGTAATTGAGTCCTGCATCGACCGGGAATCGAACCCGGGGCGCCCGAGTAAAAGGCGAGCATTCAACTACTGAACCACCGATGCTACGGTTCATTTCGATTATATATTATTAACATTTAAATTAAAGTTCCACACTACAATTCGATTAAGTCGTAATATAATTAATAGTAAAAGAATCCTGCATCAACCGGGAATCGAACACGGGCTACCGGCGTGGCAGGCGAGCATTCTTCAACTGAACCACCGATGATACGGTTCCTTTCGATTATATATTAGTTATATTACAAAGAAAGTTCCATACGATAGTACGATTAAATAGTAACCGGAAAATTAGTACAAGAATCCTGCATTTTATTGCTAGAAATCTGATTATTGACAAAAAAGTTTGCATTTCCCATTGAAAATACATTTGGAATATTAATGCTATGGGTAATATCAAATTCCCAATTTTCAAAATATAACCTATTTTTAACATAGGATCACAAAAATTATCACCTGAATTATTTCTGATCATCAATTTGCTTATAAAGTGGAATTTTAGCACACAAAATCGAAATAATGGGTACGTACACGGCTTGGAAACAGTTTCCGAGCGCTTTTGTTTCAATATTTTAACTTGTTATTTTCTTATAGAAAAATGGTTTTTTGGCCAAATTTTGAACTGAGTTGAATTAATAAGAGTTTTACAATATAAAAACACAATTTGGATCATTTTAACAAAAAAAACTGAAAATTTCACGATTTTCCAAAAATTGAATTTCAAAATTATTAGAATTTTTTTTTTTTTTTTTTTTTTCAATTACAATTTGGACGAAGAATAAGTAGAAAAACAAATTTCAACCCAAAATAAGAATTTGAAAGCATTTGAGCCTATATCAGGAAAAACCAATTTCCCACTTTTGAAATACATGGAAGACTATATTCAATGAATTATTGTTCAAAAAGTAAAATTTTCACAATTTTTTACTTTGTAGAAATTAAAGCTAATATATATAGTAGAATCTCCAATTCCAATTTTATAACACTAACAAAATTAAGAGTGGGTCAAAAATTGGTCCAAACAAGTGCACAATACAAAAAATTTTCGTTTTCAATTTTCGAATTTTCACAGTATGGAAAATTTCAAATTTCTCAATTTACGAAATCTTACAATCTTTTTACACGCAGTGATAAATAAATCATCACCGGTGTCGATTTCCGAAGCCAAATCATCATTAAAGTCACATTTTATTTCCCAATATCTGGTTATTGCAAAAAAAGATTGCATTTCCCATTGAAAATACATTAACCATGTTAATCCTATCGGAAATTTCAAATTCACAATTTTCAAAATTTAACCTTTTTTTACACTGGATCATAAAAATTATCACCTGAATTCTTTCTGATCATCAATTTGCTTATAAAGTGGAATTTTAGCGCACAAAATAGAAATAATGCAAAGTACGAATACTGCTTAAAAACAGTTTCCGAGCGCATTCATTTCAAGATTTAAACTTGTCATTTTCCTATCGAAAAAGGTTTTATTGCCAATTTTTTAACTTAGTTTAATTGTTGAAGAGTTATTCAATATAAAAACACATTTTGGATCATTTTGACCCAAATAAAATTTTCCATTCAAATACACGCGAGACTGAAAATTTCACGATTTTCCAAAAATTGAATTTCTAAATTATAAGAATTTTTTTTTCAATTTAAATTTGGACGAAGAATAAGTAGAAAAAATATTTTCAACAAAAATAAGAACTTGAAAGCATTTGATCCTATTTCTGGAAAAGCTAATTTAACCATTTTGAAATACATGGGAGACGATGTTAAATGAATTATTGTTCAAAGAGTAAAATTTTCAAAATTATTTCCTTTGTAGGAATTGAAGCTAATATATAGTAGAATCTCCAATTTCAATTTTATAACACTGGCAAAATAAGAAGTGGGTCAAAAGTTGGTCCCAAAAGGTGCACTATCAAAAATTTTCGTTTTCGATTTTCCACATGTTAATCGTATGGAAAATTTCAAATTTCTCAATTTAAGAAATCTTACAATCTTTTTTCACCCAGGGTTATAGAAATCATCACCGGAGTTTATTTCAATATTCAAGTCGTCATTAAAGTGACATTTTATTTCTCAAAATCTGATTATTGCAAAATTTCACATTGAAAATACATTTGCAATGTTAATCCTATGGGAAATTTCCAATTCCCAATTTTCAAAATTTAACCCTCTTTTTTAACTTGCGATCATAAAATTATCACCTGAACTCTTACTGATAATCAATGTGCTTATAAAGTTGAATTTTAGCACAAAAAATTGAAATAATGCAAATTATGAATACTGCTTAAAAACAGGTTCCGAGCACTTTCGTTTCAAAATTTCAACCTGTCATTTTCCTATTGAAAAAGGTTTATTTTTTTTTATTTTTTTAACTTAGTTGATATGTTGAGTTTTTCAATATAAAAACCCCTTTTTGGATCATTTTGACCAAAATAAAATTTTCCATTCAAATACAAACGAAAATGAAAATTTCACGATTTTGCTAAAATTGAATTTTATCAATTGTAAGAATTTTTTTAATTAAAATTTGGAATAAGAATATGTAGAAAATATATTTTCAACCAAAAACAAGAATTTGAAAGCATTTGAGCCTATCTGGAAAAGCCAATTTCCCCATTTTGAAATACATGAGAGACGATGTTCAATGAATTATTGTTTAAAGTGTAAAATTTTCAAAATTATTTCCTTTGTAGAAATTGAAGCTAGTATATAGTAGAATCTCCAATTCCAATTTTATAACACTGGCAAAATAAGAAGTGGGTCAAAAGTTGGTCCCAAAAGGGTGCACTATCAAAATTTTTCGTTTTCGATTTTCCACATGTTAGTCGTATGGAAAATTTCAAATATCTCAATTTACTAAATCTTACAATCATTTTACACGTGATAGAAATCATTACCGAATCGATTTCCAGAGTCAAATTGTCATTAAAGTCAACTTTTATTTCTCAATTTCTGTTTATTGCAAAAAAAGTTTGCGTTTACCATTGAAAATACATTAGCCGTGTTAATACTAAAGGAAATTTCAAATTCAAAATTTTCAAAATTTAACCCTCTTTTTTAACATAGAATCACAAAAGTTATCACCAGAATTTTTCTGATCATCAATTTGCTTATAAAGTTGAATTTTAGCGCACAAAATTGAAATAATGCAAATTACAAATACTGCTTAAAAACAGGTTCCGAACACTTTCGTTTCAAAATTTCAACCTGTCATTTTCCTATTGAAAAAGGTTTATTTGCCAAATTTTGAACTTAGTTGATGTGTTGAAGAGTTTTTCAATATAAAAAAACATTTTGGATCATTTTGACCTAAATAAAATATTCCTTTCAAATACACAAAAACTGACAATTTCACGATTTTTCAAAAATTGAATTTCTCAATTATAAGAATTTTTTTTAATTAAAATTTGGAACAAAAATAAGTAGAAAAAATATTTTCAACCCAAAATAAGAATTTGAAAGCATTTGAGCCTATTTCTGGAAATTCAATTTCCCCAATTTGAAATACCTGGGGGAAGATGTTCAATGAATTATTGTTCGAAAAGTAAAATTTTCAAAATTTTTTCCTTTGTAGAAATTGAAGTTAATATGTAGTAGAATCTCCAATTCCAATTTTATAACATTCACTAAAACGTAGTTGGGTCAAAAGTTGGTCCCAAAAAGTACACAATCAAAAAATTTCTGTTTCAATTTTTCCCATTTGAATCGTATGGTAAATTTCAAATTTCTCAATTTACTAAATCTTACAATCTTTTTACACCCAGGTTGATAAAAATCATCACCCGATTCGATTTTCACAGTCAAATCAACATTAAAGTCACATTTTATTTCCTAATATCTGGTTATTACAAAAAAAGTTTGCATTTCATCTTGAAAATACATTAACCATGTTAATCCTATGGGAAATTTCAAATTCCCAATCTTAAAAATTTAACCTTCTTTTTTAACATGAGACCATACAAATTATCACCTGAATTCTTTCTGATCATCAATTTGCTTATAAAGTGGAATTTTAGCACACAAAATAGAAATAATGCAAAGTACGAATACTGCTTAAAAACAGTTTCCGAGCGCTTGCGTTTCAAAATTTGGAACTCTTCATTTTCCTATTAAAAAGGTTTTTTTTGCCAAATTTTGAACTTAGTTGATGTGTTGAAGTGTTTTTCAATATAAAAACACATATTGGATCATTTTGACCAAAATTAAATTATCCATTCAAATACACACGAAAATGATAATTTAACGATTTTCCAAAAATTGAACTTCTCAATTGTAAGAGTTTTTTTTTTAATTAAAATTTTTCGTTTTCGATTTTCCACATATTAATCGTATGGAAAATTTTAAATTTTTAAACTTAAGAAATCTTCCAATGTTTTTAAACCCAAGGTTATAGAAATCATCACCGGAGTTTATTTCCACATTCAAATCGTCATTAAAGTGACATTTTATTTCTCAGAATCTGATTATTGCAAAATAAGTTTGAGTTTACCATTGAAAATACATTTGCCATGTTAATTCTATGGGAAATTTCCAATTCCCAAATTTCAAAATTCAACCTTCTTTTTTAACATGCAATCATAAAATTATCACCTTAATTCTTTCTGATCATCAATTTGCTTATAAAGTTGAATTTTAGCACACAAAATTAAAATAATGCAAATTACGAATACTGCTTAGAAACAGGTTCCGAACACTTTCGTTTCAAAATTTCAACCTGTCATTTTCCTATTGAAAAAGGGTTTTTGGCCAAATTTTGAACTTAGTTGATATGTTGAAGAGTTTTTCAATATAAAAACACATTTTGGATCATTTTGACCAAAATAAAATTTTCCATTCAAATACACACAAAACTGAAAATTTCACGATTTTCCAAAAATTTAATTTCTTAATTGTAAGAATTTTTTTTAAATTAAAATTTGAAGCAAGAATGTGTAGAAATAATATTTTCAACCCAAAACAAGAATTTGAAAGTATTTGAGCCTATTTCTAGAAAAGCTAATTTAACCATTTTAAAATACATTGGAGACGAATTTCAATGAATTATCGTTCAGAGAGTAAAATTTTCAAAATTATTTCCTTTGTAGAAATTGAAGCTAATATATAGTAGAATCTCCAATTCCAATTGTATAACACTGACAAAATAAGAAATGAGTCAAAAGTTGGTCCCATCAGGTGCACTATCAAAAATTTTCTTTTCGATTTTCCACATTTTAATCGCATGGAAAATTTCAAATTTCACAAATTACTTAATCTTACAATCTTTTTACACCCAGGGTGATAGAAATCATCATCCGATTTCCAGAGTCAAATCGTCATTAAAGTCAAATTTTATTTCTCAATATCTCTTGATTGCAAAAAAAGCTTGCGTTTACCATTGAAAATACATTAGCCGTGTTAATCCGATGACTAATTTCAAATTCAAAATTTTAGAAATTTAACAATTTTTTTTAACATAGAATCACAAAAATTATTACCACAATTTTTTCTGATCATATATTTGCTTATAAAAAGGAATTTTAGCAAACAAAATCTAAATAAAGCAAAGTACGAATACTGCTTAAAAACAGTTTCCGAGCACTTTCGTTTCAAATTTTCAACTCTTCATTTTCCCATTAAAAAAGTTTTTTTTGCCAAATTTGGAACTTTGTTGAATTGTTGAAGTGTTTTTCAATATAAAAACACATTTTGGTTCATTTTGACCAAAATTAAATTTTCCATTCAAATACACACAAAACTGAAAATTTACAGTTTTTCCAAAAATTTAATTTCTCAATTGTAAGAATTATTTTTTTAATTAAAATTTGGAACAAGAATATGTAGAAAACATATTTTCAACCAAAAAACAGAATTTGAAAGCATTTGATCCTATTTCTGGAAAAGCCAATTTCCAAATTTTGAAATTCATTGGAGACGAAGTTCAATGAATTATTGTTCAAAGAGTAAAATTTTCAAAATTGTTTCCTTTGTAGAAATATAAGCTAATATATAGTAGAATCTAAAATTCCAATTTCATAACACTGGCAATATAAGAAAAGATTCAAAAGTTTGTCCCGATAGGTGCACTATCAAAAATTTTCGTTTTCGATTTTCCACATGTTAGTCGTATGGAAAATTTAAAATTTCTAAACTTAAGAAATCTTCCAATCTTTTTAAACCCAGGGTTATAGAAATCATCACCGGAGTTTATTTCCGCATTCAAATCGTCATTAAAGTGACATTTTATTTCTCAAAATCTGATTATTGCAAAATTTCACATTGAAAATACATTTGCAATGTTAATCCTATGGCAAATTTCCAATTCCCAAAATTTATCCCTCTTTTTTAATTTGCGATCATAAAATTATCACCTGAATTCTTACTGATCATCAATTTGCTTATAAAGTTGAATTTTAGCACTCAAAATTAAAATAATGCAAATTACGAATACTGCTTAAAAACAGGTTCCGAGCACTTTCATTTCAAAATTTCAACCCGTCATTTTCTTATTGAAAAAGGTTTTTTTGCCAAATTTTGAACTTAGTTGATGTTTTGAAGAGTTTTTCAACATAAAAAAACATTTTGGATCATTTTGACCTAAGTAAAATTTTCCATTCAAATACACACGAATCTGAAAATTTCACGATTTTTCAAAAATTGAATTTCTCAATTATAAGAATTTTTTTTAATTCAAATTTGGAACAAGAATAAGTAAAAAAAATATTTTCAACCCAAAATAAGAATTTGAAAGCAATTGAGCCTATTTCTAGAAAAGCTAATTTAACCATTTTGAAATACATTGGAGACGAAGTTCAATGAATTATCGTTCAGAGAGTAAAATTTTCAAAATTATTTCCTTTATTAGGAATTGAAGCTAATATATAGTAGAATCTCCAATTCCAATTTTATAACACTCACTATAAATTAGGTGGGTCAAAAGTTGGTCCCAAAAATTTCACTATAAAAAATTGTTTGTTTCAATTTTCCCCATGTTAATCGTATGGTAAATTTCAAATTTCTCAAATTACTAAATCTTACAATCTTTTTACACATAGGTTGATAAAAATCATCACCCGATTCAATTTTCCCAGTCAAATCATTATTAAAGTCACATTTTATTTCCCAATATCTGGTTATTGCAAAAAAAGTGTGCATTTCACATTGAAAATACATTAACCATGTTATTCCTTTTTGAAATTTCAAATTCCCAATCTTAAAAATTTAACCTTCTGTTTTAACATGGGACCATACAAATTATCACCAGAATTTTTTCTGATCATATATTTTCTTATAAAAAGGAATTTTAGCAAACAAAATCGAAATAAAGCAAAGTACGAATACTGCTTAAAAACAGTTTCCCAGCACTTTCGTTTCAAATTTTCAACTCTTCATTTTCCTATTGAAAAAGATTTTTTTAAATTTTTTAACTTAGTTGATATGTTGAAGAGTTTTTCAATATAAAAACACATTTTGGATCATTTTGACCAAAATAAAATTTTCCATTCAAATACACACCAAACTGAAAATTCACGATTTTCCGTAAATTTAATTTCTCAATTGTAAGAATTTTTTTTTAATTAAAATTTGAAGCAAGAATATGTAGAAAAAATATTTCAACCCAAAATAAGAATTTGAAAGCATTTGAGCCTATTTCTGGAAAAGCTAATTTAACCATTTTGAAATACATTGGAGACGAAGTTCAATGAATTATCGTTCAGAGAGTAAAATTTTCAAAATTATTTCCTTTGTAGAAATTGAAGCTAGTATATAGTAGAATCTCCAATTCCAATTTTATAACACTTCCAAAATAAGAAGTGGGTCAAAAGTTGGTCCCAAAAGGGTGCACTATCAAAAATTTTCGTTTTCGATTTTCCACATGTTAGTCGTATGGAAAATTTTAAATTTCTAAACTTAAGAAATCTTCCAATCTTTTTAAACCCAGGGTTATAGAAATCATCACCGGAGTATATTTCCACATTCAAATCGTCATTAAAGTGACATTTTATTTCTCAAAATCTGATTATTGCAAAATAAGTTTGCGTTTACCATTGAAAATACATTTGCCATGTTAATCCTATGGGAAATTTCCAATTCCCAATTTTCAAAATTCAACCTTCTTTTTTAACATGCAATCATAAAATTATCACCTTAATTCTTTCTGATCATCAATTTGCTTATAAAGTTGAATTTTAGCACACAAAATTAAAATAATGCAAATTACGAATACTGCTTAGAAACAGGTTCCGAACACTTTCGTTTCAAAATTTCAACCTGTCATTTTCCTATTGAAAAAGGGTTTTTGGCCAAATTTTGAACTTAGTTGATATGTTGAAGAGTTTTTCAATATAAAAACACACTTTGACCAAAATAAAATTTTCCATTCAAATACACACAAAACTGAAAATTTCACGATTTTCCAAAAATTTAATTTCTCAATTGTAAGAATTTTTTTTTAAATTAAAATTTGAAGCAAGAATGTGTAGAAATAATATTTTCAACCCAAAACAAGAATTTGAAAGTATTTGAGCCTATTTCTAGAAAAGCTAATTTAACCATTTTAAAATACATTGGAGACGAATTTCAATGAATTATCTTTCAGAAAGTAAAATTTTCAAAATTAATTGCTTTGTAGAAATTGAAGCTAATATATAGTAGAACCTTCAATTCCAATTGTATAACATTGACAAAATAAGAAATGGGTCAAAAGTTGGTCCCATAAGGTGCACTATCAAAAATTTTCTTTTCGATTTTCCACATTTTAATCGTATGGAAAATTTCAAATTTCACAAATTACTTAATCTTACAATCTTTTTACACCCAGGGTGATAGAAATCATCATCCGGTTTCCAGAGTCAAATCGTCATTAAAGTCAACTTTTATTTCTCAATATCTCTTGATTGCAAAAAAGTTTGCGTTTACCATTGAAAATACATTAGCCGTGTTAATCCTATGAGAAATTTCAAATTCAAAATTTTAGAAATTTAACAATTTTTTTTAACATAGAATCACAAAAATTATTACCAGAATTTTTTCTGATCATCTATTTGCTTATAAAAAGGAATTTTAGCAAACAAAATCGAAATAAAGCAAAGTACGAATACTGCTTAAAAACAGTTTCCGAGAACTTTCGTTTCAAATTTTCAACTCTTCATTTTCCCATTAAAAAAGGTTTTTTTGCCAAATTTGGAACTTTGTTGAATTGTTGAAGTGTTTTTCAATATAAAAACACATTTTGGTTCATTTTGACCAAAATTAAATTTTCCATTCAAATACACACAAAACTGAAAATTTCAAGATTTTCCAAAAATTTAATTTCTCAATTGTAAGAATTATTTTTTTAATTAAAATTTGGAACAAAAAATTCAAATTCGAGATTCTCCTATATATGAGCTTCAATATCACAAACAGGAAAAAATTTTGAAAATTTTACTTTTTGAACAATAATTCATTGAACAGTCCGACATGTGTTTTCAATGGGGAAATTTTATTTTTGAGAAAATTGCACATTTTGAACCAACTATAGACCCACTTCTTATTTAGTGAGTGTTATAAAATTGGAATTGGAGATTCTCCTATATATAAGCTTCAATATCACACACCGGAAAAAATTTTGAAAATTTTACTTTTTGAACAATAATTCATTGAAGAATCCGCCATGTGTTTTCAATAGGGAAATTTTATTTTTTAGAAAATTGCACTTTTTGGAACAACTTTAGACCCACTTTTTATTTAGTGAGTGTTATAAAATTGAAATTGGATATTCTCCTATATATAAGCTTCAATATCACAAACGGGAAAAAATTTTGAAAATTTTAATTTTGAACAAGTATTCATTGAATAGTCCGCCATGTGATTTCAATGGGGAATTGTATTTTCGAGAAAATTGCTCAAATGCTTTCAAATTGCGAATTGCAGTTGGATATATGTTTTATAGTTATTCTTGTACCAAATTTTAATTAAAAAAATGTATACTAAAAATAAAAAATTCAATTTTTCGAAAATCTTGAAATATTTCAGTTTTGAGTGTATTTGAATGGAAAATTTCATTTTTAACAAATGGTTCCAAATTGTGTTTTTTTATTCAAAAACACATTAAAAATCAAACAAATTTCAAAATTTTGGCAAAAAAAACTATTTTTGAATAGCTCTATGAGAAGTTGAAATTTTGAAACGAAAGCGCTCAGAAACTGTTTTGAGTCTTTATTTTACGTAGCATTGCTTCGATTTTGTGTACTAAAATAATATTTCATGAGCAAATTGATGATCAGAAAGAAATCGGAAGATGACTTTTATTATCCTAGGCTACAAATTAAAGTTAAAATTCGAAAATTGAGAATTGGAAAATTGCCTAAGGATTGGCAAGTTTAATGTATATTCAAAGGGATATAAAGATTTTTTTGGCAATAACCGAATTTTGAGAAGTAAAATTTCATTTTAATAACCACTTGAATGTGGAAATCGATTCGGATGACAATTTCTGTTACCCTAGTTGCATAATGATTGTAAAATTTTGAAAATTTAAAAGTGTGAAATTTTCCGTACTGTTAACATGGGAAAAATTTTAAACGGAAATTTTGAAAGTTCAATTTTTAGGACCAACTTTAGACCCACTTTTTATTTAGTGAGTGCTATAAAATTCGAATAGGAGATTCTCCTATATATGAGCTTCAATATCACAAACCGGAAAAAATTTTGAAACTTTTACTTTTTGATAAATAATTCATTGAACAGTCCGTCATGTGTTTTCAATGGCGAAATCTTATTTTTGAGAAAATTGCACTTTTTGGAACAACTTTAGACCCACTTCTTATTTAGTGAGTGTTATAAAATTCAAATTCGATATTCTCCTATATATGAGCTTCAATATCACAAACCGGAAAAAATTTTGAAAATTTTACTTTTTGAACAATAATTCATTGTAGAATCCGCCATGTGTTTTCAATGGGGAAATTTTATTTTTTAGAAAATTGCACTTTTTGGAACATCTTTAGACCCACTTTTTATTTAGTGAGAGTTATAAAATTGAAATTGGATATTCTCCTATATATAAGCTTCAATATCACAAACGGGAAAAAATTTTGAAAATTTTAATTTTTGAACAAGTATTCATTGAATAGTCCGCCATGTGATTTCAATGGGGAATTGTATTTTCGAGAAAATTGCTCAAATGCTTTCAAATTGCGAATTGCAGTTGGATATATGTTTTATAGTTATTCTTGTACCAAATTTTAATTAAAAAAATGTATACTAAAAATAAAAAATTCAATTTTTCGAAAATCTTGAAATATTTCAGTTTTGAGTGTATTTGAATGGAAAATTTCATTTTTAACAAATGGTTCCAAATTGTGTTTTTTTATTCAAAAACACATTAAAAATCAAACAAATTTCAAAATTTTGGCAAAAAAAACTATTTTTGAATAGCTCTATGAGAAGTTGAAATTTTGAAACGAAAGCGCTCAGGAACTGTTTTGAGGCTTAATTTTACGTAGCATTGCTTCGATTTTGTGTACTAAAATAATATTTCATGAGCAAATTGATGATCAGAAAGAAATCGGAAGATGACTTTTATTATCCTAGGCTACAAATTAAGGTTAAAATTCGAAAATTGAGAAATGCCTAAGGATTGGCAAGTTTAATGTATATTCAAAAGGATATAAAGATTTTTTTGGCAATTACCGAATTTTTAGAAGTAAAATTTCATTTTAATGACCATTTGAATGTGGAAATCGATTCGGATGATAATTTCGGTTACCCTAGTTGCAAAACGGTTAACATGGGAAAAATTTTAAACGAAAATTTTGAAAGTTCAATATTTAGGACCAACTTTAGACCCACTTCTTATTTAGTGAGTGTTATAAAATTCGAATAGGAGATTCTCCTATATATGAGCTTCAATATCACAAACCGGAAAAAATTTTGAAAATTGTACTTTTTGAAAAATAATTCATTGAAGAGTCCGTCATGTGTTTTCAATGGCGAAATCTTATTTTTGAGAAAATTGCACTTTTTGGAACAACTTTAGACCCACTTCTTATTTAGTGAGTGTTATAAAATTCAAATTCGATATTCTCCTATATATGAGCTTCAATATCACAAACCGGAAAAAATTTTGAAAATTTTACTTTTTGAACAATAATTCATTGAAGAATCCGCCATGTGTTTTCAATGGGGAAATTTTATTTTTTAGAAAATTGCACTTTTTGGAACAACTTTAGACCCACTTTTTATTTAGTGAGTGTTATAAAATTGAAAGTGGATATTCTACTATATATAAGCTTCAATATCACAAACGGGAAAATTTTTTTAAAATTCTAATTTTTGAACAATTATTCATTGAACAGTCCGACATGTGCTTTCAATGGGGAAATTTTATTTTTGAGAAAATTGCACATTTTGAACCAACTATAGACCCACTTCTTATTTAGTGAGTGTTATAAAATTGGAATTGGAGATTCTCCTATATATAAGCTTCAATATCACACACCGGAACAAATTTTGAAAATTTTACTTTTTGATAAATTATTCATTGAATAGTCCGTCATGTGTTTTCAATGGCGAAATCTTATTTTTGAGAAAATTGCACTTTTTGGAACAACTTTAGACCCACTTCTTATTTAGTGAGTGTTATAAAATTGAAATTCGAGATTCTCCTATATATGAGCTTCAATATCACGAACCGGAAAAAATTTTGAAAATTTTACTTTTTGAACAATAATTCATTGAACAGTCCGCCATGTGATTTCAATGGGGAATTGTATTTTCGAGAAAATTGCTCAAATGCTTTCAAATTGCGAATTGCAGTTGGATATATGTTTTATAGTTATTCTTGTACAAAATTTTAATTAAAAAAAAGTATACTAAAAATAAAAAATTCAATTTTTCGAATATCTTGAAATATTTCAGTTTTGAGTGTATTAGAATGGAAAATTTCATTTTTAACAAATGGTTCCAAATTGTGTTTTTTTATTCAAAAACACATTAAAAATCAAACAAATTTCAAAATTTTGGCAAAATAACTATTTTTGAATAGCTCTATGAGAAGTTGAAATTTTGAAACGAAAGCGCTCAGAAACTGTTTTGAGGCTTTATTTTACGTAGCATTGCTTCGATTTTGTGTACTAAAATAATATTTCATGAGCAAATTGATGATCAGAAAGAAATCGGAAGATGACTTTTATTATCCTAGGCTACAAATTAAAGTTAAAATTCGAAAATTGAGAATTGGAAAATTGCCTAAGGATTGGCAAGTTTAATGTATATTCAAAGGGATATAAAGATTTTTTTGGCAATAACCCAATTTTGAGAAGTAAAATTTCATTTTAATAACCACTTGAATGTGGAAATCGATTCGGATGACAATTTCTGTTACCCTAGTTGCATAATGATTGTAAAATTTTGAAAATTTAAAAGTGTGAAATTTTCCGTACTGTTAACATGGGAAAAATTTTAAACGGAAATTTTGAAAGTTCAATTTTTAGGACCAACTTTAGACCCACTTTTTATTTACTGAGTGTTATAAAATTCGAATAGGAGATTCTCCTATATATGAGCTTCAATATCACAAACCGGAAAAAATTTTGAAAATTTTACTTTTTGATAAATAATTCATTGAACAGTCCGTCATGTGTTTTCAATGGCGAAATCTTATTTTTGAGAAAATTGCACTTTTTGGAACAACTTTAGACCCACTTCTTATTTAGTTAATGTTATAAAATTCAAATTCGATATTCTCCTATATATGAGCTTCAATATCACAAACCGGAAAAAATTTTGAAAATTTTACTTTTTGAACAATAATTCATTGAACAGTCCGCCATGTGTTTTCAATTGTGAAATTTTATTTTTGAGAAAATTGCACATTTTGAACCAACTATAGACCCACTTCTTATTTAGTGAGTGTTATAAAATTGGAATTGGAGATTATACTATATATAAGCTTCAATATCACACACCAGAAAAAATTTTGAAAATTTTACTTTTTGAAAAATTATTCATTGAAAAGTCCGTCATATGTTTTCAATGGCGAAATCTTATTTTTGAGAAAATTGCACTTTTTGGACCAACTTTAGACCCACTTCTTATTTAGTGAGTGTTATAAAATTCAAATTCGAGATTCTCCTATATATGAGCTTCAATATCACAAACCGGAAAAAATTTTGAAAATTTTACTTTTTGAACAATAATTCATTGAAGAGTCCGCCATGTGTTTTCAAAGGGGAAATTTTATTTTTGAGAAATTTGCACATTTTGAACCAACTATAGACCCACTTCTTATTTAGTGAGTGTTATAAAATTGGAATTGGAGATTCTCCTATATATAAGCTTGAATATCACAAACGGGATAAAATTTTGAAAATTTTAATTTTTGAACAATTATTCATTGAATAGTCCGCCATGTGATTTCAATGGGGAATTGTATTTTCGAGAAAATTGCTCAAATGCTTTCAAATTGCGAATTGCAGTTGGATATATGTTTTATAGTTATTCTTGTACCAAATTTTAATTAAAAAAAAGTATTCTAAAAATAAAAAATTCAATTTTTCGAAAATCTTGAAATATTTCAGTTTTGAGTGTATTTGAATGGAAAATTTCATTTTTAACAAATGGTTCCAAATTGTGTTTTTTTATTCAAAAACACAATAAAAAATCAAACAAATTTAAAAATTTTGGCAAAAAAATCTATTTTTGAATAGCTCTATGAGAAGTTGAAATTTTGAAACGAAAGCGCTCAGAAACTGTTTTGAGGCTTTATTTTACGTAGCATTGCTTCGATTTTGTGTACTAAAATAATATTTCATGAGCAAATTGATGATCAGAAAGAAATCGGAAGATGACTTTTATTATCCTAGGCTACAAATTAAGGTTAAAATTCGAAAATTGAGAATTGGAAAATTGCCTAAGGATTGGCAAGTTTTATGTATATTCAAAGGGATATAAAGATTTTTTTGGCAATAACCGAATTTTGAGAAGTAAAATTTCATTTTAATAACCACTTGAATGTGAAAATCGATTTGGATGACAATTTCTGTTTCCCTAGTTGCAAAATGATTGTAAAATTTTGAAAATTTAGAGGTGTGAAATTTTCCATACTGTTAACATGGGAAAAATTGTAAACGAAAATTTTGAAAGTTCAATTTTTAGGACCAACTTTAGACCTACTTTTTATTTAGTGAGTGTTATAAAATTCGAATAGGAGATTCTCCTATATATGAGCTTCAATATCACAAACCGGAAAAAATTTTGAAAATTTTACTTTTTGAACAATAATTCATTGAACAGTCCGACATGTGTTTTCAATGGGGAAATTTTATTTTTGAGAAATTTGCACATTTTGAACCAACTATAGACCCACTTCTTATTTAGTCAGTGTTATAAAATTGGAATTGTAGATTCTCCTATATATATGCTTCAATATCACACCCCGGAAAACATTTTGAAAATTTTACTTTTTGAACAATAATTCATTGAACAGTCCGCCATGTGTTTTCAATTGTGAAATTTTATTTTTGAGAAAATTGCACATTTTGAACCAACTATAGACCCACTTCTTATTTAGTGAGTGTTATAAAATTGGAATTGGAGATTCTCCTATATATAAGCTTCAATATCACACACCGGAACAAATTTTGAAAATTTTACTTTTTGATAAATTATTCATTAAATAGTCCGTCATGTGTTTTCAATGGCGAAATCTTATTTTTGAGAAAATTGCACTTTTTGGAACAACTTTAGACCCACTTCTTATTTAGTGAGTGTTATAAAATTCAAATTCGAGATTCTTCTATATATGAGCTTCAATATCACAAACCGGAAAAAATTTTGAAAATTTTACTTTTTGAACAATAATTCATTGAACAGTCCGACATGTGTTTTCAATGGGGAAATTTTATTTTTTAGAAATTTGCACATTTTGAACCAACTATAGACCCACTTCTTATTTAGTGAGTGTTAAAAAATTGGAATTGGAGATTCTCCTATATATAAGCTTCAATATCACTCACCGGAAAACATTTTGAAAATTTTACTTTTTGAACAATAATTCATTGAACAGTCCGCCATGTGTTTTCAATTGTGAAATTTTATTTTTGAGGAAATTGCACATTTTGAACCAACTATAGACCCACTTCTTATTTAGCGAGTGTTATAAAATTGGAATTGGAGATTCTCCTATATATAAGCTTCAATATCACACACCGGAACAAATTTTGAAAATTTTACTTTTTGATAAATTATTCATTGAATAGTCCGTCATGTGTTTTCAATGGCGAAATCTTATTTTTGAGAAAATTGCACTTTTTGGAACAACTTTAGACCCACTTCTTATTTAGTGAGTGTTATAAAATTGAAATTCGAGATTCTCCTATATATGAGCTTCAATATCACAAACCGGAAAAAATTTTGAAAATTTTACTTTTTGAACAATAATTCATTGAACAGTCCGACATGTGTTTTCAATGGGGGTATTTTATTTTTGAGAAATTTGCACATTTTGAACCAACTATAGACCCACTTCTTATTTAGTCAGTGTTATAAAATAGGAATTGGAGATTCTCCTATATATAAGCTTCAATATCACACACAGGAAAAAATTTTGAAAATTTTACTTTTTGAACAATAATTCATTGAACAGTCCGACATGTGTTTTCAATTGTGAAATTTTATTTTTGAGAAAATTGCACATTTTGAACCAACTATAGACCCACTTCTTATTTAGTGAGTGTTATAAAATTGGAATTGTAGATTCTCCTACATATAAGCTTCAATATCACAAACGGGAAAAAATTTTGAAAATTTTAATTTTTGAACAATTATTCATTGAATAGTCCGCCATGTGATTTCAATGGGGAATTGTATTTTCGAGAAAATTGCTCAAATGCTTTCAAATTGCGAATTGCAGTTGGATATATGTTTTATAGTTATTCTTGTACCAAATTTTAATTAAAAAAAAGTATACTAAAAATAAAAAATTCAATTTTTCGAAAATCTTGAAATATTTCAGTTTTGAGTGTATTTGAATGGAAAATTTCATTTTTAACAAATGGTTCCAAATTTTTTTTTTATTCAAAAACACATTAAAAATCAAACAAATTTTAAAATTTTCCAAAAAAAAACTATTTTTGAATAGCTCTATGAGAAGTTGAAATTTTGAATCGAAATCGCTCAGAAACTGTTTTGAGGCTTTATTTTACGTAGCATTGCTTCGATTTTGTGTACTAAAATAATATTTCATGAGCAAATTGATGATCAGAAAGAAATCGGAAGATGAATTTTATTATCCTAGGCTACAAATTAAAGTTAAAATTCGAAAATTGAGAATTGGAAAATTGCCTAAGAATTGGCAAGTTTAATGTATATTCAAAGGGATATAAAGATTTTTTTGGCAATAACCGAATTTTGAGAAGTAAAATTTCATTTTAATAACCACTTGAATATGGAAATCGATTCGGATGATAATTTCTGTTACCCTAGTTGAATAATGATTGTAAAATTTTGAAAATTTAGAAGTGTGAAATTTTCCGTACTGTTAACATGGGAAAAATTTTAAACGGAAATTTTGAAAGTTCAATTTTTAGGACCAACTTTAGACCCACTAATTATTTAGTGAGTGTTATAAAATTGGAATTGGAGATTCTCCTATATATAAGCTTCAATATCACACACCGGAACAAATTTTGAAAATTTTACTTTTTGATAAATTATTCATTAAATAGTCCGTCATGTGTTTTCAATGGCGAAATCTTATTTTTGAGAAAATTGCACTTTTTGGAACAACTTTAGACCCACTTCTTATTTAGTGAGTGTTATAAAATTCAAATTCGTGATTCTCCTATATATGAGCTTCAATATCACAAACAGGAAAAAATTTTGAAAATTTTACTTTTTGAAAAATAATTCATTGAACAGTCCGACATGTGTTTTCAATGGGGAAATTTTTTTTTTTAGAAATTTGCACATTTTGAACCAACTATAGACCCACTTCTTATTTAGTGAGTGTTATAAAATTGGAATTGGAGATTCTCCTATATATAAGCTTCAATATCACACACCGGAACAAATTTTGAAAATTTTAAATTTTGATAAATTATTCATTGAATAGTCCGTCATGTGTTTTCAATGGCGAAATCTTATTTTTGAGAAAATTGCACTTTTTGGAACAACTTTAGACCCACTTCTTATTTAGTGAGTGTTATAAAATTGAAATTCGAGATTCTCCTATATATGAGCTTCAATATCACAAACGGGAAAAAATTTTGAAAATTTTACTTTTTGAACAATTATTCATTGAATAGTCCGCCATGTGATTTCAATGGGGAATTGTATTTTCGAGAAAATTGCTCAAATGCTTTCAAATTGCGAATTGCAGTTGGATATATGTTTTATAGTTATTCTTGTACCAAATTTTAATTAAAAAAAAGTATACTAAAAATAAAAAATTCAATTTTTCGAAAATCTTGAAATATTTCAGTTTTGAGTGTATTTGAATGGAAAATTTCATTTTTAACAAATGGTTCCAAAAAATTTTTTTTTATTCAAAAACACATTAAAAATCAAACAAATTTTAAAATTTTCAAAAAAAAACTATTTTTGAATAGCTCTATGAGAAGTTGAAATTTTGAATCGAAAGCGCTCAGAAACTGTTTTGAGGCTTTATTTTACGTAGCATTGCTTCGATTTTGTGTACTAAAATAATATTTCATGAGCAAATTGATGATCAGAAAGAAATCGTAAGATGACTTTTATTATCCTAGGCTACAAATTAAAGTTAAAATTCGAAAATTGAGAATTGGAAAATTGCCTAAGGATTGGAAAGTTTAATGTATATTCAAAGGGATATAAAGATTTTTTTGGCAATAACCGAATTTTGAGTAGTAAAATTTCATTTTAATAACCACTTGAATATGGAAATCGATTCGGATGACAATTTCTGTTACCCTAGTTGCATAATGATTGTAAAATTTTGAAAATTTAGAAGTGTGAAATTTACCGTACTGTTAACATGGGAAAAATTTTAAACGGAAATTTTGAAAGTTCAATTTTTAGGACCAACTTTAGACCCACTAATTATTTAGTGAGTGTTATAAAATTCGAATAGGAGATTCTCCTATATATGAGCTTCAATATCACAAACAGGAAAAAATTTTGAAAATTTTACTTTTTGAAAAATAATTCATTGAATAGTCCGTCATGTGTTTTCAATGGCGAAATCTTATTTTTGAGAAAATTGCACTTTTTGGAACAACTTTAGACCCACTTCTTATTTAGTGAGTGTTATAAAATTCAAATTCGAGATTCTCCTATATATGAGCTTCAATATCACAAACCGGAAAAAAATTTTAAAATTTTACTTTTTGAACAATAATTCATTGAACAGTCCGACATGTGTTTTCAATGGGGAAATTTTATTTTTGAGAAATTTGCACATTTTGAACCAACTATAGACCCGCTTCTTATTTAGTGAGTGTTATAAAATTGGAATTGGAGATTCTCCTATATATGAGCTTCAATATCACAAACCGGAAAAAATTTTGAAAATTTTACTTTTTGAACAATAATTCATTGAACAGTCCGCCATGTGTTTTCAATTGTGAAATTTTATTTTTGAGAAAATTGCACATTTTGAACCAACTATAGACCCGCTTCTTATTTAGTGAGTGTTATAAAATTGGAATTGGAGATTCTCCTATATATAAGCTTCAATATAACACACCGGAAAACATTTTGAAAATTTTACTTTTTGAAAAATTATTCATTGAATAGTCCGTCATGTGTTTTCAATGGCGAAATCTTATTTTTGAGAAAATTGCACTTTTTGGAACAACTTTAGACCCACTTCTTATTTAGTGAGTGTTATAAAATTCAAATTCGAGACTCTCCTATATATGAGCTTCAATATCACAAACCGGAAAAAATTTTGAAAATTTTACTTTTTGAACAATAATTCATTGAACAGTTCGAGATGTGTTTTCCATGGGGAAATTTTATTTTTTAGAAAATTGCACATTTTGGAACAACTTTAGACCAACTTTTTATTTAGTGAGTGTTATAAAATTGAAATTGTATATTCTCCTATATATAAGCTTCAATATCACAAACGGGAAAAAATTTTGAAAATTTTAATTTTTGAACAATTATTCATTGAATAGTCCACCATGTGATTTCAATGGGGAATTGTATTTTCGAGAAAATTGCTCAAATGCTTTCAAATTGCGAATTGCAGTTGGATATATGTTTTATAGTTACTCTTGTACCAAATTTTAATTAAAAAAAAGTATACTAAAAATAAAAAATTCAATTTTTCGAAAATCTTGAAATATTTCAGTTTTGAGTGTATTTGAATGGAAAATTTCATTTTTAACAAATGGTTCCAAAAAATTTTTTTTTATTCAAAAACACATTAAAAATCAAACAAATTTTAAAATTTTCAAAAAAAAACTATTTTTGAATAGCTCTATGAGAAGTTGAAATTTTGAATCGAAAGCGCTTAGAAACTGTTTTGAGGCTTTATTTTACGTAGCATTGCTTCGATTTTGTGTACTAAAATAATATTTCATGAGCAAATTGATGATCAGAAAGAAATCGTAAGATGACTTTTATTATCCTAGGCTACAAATTAAAGTTAAAATTCGAAAATTGAGAATTGGAAAATTGCCTAAGGATTGGAAAGTTTAATGTATATTCAAAGGGATATAAAGATTTTTTTGGCAATAACCGAATTTTGAGTAGTAAAATTTCATTTTAATAACCACTTGAATATGGAAATCGATTCGGATGACAATTTCTGTTACCCTAGTTGCATAATGATTGTAAAATTTTGAAAATTTAGAAGTGTGAAATTTACCGTACTGTTAACATGGGAAAAATTTTAAACGGAAATTTTGAAAGTTCAATTTTTAGGACCAACTTTAGACCCACTAATTATTTAGTGAGTGTTATAAAATTCGAATAGGAGATTCTCCTATATATGAGCTTCAATATCACAAACAGGAAAAAATTTTGAAAATTTTACTTTTTGAAAAATAATTCATTGAATAGTCCGTCATGTGTTTTCAATGGCGAAATCTTATTTTTGAGAAAATTGCACTTTTTGGAACAACTTTAGACCCACTTCTTATTTAGTGAGTGTTATAAAATTCAAATTCGAGATTCTCCTATATATGAGCTTCATTATCACAAACCGGAAAAAAATTTTAAAATTTTACTTTTTGAACAATAATTCATTGAACAGTCCGACATGTGTTTTCAATGGGGAAATTTTATTTTTGAGAAATTTGCACATTTTGAACCAACTATAGACCCGCTTCTTATTTAGTGAGTGTTATAAAATTGGAATTGGAGATTCTCCTATATATAAGCTTCAATATAACACACCGGAAAACATTTTGAAAATTTTACTTTTTGAACAATAATTCATTGAACAGTCCGCCATGTGTTTTCAATTGTGAAATTTTATTTTTGAGAAAATTGCACATTTTGAACTAATTATAGACCCACTTCTTATTTAGTGAGTGTTAAAAAATTGGAATTGGAGATTCTCCTATATATAAGCTTCAATATTACACACCGGAACAAATTTTGAAAATTTTAAATTTTGATAAATTATTCATTGAATAGTCCGTCATGTGTTTTCAATGGCGAAATCTTATTTTTGAGAAAATTGCACTTTTTGGAACAACTTTAGACCCACTTCTTATTTAGTGAGTGTTATAAAATTGAAATTCGAGATTCTCCTATATATGAGCTTCAATATCACGAAAAGGAAAAAATTTTGAAAATTTTACTTTTTGAACAATTATTCATTGAATAGTCCGCCATGTGATTTCAATGGGGAATTGTATTTTCGAGAAAATTGCTCAAATGTTTTCAAATTGCGAATTGCAGTTGGATATATGTTTTATAGTTATTCTTGTACCAAATTTTAATTAAAAAAAAGTATACTAAAAATAAAAAATTCAATTTTTTGAAAATCTTGAAATATTTCAGTTTTTAGTGTATTTGAATGGAAAATTTCATTTTTAACAAATGGTTCCAAATTGTGTTTTTTTATTCAAAAACACATTAAAAATCAAACAAATTTTAAAATTTTGGCAAAAAAATCTATTTTTGAATAGCTCTATGAGAAGTTGAAATTTTGAATCGAAAGCGCTCAGAAACTGTTTTGAGGCTTTATTTTACGTAGCATTGCTTCGATTTTGTGTACTAAAATAATATTTCATGAGCAAATTGATGATCAGAAAGAAATCGGAAGATGACTTTTAATTATCCTAGGCTACAAATTAAAGTTAAAATTCGAAAATTGAGAATTGGAAAATTGCCTAAGGATTGGCAAGTTTAATGTATATTCAAAGGGATATAAAGTTTTTTTTGGCAATAACCGAATTTTGAGAAGTAAAATTTCATTTTAATAACCACTTGAATGTGGAAATCGATTCGGATGAAGATTTCTGTTACCCTAGTTGCATAATGATTGTAAAATTTTGAAAATTTAAAAGTGTGAAATTTTCCGTACTGTTAACATGGGAAAAATTTTAAACGGAAATTTTGAAAGTTCAATTTTTAGGACCAACTTTAGACCCACTTTTTATTTAGTGAGTGTTATAAAATTCGAATAGGAGATTCTCCTATATATGAGCTTCAATATCACAAACCGGAAAAAATTTTGAAAATTTTACTTTTTGATAAATAATTCATTGAACAGTCCGTCATGTGTTTTCAATGGCGAAATCTTATTTTTGAGAAAATTGCACTTTTTGGAACAACTTTAGACCCACTTCTTATTTAGTGAGTGTTATAAAATTCAAATTCGATATTCTCCTATATATGAGCTTCAATATCACAAACCGGAAAAAATTTTGAAAATTTTACTTTTTGAACAATAATTCATTGTAGAATCCGCCATGTGTTTTCAATGGGGAAATTTTATTTTTTAGAAAATTGCACTTTTTGGAACATCTTTAGACCCACTTTTTATTTAGTGAGTGTTATAAAATTGAAATTGGATATTCTCCTATATATAAGCTTCAATATCACAAACGGGAAAAAATTTTGAAAATTTTAATTTTTGAACAATTATTCATTGAATAGTCCGCCATGTGATTTCAATGGGGAATTGTATTTTCGAGAAAATTGCTCAAATGCTTTCAAATTGCGAATTGCAGTTGGATATATGTTTTATAGTTATTCTTGTACCAAATTTTAATTAAAAAAAAGTATACTAAAAATAAAAAATTCAATTTTTCGAAAATCTTGAAATATTTCAGTTTTGAGTGTATTTGAATGGAAAATTTCATTTTTAACAAATGGTTCCAAATTGTGTTTTTTTATTCAAAAACACATTAAAAATCAAACAAATTTCAAAATTTTGGCAAAAAAAACTATTTTTGAATAGCTCTATGAGAAGTTGAAATTTTGAAACGAAAGCGCTCAGGAACTGTTTTGAGGCTTAATTTTACGTAGCATTGCTTCGATTTTGTGTACTAAAATAATATTTCATGAGCAATTTGATGATCAGAAAGAAATCGGAAGATGACTTTTATTATCCTAGGCTACAAATTAAGGTTAAAATTCGAAAATTGAGAAATGCCTAAGGATTGGCAAGTTTAATGTATATTCAAAGGGATATAAAGATTTTTTTGGCAATTACCGAATTTTTAGAAGTAAAATTTCATTTTAATGACCATTTGAATGTGGAAATCGATTCGGATGATAATTTCGGTTACCCTAGTTGCAAAATGATTGTAAAATTTTGAAAATTTGGAAGTGTGAAGTTTTCCAAACGGTTAACATGGGAAAAATTTTAAACGAAAATTTTGAAAGTTCAATATTTAGGACCAACTTTAGACCCACTTCTTATTTAGTGAGTGTTATAAAATTCGAATAGGAGATTCTCCTATATATGAGCTTCAATATCACAAACCGGAAAAATTTTTGAAAATTGTACTTTTTGAAAAATAATTCATTGAAGAGTCCGTCATGTGTTTTCAATGGCAAAATCTTATTTTTGAGAAAATTGCACTTTTTGGAACAACTTTAGACCCACTTCTTATTTAGTGAGTGTTATAAAATTCAAATTCGATATTCTCCTATATATGAGCTTCAATATCACAAACCGGAAAAAATTTTGAAAATTTTACTTTTTGAACAATAATTCATTGAAGAATCCGCCATGTGTTTTCAATGGGGAAATTTTATTTTTTAGAAAATTGCACTTCTTGGAACAACTTTAGACCCACTTTTTATTTAGTGAGTGTTATAAAATTGAAAGTGGATATTCTACTATATATAAGCTTCAATATCACAAACGGGAAAATTTTTTTAAAATTCTAATTTTTGAACAATTATTCATTGAACAGTCCGACATGTGCTTTCAATGGGGAAATTTTATTTTTGAGAAAATTGCACATTTTGAACCAACTATAGACCCACTTCTTATTTAGTGAGTGTTATAAAATTGGAATTGGAGATTCTCCTATATATAAGCTTCAATATCACACACCGGAACAAATTTTGAAAATTTTACTTTTTGATAAATTATTCATTGAATTGTCCGTCATGTGTTTTCAATGGCGAAATCTTATTTTTGAGAAAATTGCACTTTTTGGAACAACTTTAGACCCACTTCTTATTTAGTGAGTGTTATAAAATTGAAATTCGAGATTCTCCTATATATGAGCTTCAATATCACGAACCGGAAAAAATTTTGAAAATTTTACTTTTTGAACAATAATTCATTGAACAGTCCGCCATGTGATTTCAATGGGGAATTGTATTTTCGAGAAAATTGCTCAAATGCTTTCAAATTGCGAATTGCAGTTGGATATATGTTTTATAGTTATTCTTGTACAAAATTTTAATTAAAAAAAAGTATACTAAAAATAAAAAATTCAATTTTTCGAATATCTTGAAATATTTCAGTTTTGAGTGTATTAGAATGGAAAATTTCATTTTTAACAAATGGTTCCAAATTGTGTTTTTTTATTCAAAAACACATTAAAAATCAAACAAATTTCAAAATTTTGGCAAAATAACTATTTTTGAATAGCTCTATGAGAAGTTGAAATTTTGAAACGAAAGCGCTCAGAAACTGTTTTGAGGCTTTATTTTACGTAGCATTGCTTCGATTTTGTGTACTAAAATAATATTTCATGAGCAAATTGATGATCAGAAAGAAATCGGAAGATGACTTTTATTATCCTAGGCTACAAATTAAAGTTAAAATTCGAAAATTGAGAATTGGAAAATTGCCTAAGGATTGGCAAGTTTAATGTATATTCAAAGGGATATAAAGATTTTTTTGGCAATAACCCAATTTTGAGAAGTAAAATTTCATTTTAATAACCACTTGAATGTGGAAATCGATTCGGATGACAATTTCTGTTACCCTAGTTGCATAATGATTGTAAAATTTTGAAAATTTAAAAGTGTGAAATTTTCCGTACTGTTAACATGGGAAAAATTTTAAACGGAAATTTTGAAAGTTCAATTTTTAGGACCAACTTTAGACCCACTTTTTATTTAGTGAGTGTTATAAAATTCGAATAGGAGATTCTCCTATATATGAGCTTCAATATCACAAACCGGAAAAAATTTTGAAAATTTTACTTTTTGATAAATAATTCATTGAACAGTCCGTCATGTGTTTTCAATGGCGAAATCTTATTTTTGAGAAAATTGCACTTTTTGGAACAACTTTACACCCACTTCTTATTTAGTGAGTGTTATAAAATTCAAATTCGATATTCTCCTATATATGAGCTTCAATATCACAAACCGGAAAAATTTTTGAAAATTTTACTTTTTGAACAATAATTCATTGAACAGTCCGACATGTGTTTTCAATTGTGAAATTTTATTTTTGAGAAAATTGCACATTTTGAACCAACTATAGACCCACTTCTTATTTAGTGAGTGTTATAAAATTGGAATTGGAGATTCTCCTATATATAAGCTTCAATATCACACACCGGAACAAATTTTGAAAATTTTACTTTTTGATAAATTATTCATTAAATAGTCCGTCATGTGTTTTCAATGGCGAAATCTTATTTTTGAGAAAATTGCACTTTTTGGAACAACTTTAGACCCACTTCTTATTTAGTGAGTGTTATAAAATTCAAATTCGAGATTCTCCTATATATGAGCTTCAATATCACAAACCGGAAAAAATTTTGAAAATTTTACTTTTTGAACAATAATTCATTGAACAGTCCGACATGTGTTTTCAATGGGGAAATTTTATTTTTTAGAAATTTGCACATTTTGAACCAACTATAGACCCACTTCTTATTTAGTGAGTGTTATAAAATTGGAATTGGAGATTCTCCTATATATAAGCTTCAATATCACTCACCAGAAAACATTTTGAAAATTTTACTTTTTGAACAATAATTCATTGAACAGTCCGCCATGTGTTTTCAATTGTGAAATTTTATTTTTGAGAAAATTGCACATTTTGAACCAACTATAGACCCACTTCTTATTTAGCGAGTGTTATAAAATTGGAATTGGAGATTCTCCTATATATAAGCTTCAATATCACACACCAGAAAAAATTTTGAAAATTTTACTTTTTGATAAATTATTCATTGAATAGTCCGTCATGTGTTTTCAATGGGGAAATTTTATTTTTTAGAAAATTGCACTTTTTGGAACATCTTTAGACCCACTTTTTATTTAGTGAGTGTTATAAAATTGAAATTGGATATTCTCCTATATATAAGCTTCAATATCACAAACGGGAAAAAATTTTGAAAATTTTAATTTTTGAACAATTATTCATTGAATAGTCCGCCATGTGATTTCAATGGGGAATTGTATTTTCGAGAAAATTGCTCAAATGCTTTCAAATTGCGAATTGCAGTTGGATATATGTTTTATAGTTATTCTTGTACCAAATTTTAATTAAAAAAAAGTATACTAAAAATAAAAAATTCAATTTTTCGAAAATCTTGAAATATTTCAGTTTTGAGTGTATTTGAATGGAAAATTTCATTTTTAACAAATGGTTCCAAATTGTGTTTTTTTATTCAAAAACACATTAAAAATCAAACAAATTTCAAAATTTTGGCAAAAAAAACTATTTTTGAATAGCTCTATGAGAAGTTGAAATTTTGAAACGAAAGCGCTCAGGAACTGTTTTGAGGCTTAATTTTACGTAGCATTGCTTCGATTTTGTGTACTAAAATAATATTTCATGAGCAATTTGATGATCAGAAAGAAATCGGAAGATGACTTTTATTATCCTAGGCTACAAATTAAGGTTAAAATTCGAAAATTGAGAAATGCCTAAGGATTGGCAAGTTTAATGTATATTCAAAGGGATATAAAGATTTTTTTGGCAATTACCGAATTTTTAGAAGTAAAATTTCATTTTAATGACCATTTGAATGTGGAAATCGATTCGGATGATAATTTCGGTTACCCTAGTTGCAAAATGATTGTAAAATTTTGAAAATTTGGAAGTGTGAAGTTTTCCAAACGGTTAACATGGGAAAAATTTTAAACGAAAATTTTGAAAGTTCAATATTTAGGACCAACTTTAGACCCACTTCTTATTTAGTGAGTGTTATAAAATTCGAATAGGAGATTCTCCTATATATGAGCTTCAATATCACAAACCGGAAAAAATTTTGAAAATTGTACTTTTTGAAAAATAATTCATTGAAGAGTCCGTCATGTGTTTTCAATGGCGAAATCTTATTTTTGAGAAAATTGCACTTTTTGGAACAACTTTAGACCCACTTCTTATTTAGTGAGTGTTATAAAATTCAAATTCGATATTCTCCTATATATGAGCTTCAATATCACAAACCGGAAAAAATTTTGAAAATTTTACTTTTTGAACAATAATTCATTGAAGAATCCGCCATGTGTTTTCAATGGGGAAATTTTATTTTTTAGAAAATTGCACTTCTTGGAACAACTTTAGACCCACTTTTTATTTAGTGAGTGTTATAAAATTGAAAGTGGATATTCTACTATATATAAGCTTCAATATCACAAACGGGAAAATTTTTTTAAAATTCTAATTTTTGAACAATTATTCATTGAACAGTCCGACATGTGCTTTCAATGGGGAAATTTTATTTTTGAGAAAATTGCACATTTTGAACCAACTATAGACCCACTTCTTATTTAGTGAGTGTTATAAAATTGGAATTGGAGATTCTCCTATATATAAGCTTCAATATCACACACCGGAACAAATTTTGAAAATTTTACTTTTTGATAAATTATTCATTGAATTGTCCGTCATGTGTTTTCAATGGCGAAATCTTATTTTTGAGAAAATTGCACTTTTTGGAACAACTTTAGACCCACTTCTTATTTAGTGAGTGTTATAAAATTGAAATTCGAGATTCTCCTATATATGAGCTTCAATATCACGAACCGGAAAAAATTTTGAAAATTTTACTTTTTGAACAATAATTCATTGAACAGTCCGCCATGTGATTTCAATGGGGAATTGTATTTTCGAGAAAATTGCTCAAATGCTTTCAAATTGCGAATTGCAGTTGGATATATGTTTTATAGTTATTCTTGTACAAAATTTTAATTAAAAAAAAGTATACTAAAAATAAAAAATTCAATTTTTCGAATATCTTGAAATATTTCAGTTTTGAGTGTATTAGAATGGAAAATTTCATTTTTAACAAATGGTTCCAAATTGTGTTTTTTTATTCAAAAACACATTAAAAATCAAACAAATTTCAAAATTTTGGCAAAATAACTATTTTTGAATAGCTCTATGAGAAGTTGAAATTTTGAAACGAAAGCGCTCAGGAACTGTTTTGAGGCTTAATTTTACGTAGCATTGCTTCGATTTTGTGTACTAAAATAATATTTCATGAGCAATTTGATGATCAGAAAGAAATCGGAAGATGACTTTTATTATCCTAGGCTACAAATTAAGGTTAAAATTCGAAAATTGAGAAATGCCTAAGGATTGGCAAGTTTAATGTATATTCAAAGGGATATAAAGATTTTTTTGGCAATTACCGAATTTTTAGAAGTAAAATTTCATTTTAATGACCATTTGAATGTGGAAATCGATTCGGATGATAATTTCGGTTACCCTAGTTGCAAAATGATTGTAAAATTTTGAAAATTTGGAAGTGTGAAGTTTTCCAAACGGTTAACATGGGAAAAATTTTAAACGAAAATTTTGAAAGTTCAATATTTAGGACCAACTTTAGACCCACTTCTTATTTAGTGAGTGTTATAAAATTCGAATAGGAGATTCTCCTATATATGAGCTTCAATATCACAAACCGGAAAAAATTTTGAAAATTGTACTTTTTGAAAAATAATTCATTGAAGAGTCCGTCATGTGTTTTCAATGGCGAAATCTTATTTTTGAGAAAATTGCACTTTTTGGAACAACTTTAGACCCACTTCTTATTTAGTGAGTGTTATAAAATTCAAATTCGATATTCTCCTATATATGAGCTTCAATATCACAAACCGGAAAAAATTTTGAAAATTTTACTTTTTGAACAATAATTCATTGAAGAATCCGCCATGTGTTTTCAATGGGGAAATTTTATTTTTTAGAAAATTGCACTTCTTGGAACAACTTTAGACCCACTTTTTATTTAGTGAGTGTTATAAAATTGAAAGTGGATATTCTACTATATATAAGCTTCAATATCACAAACGGGAAAATTTTTTTAAAATTCTAATTTTTGAACAATTATTCATTGAACAGTCCGACATGTGCTTTCAATGGGGAAATTTTATTTTTGAGAAAATTGCACATTTTGAACCAACTATAGACCCACTTCTTATTTAGTGAGTGTTATAAAATTGGAATTGGAGATTCTCCTATATATAAGCTTCAATATCACACACCGGAACAAATTTTGAAAATTTTACTTTTTGATAAATTATTCATTGAATTGTCCGTCATGTGTTTTCAATGGCGAAATCTTATTTTTGAGAAAATTGCACTTTTTGGAACAACTTTAGACCCACTTCTTATTTAGTGAGTGTTATAAAATTGAAATTCGAGATTCTCCTATATATGAGCTTCAATATCACGAACCGGAAAAAATTTTGAAAATTTTACTTTTTGAACAATAATTCATTGAACAGTCCGCCATGTGATTTCAATGGGGAATTGTATTTTCGAGAAAATTGCTCAAATGCTTTCAAATTGCGAATTGCAGTTGGATATATGTTTTATAGTTATTCTTGTACAAAATTTTAATTAAAAAAAAGTATACTAAAAATAAAAAATTCAATTTTTCGAATATCTTGAAATATTTCAGTTTTGAGTGTATTAGAATGGAAAATTTCATTTTTAACAAATGGTTCCAAATTGTGTTTTTTTATTCAAAAACACATTAAAAATCAAACAAATTTCAAAATTTTGGCAAAATAACTATTTTTGAATAGCTCTATGAGAAGTTGAAATTTTGAAACGAAAGCGCTCAGAAACTGTTTTGAGGCTTTATTTTACGTAGCATTGCTTCGATTTTGTGTACTAAAATAATATTTCATGAGCAAATTGATGATCAGAAAGAAATCGGAAGATGACTTTTATTATCCTAGGCTACAAATTAAAGTTAAAATTCGAAAATTGAGAATTGGAAAATTGCCTAAGGATTGGCAAGTTTAATGTATATTCAAAGGGATATAAAGATTTTTTTGGCAATAACCCAATTTTGAGAAGTAAAATTTCATTTTAATAACCACTTGAATGTGGAAATCGATTCGGATGACAATTTCTGTTACCCTAGTTGCATAATGATTGTAAAATTTTGAAAATTTAAAAGTGTGAAATTTTCCGTACTGTTAACATGGGAAAAATTTTAAACGGAAATTTTGAAAGTTCAATTTTTAGGACCAACTTTAGACCCACTTTTTATTTAGTGAGTGTTATAAAATTCGAATAGGAGATTCTCCTATATATGAGCTTCAATATCACAAACCGGAAAAAATTTTGAAAATTTTACTTTTTGATAAATAATTCATTGAACAGTCCGTCATGTGTTTTCAATGGCGAAATCTTATTTTTGAGAAAATTGCACTTTTTGGAACAACTTTACACCCACTTCTTATTTAGTGAGTGTTATAAAATTCAAATTCGATATTCTCCTATATATGAGCTTCAATATCACAAACCGGAAAAATTTTTGAAAATTTTACTTTTTGAACAATAATTCATTGAACAGTCCGACATGTGTTTTCAATTGTGAAATTTTATTTTTGAGAAAATTGCACATTTTGAACCAACTATAGACCCACTTCTTATTTAGTGAGTGTTATAAAATTGGAATTGGAGATTCTCCTATATATAAGCTTCAATATCACACACCGGAACAAATTTTGAAAATTTTACTTTTTGATAAATTATTCATTAAATAGTCCGTCATGTGTTTTCAATGGCGAAATCTTATTTTTGAGAAAATTGCACTTTTTGGAACAACTTTAGACCCACTTCTTATTTAGTGAGTGTTATAAAATTCAAATTCGAGATTCTCCTATATATGAGCTTCAATATCACAAACCGGAAAAAATTTTGAAAATTTTACTTTTTGAACAATAATTCATTGAACAGTCCGACATGTGTTTTCAATGGGGAAATTTTATTTTTTAGAAATTTGCACATTTTGAACCAACTATAGACCCACTTCTTATTTAGTGAGTGTTATAAAATTGGAATTGGAGATTCTCCTATATATAAGCTTCAATATCACTCACCAGAAAACATTTTGAAAATTTTACTTTTTGAACAATAATTCATTGAACAGTCCGCCATGTGTTTTCAATTGTGAAATTTTATTTTTGAGAAAATTGCACATTTTGAACCAACTATAGACCCACTTCTTATTTAGCGAGTGTTATAAAATTGGAATTGGAGATTCTCCTATATATAAGCTTCAATATCACACACCAGAAAAAATTTTGAAAATTTTACTTTTTGATAAATTATTCATTGAATAGTCCGTCATGTGTTTTCAATGGCGAAATCTTATTTTTGAGAAAATTGCACTTTTTGGAACAACTTTAGACCCACTTCTTATTTAGTGAGTGTTATAAAATTCAAATTCGAGATTCTCCTATATATGAGCTTCAATATCACAAACCGGAAAAAATTTTGAAAATTTTACTTTTTGAACAATAATTCATTGAACAGTCCGACATGTGTTTTCAATTGTGAAATTTTATTTTTGAGAAATTGCACATTTTGAACCAACTATAGACCCACTTCTTATTTAGTGAGTGTTATAAAATTGGAATTGGAGATTCTCCTATATATAAGCTTCAATATCACAAACGGGAAAAAATTTTGAAAATTTTAATTTTTGAACAATTATTCATTGAATAGTCCGCCATGTGATTTCAATGGGGAATTGTATTTTCGAGAAAATTGCTCAAATGCTTTCAAATTGCGAATTGCAGTTGGATATATGTTTTATAGTTATTCTTGTACCAAATTTTAATTAAAAAAAAGTATACTAAAAATAAAAAATTCAATTTTTCGAAAATCTTGAAATATTTCAGTTTTGAGTGTATTTGAATGGAAAATTTCATTTTTAACAAATGGTTCCAAATTTTTTTTTTTATTCAAAAACACATTAAAAATCAAACAAATTTTAAAATTTTCCAAAAAAAACTATTTTTGAATAGCTCTATGAGAAGTTGAAATTTTGAATCGAAATCGCTCAGAAACTGTTTTGAGGCTTTATTTTACGTAGCATTGCTTCGATTTTGTGTACTAAAATAATATTTCATGAGCAAATTGATGATCAGAAAGAAATCGGAAGATGAATTTTATTATCCTAGGCTACAAATTAAAGTTAAAATTCGAAAATTGAGAATTGGAAAATTGCCTAAGAATTGGCAAGTTTAATGTATATTCAAAGGGATATAAAGATTTTTTTGGCAATAACCGAATTTTGAGTAGTAAAATTTCATTTTAATAACCACTTGAATATGGAAATCGATTCGGATGACAATTTCTGTTACCCTAGTTGAATAATGATTGTAAAATTTTGAAAATTTAGAAGTGTGAAATTTTCCGTACTGTTAACATGGGAAAAATTTTAAACGGAAATTTTGAAAGTTCAATTTTTAGGACCAACTTTAGACCCACTAATTATTTAGTGAGTGTTATAAAATTGGAATTGGAGATTCTCCTATATATAAGCTTCAATATCACACACCGGAACAAATTTTGAAAATTTTACTTTTTGATAAATTATTCATTAAATAGTCCGTCATGTGTTTTCAATGGCGAAATCTTATTTTTGAGAAAATTGCACTTTTTGGAACAACTTTAGACACACTTCTTATTTAGTGAGTGTTATAAAATTCAAATTCGAGATTCTCCTATATATGAGCTTCAATATCACAAACAGGAAAAAATTTTGAAAATTTTACTTTTTGAAAAATAATTCATTGAATAGTCCGTCATGTGTTTTCAATGGCGAAATCTTATTTTTGAGAAATTTGCACATTTTGAACCAACAATAGACCCGCTTCTTATTTAGTGAGTGTTATAAAATTGGAATTGGAGATTCTCCTATATATAAGTTTCAATATAACACACCGGAAAAATTTTGAAAATTTTACTTTTTGAAAAATTATTCATTGAATAGTCCGTCATGTGTTTTCAATGGCGAAATCTTATTTTTGAGAAAATTGCAGTTTTTGGAACAACTTTAGACCCACTTCTTATTTAGTGAGTGTTATAAAATTCAAATTCGAGATTCTCCTATATATGAGCTTCAATATCACAAACCGGAAAAAATTTTGAAAATTTTACTTTTTGAACAATAATTCATTGAACAGTCCGACATGTGTTTTCAATGGGGAAATTTTTTTTTTTAGAAATTTGCACATTTTGAACCAACTATAGACCCACTTCTTATTTAGTGAGTGTTATAAAATTAGAATTGGAGATTCTCCTATATATAAGCTTCAATATCACACACCGGAACAAATTTTGAAAATTTTAAATTTTGATAAATTATTCTTTGAATAGTCCGTCATGTGTTTTCAATGGCGAAATCTTATTTTTGAGAAAATTGCACTTTTTGGAACAACTTTAGACCCACTTCTTATTTAGTGAGTGTTATAAAATTGAAATTCGAGATTCTCCTATATATGAGCTTCAATATCACAAACGGGAAAAAATTTTGGAAATTTTACTTTTTGAACAATTATTCATTGAATAGTCCGCCATGTGATTTCAATGGGGAATTGTATTTTCGAGAAAATTGCTCAAATGCTTTCAAATTGCGAATTGCAGTTGGATATATGTTTTATAGTTATTCTTGTACCAAATTTTAATTAAAAAAAAGTTTACTAAAAATAAAAAATTCAATTTTTCGAAAATCTTGAAATATTTCAGTTTTGAGTGTATTTGAATGGAAAATTTCATTTTTAACAAATGGTTCCAAATTGTGTTTTTTTATTCAAAAACACATTAAAAATCAAACAAATTTCAAAATTTTGGCAAAAAAAACTATTTTTGAATAGCTCTATGAGAAGTTGAAATTTTGAAACGAAAGCGCTCAGAAACTGTTTTGAGGCTTTATTTACGTAGCATTGCTTCGATATTGTGTACTAAAATAATATTTTATGAGCAAATTGATGATCAGAAAGAAATCGGAAGATGACTTTTATTATCCTAGGCTACAAATTAAGGTTAAAATTCGAAAATTGAGGATTGGAAAATTGCCTAAGGATTGGCAAGTTTAATGTATATTCAAAGGGATATAAAGATTTTTTTGGCAATAACCCAATTTTGAGAAGTAAAATTTCATTTTAATAACCACTTGAATGTGGAAATCGATTCGGATGACAATTTCTGTTACCCTAGTAGCAAAATGATTGTAAAATTTTGAAAATTGAAAAGTGTGAAATTTTCCATACGGTTAACATGGGAAAAATTTTAAACGAAAATTTTGAAAGTTCAATTTTTAGGACCAACTTTAGACCCACTTCTTATTTAGTGAGTGTTATAAAATTCGAATAGGAGATTCTCCTATATATGAGCTTCAATATCACAAACCGGAAAAAATTTTGAAAATTTTAGTTTTTGAACAATAATTCATTGAACAGTCCGCCATGTGTTTTCAATAGGGAAATTTTATTTTTGAGAAATTTGCACATTTTGAACCAACTTTAGACCCACTTCTTATTTAGTGAGTGTTATAAAATTGGAATTGGAGATTCTCCTATATATAAGCTTCAATATCACCTACCGGAAAAAATTTTGAAATTTTACTTTTTGAACAATAATTCATTGAACAGTCCGCCATGTGTTTTCAATTGTGAAATTTTATTTTTGAGAAAATTGCACATTTTGAACCAACTATAGACCCACTTCTTATTTAGTGAGTGTTATAAAATTGGAATCGGAGATTCTCCTATATATAAGCTTCAATATCACACACCGGAAAATTTTTTGAAAATTTTACTTTTTGAAAATTTATTCATTGAATAGTCCGTCATGAGTTTTCAATGGCGAAATCTTATTTTTGAGAAAATTGCAGTTTTTGGAACAACTTTAGACCCACTTCTTATTTAGTGAGTGTTATAAAATTCAAATTCGAGATTCTCCTATATATGAGCTTCAATATCACAAACCGGAAAAAATTTTGAAAATTTTACTTTTTGAACAATAATTCATTGAACAGTTCGAGATGTGTTTTCCATGGGGAAATTTTATTTTTTAGAAAATTGCACTTTTTGGAACAACTTTAGACCAACTTTTTATTTAGTGAGTGTTATAAAATTGAAATTGGATATTCTCCTATATATAAGCTTCAATATCACAAACGGGAAAAAATTTTGAAAATTTTAATTTTTGAACAATTATTCATTGAATAGTCCACCATGTGATTTCAATGGGGAATATTATTTTCGAGAAAATTGCTCAAATGCTTTCAAATTGCGAATTGCAGTTGGATATATGTTTTATAGTTATTCTTGTACCAAATTTTAATTAAAAAAAGTATACTAAAAATAAAAAATTCAATTTTTCGAAAATCTTGAAATATTTCAGTTTTGAGTGTATTTGAATGGAAAATTTCATTTTTAACAAATGGTTCCAAATTGTGTTTTTTTATTCAAAAACACATTAAAAATCAAACAAATTTCAAAATTTTGGCAAAAAAAACTATTTTTGAATAGCTCTATGAGAAGTTGAAATTTTGAAACGAAAGCGCTCAGAAACTGTTTTGAGGCTTTATTTTACTTAGCATTGCTTCGATATTGTGTACTAAAATAATATTTTATGAGCAAATTGATGATCAGAAAGAAATCGGAAGATGACTTTTATTATCCTAGGCTACAAATTAAGGTTAAAATTCGAAAATTGAGATTTGTAAAATTGCCTAAGGATTGGCAAGTTTAATGTATATTCAAAGGGATATAAATATTTTTTTGGCAATAACCGAATTTTGAGAAGTAAAATTTCATTTTAATAACCACTTGAATGTGGAAATCGATTCGGATGACAATTTCTGTTACCCTAGTAGCAAAATGATTGTAAAATTTTGAAAATTGAAAAGTGTGAAATTTTCCATACGGTTAACATGGGAAAAATTTTAAACAAAAATTTTGAAAGTTCAATTTTTAGGACCAACTTTAGACCCACTTCTTATTTAGTGAGTGTTATAAAATTCGAATAGGAGATTCTCCTATATATGAGCTTCAATATCACAAACCGGAAAAAATTTTGAAAATTTTACTTTTTGAAAAATAATTCATTGAAGAGTCCGTCATGTGTTTTCAATGGCGAAATCTTATTTTTGAGAAAATTGCACTTTTTGGAACAACTTTAGACCCACTTCTTATTTAGTGAGTGTTATAAAATTCAAATTCGAGATTCTCCTATATATGAACTTCAATATCACAAACCGGAAAAAAAATTTTGAAAATTTTACTTTTTGAACAATAATTCATTGAACAGTGCGCCATGTGTTTTCAATTGAGAAATTTTATTTTTGAGAAAATTGCACATTTTGAACCAACTATAGACCCACTTCTTATTTAGTGAGTGTTATAAAATTGGAATTGGAGATTCTCCTATATATAAGCTTCAATATCACAAACGGGAAAAAATTTTGAAAATTTTACTTTTTGAACAATAATTCATTGAACAGTCCGCCATGTGTTTTCAATGGGGAAATTTTATTTTTTAGAAAATTACACTTTTTGGAACAACTTTAGACCCACTTTTTATTTAGTGAGTGTTATAAAATTGAAATTGGATATTCTCCTATATATAAGCTTCAATATCACAAACGGGAAAAAATTTTGAAAATTTTAATTTTTGAACAATTATTCATTGAATTGTCCGCCATGTGATTTCAATGGGGAATTGTATTTTCGAGAAAATTGCTCAAATGCTTTCAAATTGCGAATTGCAGTTGGATATATGTTTTATAGTTATTCTTGTACCAAATTTTAATTAAAAAAAAGTATACTAAAAATAAAAAATTCAATTTTTCGAAAATCTTGAAATATTTCAGTTTTGTCATTTTTAACAAATGGTTCCAAATTGTGTTTTTTTATTCAAAAACACATTAAAAAATCAAACAAATTTCAAAATTTTGGCAAAAAAAACTATTTTTGAATTGCTCTATGAGAAGTTGAAATTTTGAAACGAAAGCGCTCAGAAACTGTTTTGAGGCTTTATTTTACGTAGCATTGCTTCGATATTGTGTACTAAAATAATATTTTATGAGCAAATTGATGATCAGAAAGAAATCGGAAGATGACTTTTATTATCCTAGGCTACAAATTAAGGTTAAAATTCGAAAATTGAGATTTGTAAAATTGCCTAAGGATTGGCAAGTTTAATGTATATTCAAAGGGATATAAATATTTTTTTGGCAATAACTGAATTTTGAGAAGTAAAATTTCATTTTAATAACCACTTGAATGTGGAAATCGATTCGGATGACAATTTCTGTTACCCTAGTAGCAAAATGATTGTAAAATTTTGAAAATTGAAAAGTGTGAAATTTTCCATACGGTTAACATGGGAAAAATTTTAAACGAAAATTTTGAAAGTTCAATTTTTAGGACCAACTTTAGACCCACTTCTTATTTAGTGAGTGTTATAAAATTCGAATAGGAGATTCTCCTATATATGAGCTTCAATATCACAAACAGGAAATTTTTTTAAAAATTTTACTTTTTGAACAATAATTCATTGAACAGTCCGTCATGTGTTTTCAATGGGGAAATTTTATTTTTGAGAAACTTGCACATTTTGAACCAACTATAGTCCCATTTCTTATTTAGTGAGTGTTATAAAATTGGAATTGGAAATTCTCCTATATATAAGCTTCAATATCACAAAACTTAAAAAATTTTGAAAATTTTATTTTTTGAACAATAATTCATTGAATAGTCATCATGTGTTTTCAATAAGGAAATTTTATTTTTTAGAAAATTGCACTTTTTGGAACCACTTTAGACCCACTTCTTATTTAGTGAGTGTTATAAAATTGAAATTCGAGATTCTCCTATATATAAGCTTCAATATCACAAACCGGAAAAAATTTTGAAAATTTTACTTTTTGAACAATAATTCATTGAACAGTCCGACATGTGTTTTCAATAAGGAAATTTTATTTTTGAGAAATTTGCACATTTTGAACCAACTATAGACCCGCTTCTTATTTAGTGAGTGTTATAAAATTGGAATTGGAGATTCTCCTATATATAAGCTTCAATATTACACACCGGAACAAATTTTGAAAATTTTAAATTTTGATAAATTATTCATTGAATAGTCCGTCATGTGTTTTCAATGGCGAAATCTTATTTTTGAGAAAATTGCACTTTTTGGAACAACTTTAGACCCACTTCTTATTTAGTGAGTGTTATAAAATTCAAATTCGAGACTCTCCTATATATGAGCTTCAATATCACAAACCGGAAAAAATTTTGAAAATTTTACTTTTTGAACAATAATTCATTGAACAGTTCGAGATGTGTTTTCCATGGGGAAATTTTATTTTTTAGAAAATTGCACTTTTTGGAACAACTTTAGACCAACTTTTTATTTAGTGAGTGTTATAAAATTGAAATTGGTTTGTTTTCAATTGTGAAATTTTATTTTTGGGAAAATTGCACATTTTGAACTAACTATAGACCCACTTCTTATTTAGTGAGTGTTAAAAAATTGGAATTGGAGATTCTCCTATATATAAGCTTCAATATTACACACCGGAACAAATTTTGAAAATTTTAAATTTTGAAAATTTATTCATTGAATAGTCCGTCATGAGTTTTCAATGGCGAAATCTTATTTTTGAGAAAATTGCAGTTTTTGGAACAACTTTAGACCCACTTCTTATTTAGTGAGTGTTATAAAATTCAAATTCGAGATTCTCCTATATATGAGCTTCAATATCACAAACCGGAAAAAATTTTGAAAATTTTACTTTTTGAACAATAATTCATTGAACAGTTCGAGATGTGTTTTCCATGGGGAAATTTTATTTTTTAGAAAATTGCACTTTTTGGAACAACTTTAGACCAACTTTTTATTTAGTGAGTGTTATAAAATTGAAATTGGATATTCTCCTATATATAAGCTTCAATATCACAAACGGGAAAAAATTTTGAAAATTTTAATTTTTGAACAATTATTCATTGAATAGTCCACCATGTGATTTCAATGGGGAATTGTATTTTCGAGAAAATTGCTCAAATGCTTTCAAATTGCGAATTGCAGTTGGATATATGTTTTATAGTTATTCTTGTACCAAATTTTAATTAAAAAAAGTATACTAAAAATAAAAAATTCAATTTTTCGAAAATCTTGAAATATTTCAGTTTTGAGTGTATTTGAATGGAAAATTTCATTTTTAACAAATGGTTCCAAAATTTTTTTTTTTATTCAAAAACAAAATTAAAAATCAAACAAATTTTAAAATTTTCCAAAAAAAACTATTTTTGAATAGCCCAATGGGAAGTTGAAATTTTGAATCGAAAGCGCTCAGAAACTGTTTTGAGGCTTTATTTTACGTAGCATTGCTTCGATTTTGTGTACTAAAATAATATTTCATGAGCAAATTGATGATCAGAAAGAAATCGTAAGATGACTTTTATTATCCTAGGCTACAAATTAAAGTTAAAATTCGAAAATTGAGAATTGGAAAATTGCCTAAGGATTGGCAAGTTTAATGTATATTCAAAGGGATATAAAGATTTTTTTGGCAATAACCGAATTTTGAGTAGTAAAATTTCATTTTAATAACCACTTGAATATGGAAATCGATTCGGATGACAATTTCTGTTACCCTAGTTGCATAATGATTGTAAAATTTTGAAAATTTAGAAGTGTGAAATTTACCGTACTGTTAACATGGGAAAAATTTTAAACGGAAATTTTGAAAGTTCAATTTTTAGGACCAACTTTAGACCCACTAATTATTTAGTGAGTGTTATAAAATTCGAATAGGAGATTCTCCTATATATGAGCTTCAATATCACAAACAGGAAAAAATTTTGAAAATTTTACTTTTTGAAAAATAATTCATTGAATAGTCCGTCATGTGTTTTCAATGGCGAAATCTTATTTTTGAGAAAATTGCACTTTTTGGAACAACTTTAGACCCACTTCTTATTTAGTGAGTGTTATAAAATTCAAATTCGAGATTCTCCTATATATGACCTTCAATATCACAAACCGGAAAAAAATTTTAAAATTTTACTTTTTGAACAATAATTCATTGAACAGTCCGACATGTGTTTTCAATGGGGAAATTTTATTTTTGAGAAATTTGCACATTTTGAACCAACTATAGACCCGCTTCTTATTTAGTGAGTGTTATAAAATTGGAATTGGAGATTCTCCTATATATAAGCTTCAATATAACACACCGGAAAACATTTTGAAAATTTTACTTTTTGAACAATAATTCATTGAACAGTCCGCCATGTGTTTTCAATTGTGAAATTTTATTTTTGAGAAAATTGCACATTTTGAACTAACTATATACCCACTTCTTATTTAGTGAGTGTTAAAAAATTGGAATTGGAGATTCTCCTATATATAAGCTTCAATATTACACAACGGAACAAATTTTGAAAATTTTAAATTTTGATAAATTATTCATTGAATAGTCCGTCATGTGTTTTCAATGGCGAAATCTTATTTTTGAGAAAATTGCACTTTTTGGAACAACTTTAGACCCACTTCTTATTTAGTGAGTGTTATAAAATTGAAATTCGAGATTCTCCTATATATGAGCTTCAATATCACGAAACGGAAAAAATTTTGAAAATTTTACTTTTTGAACAATTATTCATTGAATAGTCCGCCATGTGATTTCAATGGGGAATTGTATTTTCGAGAAAATTGCTCAAATGCTTTCAAATTGCGAATTGCATTTGGATATATGTTTTATAGTTATTCTTGTACCAAATTTTAATTAAAAATAAGTATACTAAAAATAAAAAATTCAATTTTTTGAAAATCTTGAAATATTTCAGTTTTGAGTGTATTTGAATGGAAAATTTCATTTTTAACAAATGGTTCCAAATTGTGTTTTTTTATTCAAAAACACATTAAAAATCAAACAAATTTCAAAATTTTGGCAAAAAAAACTATTTTTGAATAGCTCTATGAGAAGTTGAAATTTTGAAACGAAAGCGCTCAGAAACTGTTTTGAGGCTTTATTTTACGTAGCATTGCTTCGATATTGTGTACTAAAATAATATTTTATGAGCAAATTGATGATCAGAAAGAAATCGGAAGATGACTTTTATTATCCTAGGCTACAAATTAAGGTTAAAATTCGAAAATTGAGATTTGTAAAATTGCCTAAGGATTGGCAAGTTTAATGTATATTCAAAGGGATATAAATATTTTTTTGGCAATAACCGAATTTTGAGAAGTAAAATTTCATTTTAATAACCACTTGAATGTGGAAATCGATTCGGATGACAATTTCTGCTACCCTAGTAGCAAAATGATTGTAAAATTTTGAAAATTGAAAAGTGTGAAATTTTCCATACGGTTAACATGGGAAAAATTTTAAACGAAAATTTTGAAAGTTCAATTTTTAGGACCAACTTTAGACCCACTTCTTATTTAGTGAGTGTTATAAAATTCGAATAGGAGATTCTCCTATATATGAGCTTCAATATCACAAACCGGAAAAAATTTTGAAAATTTTACTTTTTGAACAATAATTCATTGAACAGTCCGCCATGTGTTTTCAATAGGGAAATTTTATTTTTGAGAAATTTGCACATTTTGAACCAACTTTAGACGCACTTCTTATTTAGTGAGTGTTATAAAATTGGAATTGGAGATTCTCCTATATATAAGCTTCAATATAACACACCGGAAAACATTTTGAATATTTTACTTTTTGAATAATAATTCATTGAACAGTCCGCCATGTGTTTTCAATTGTGAAATTTTATTCTTGAGAAAATTGCACATTTTGAACCAACTATAGACCCACTTCTTATTTAGTGAGTGTTATAAAATTGGAATTGGAGATTCTCCTATATATAAGCTTCAATATCACACACCGGAACAAATTTTGAAAATTTTACTTTTTGATAAATTATTCATTGAATAGTCCGTCATGTGTTTTCAATGGCGAAATCTTATTTTTGAGAAAATTGCACTTTTTGGAACAACTTTAGACCCACTTCTTATTTAGTGAGTGTTATAAAATTGAAATTCGAGATTCTCCTATATATGAGCTTCAATATCACGAACCGGAAAAATTTTGAAAATTTTACTTTTTGAACAATTATTCATTGAACAGTCCGCCATGTGATTTGAATGGGGAAATGTATTTTCGAGAAAATTGCTCAAATGCTTTCAAATTGCGAATTGCAGTTGGATATATGTTTTATAGTTATTCTTGTACCAAATTTTAATTAAAAAAAAGTATACTAAAAATAAAAAATTCAATTTTTCGAAAATCTTGAAATATTTCAGTTTTGAGTGTATTTGAATGGAAAATTTCATTTTTAACAAATGGTTCCAAATTGTGTTTTTTTATTCAAAAACACATTAAAAATCAAACAAATTTTAAAATTTTGGCAAAAAAAACTATTTTTGAATAGCTCTATGAGAAGTTGAAATTTTGAATCGAAAGCGCTCAGAAACTGTTTTGAGGCTTTATTTTACGTAGCATTGCTTCGATTTTGTGTACTAAAATAATATTTCATGAGCAAATTGATGATCAGAAAGAAATCGGAAGATGACTTTTAATTATCCTAGGCTACAAATTAAAGTTAAAATTCGAAAATTGAGAATTGGAAAATTGCCTAAGGATTGGCAAGTTTAATGTATATTCAAAGGGATATAAAGTTTTTTTTGGCAATAACCGAATTTTGAGAAGTAAAATTTCATTTTAATAACCACTTGAATGTGGAAATCGATTCGGATGACAATTTCTGTTTCCCTAGTTGCAAAATGATTGTAAAATTTTGAAAATTTAGAAGTGTGAAATTTTCCATACTGTTAACATGGGAAAAATTTTAAACGAAAATTTTGAAAGTTCAATTTTTAGGACCAACTTTAGACCTACTTTTTATTTAGTGAGTGTTATAAAATTCGATTAGGAGATTCTCCTATATATGAGCTTCAATATCACAAACCGGAAAAAATTTTGAAAATTTTACTTTTTGAAAAATAATTCATTGAAGAGTCCGTCATGTGTTTTCAATGGCGAAATCTTATTTTTGAGAAAATTGCACTTTTTGGAACAACTTTAGACCCACTTCTTATTTAGTGAGTGTTATAAAATTCAAATTCGAGATTCTCCTATATATGAACTTCAATATCACAAACCGGAAAAAATTTTGAAAATTTTACTTTTTGAACAATAATTCATTGAACAGTCCGACATGTGTTTTCAATGGGGAAATTTTATTTTTGAGAAATTTGCACATTTTGAACCAACTATAGTCCCACTTCTTATTTAGCCAGTGTTATAAAATTGGAATTGGAGATTCTCCTATATATAAGCTTCAATATCACAAACGGGAAAAAATTTTGAAAATTTTACTTTTTGAACAATAATTCATTGAACAGTCCGCCATGTGTTTTCAATGGGGAAATTTTATTTTTTAGAAAATTACACTTTTTGGAACAACTTTAGACCCACTTTTTATTTAGTGAGTGTTATAAAATTGAAATTGGATATTCTCCTATATATAAGCTTCAATATCACAAACGGGAAAAAATATTGAAAATTTAATTTTTGAACAATTATTCATTGAATAGTCCGCCATGTGATTTCAATGGGGAATTGTATTTTCGAGAAAATTGCTCAAATGCTTTCAAATTGCGAATTGCAGTTGGATATATGTTTTATAGTTATTCTTGTACCAAATTTTAATTAAAAAAAAGTATACTAAAAATAAAAAATTCAATTTTTCGAAAATCTTGAAATATTTCAGTTTTGTCATTTTTAACAAATGGTTCCAAATTGTGTTTTTTTATTCAAAAACACATTAAAAAATCAAACAAATTTCAAAATTTTGGCAAAAAAAACTATTTTTGAATAGCTCTATGAGAAGTTGAAATTTTGAAACGAAAGCGCTCAGAAACTGTTTTGAGGCTTTATTTTACGTAGCATTGCTTCGATATTGTGTACTAAAATAATATTTTATGAGCAAATTGATGATCAGAAAGAAATCGGAAGATGACTTTTATTATCCTAGGCTACAAATTAAGGTTAAAATTCGAAAATTGAGATTTGTAAAATTGCCTAAGGATTGGCAAGTTTAATGTATATTCAAAGGGATATAAATATTTTTTTGGCAATAACCGAATTTTGAGAAGTAAAATTTCATTTTAATAACCACTTGAATGTGGAAATCGATTCGGATGACAATTTCTGTTACCCTAGTAGCAAAATGATTGTAAAATTTTGAAAATTGAAAAGTGTGAAATTTTCCATACGGTTAACATGGGAAAAATTTTAAACGAAAATTTTGAAAGTTCAATTTTTAGGACCAACTTTAGACCCACTTCTTATTTAGTGAGTGTTATAAAATTCGAATAGGAGATTCTCCTATATATGAGCTTCAATATCACAAACCGGAAATTTTTTTAAAAATTTTACTTTTTGAACAATAATTCATTGAACAGTCCGTCATGTGTTTTCAATGGGGAAATTTTATTTTTGAGAAACTTGCACATTTTGAACCAACTATAGTCCCATTTCTTATTTAGTGAGTGTTATAAAATTGGAATTGGAAATTCTCCTATATATAAGCTTCAATATCACAAAACGGAAAAAATTTTGAAAATTTTATTTTTTGAACAATAATTCATTGAATAGTCATCATGTGTTTTCAATAAGGAAATTTTATTTTTTAGAAAATTGCACTTTTTGGAACCACTTTAGACCCACTTCTTATTTAGTGAGTGTTATAAAATTGGAATTGGAGATTCTCCTATATATAAGCTTCAATACCACACATTGGAAAAATTTTTGAAAATTTTACTTTTTGAAAATTTATTCATTGAATAGTCCGTCATGAGTTTTCAATGGCGAAATCTTATTTTTGAGAAAATTGCAGTTTTTGGAACAACTTTAGACCCACTTCTTATTTAGTGAGTGTTATAAAATTGAAATTCGAGATTCTCCTATATATGAGCTTCAATATCACAAACCGGAAAAAATTTTGAAAATTTTACTTTTTGAACAATAATTCATTGAACAGTCCGCCATGTGTTTTCAATTGTGAAATTTTATTTTTGAGAAAATTGCACATTTTGAACCAACTATAGACCCGCTTCTTATTTAGTGAGTGTTATAAAATTGGAATTGGAGATTCTCCTATATATAAGCTTCAATATAACACACCGGAAAACATTTTGAAAATTTTACTTTTTGAAAAATTATTCATTGAATAGTCCGTCATGTGTTTTCAATGGCGAAATCTTATTTTTGAGAAAATTGCACTTTTTGGAACAACTTTAGACCCACTTCTTATTTAGTGAGTGTTATAAAATTCAAATTCGAGACTCTCCTATATATGAGCTTCAATATCACAAACCGGAAAAAATTTTGAAAATTTTACTTTTTGAACAATAATTCATTGAACAGTTCGAGATGTGTTTTCCATGGGGAAATTTTATTTTTTAGAAAATTGCACATTTTGGAACAACTTTAGACCAACTTTTTATTTAGTGAGTGTTATAAAATTGAAATTGGATATTCTCCTATATATAAGCTTCAATATCACAAACGGGAAAAAATTTTGAAAATTTTAATTTTTGAACAATTATTCATTGAATAGTCCACCATGTGATTTCAATGGGGAATTGTATTTTCGAGAAAATTGCTCAAATGCTTTCAAATTGCGAATTGCAGTTGGATATATGTTTTATAGTTATTCTTGTACCAAATTTTAATTAAAAAAAAGTATACTAAAAATAAAAAATTCAATTTTTCGAAAATCTTGAAATATTTCAGTTTTGAGTGTATTTGAATGGAAAATTTCATTTTTAACAAATGGTTCCAAAAAAAATTTTTTTATTCAAAAACACATTAAAAATCAAACAAATTTTAAAATTTTCCAAAAAAAACTATTTTTGAATAGCTCTATGAGAAGTTGAAATTTTGAATCGAAAGCGCTCAGAAACTGTTTTGAGGCTTTATTTTACGTAGCATTGCTTCGATTTTGTGTACTAAAATAATATTTCATGAGCAAATTGATGATCAGAAAGAAATCGTAAGATGACTTTTATTATCCTAGGCTACAAATTAAAGTTAAAATTCGAAAATTGAGAATTGGAAAATTGCCTAAGGATTGGCAAGTTTAATGTATATTCAAAGGGATATAAAGATTTTTTTGGCAATAACCGAATTTTGAGTAGTAAAATTTCATTTTAATAACCACTTGAATATGGAAATCGATTCGGATGACAATTTCTGTTACCCTAGTTGCATAATGATTGTAAAATTTTGAAAATTTAGAAGTGTGAAATTTACCGTACTGTTAACATGGGAAAAATTTTAAACGGAAATTTTGAAAGTTCAATTTTTAGGACCAACTTTAGACCCACTAATTATTTAGTGAGTGTTATAAAATTCGAATAGGAGATTCTCCTATATATGAGCTTCAATATCACAAACAGGAAAAAATTTTGAAAATTTTACTTTTTGAAAAATAATTCATTGAATAGTCCGTCATGTGTTTTCAATGGCGAAATCTTATTTTTGAGAAAATTGCACTTTTTGGAACAACTTTAGACCCACTTCTTATTTAGTGAGTGTTATAAAATTCAAATTCGAGATTCTCCTATATATGAGCTACAATATCACAAACCGGAAAAAAATTTTAAAATTTTACTTTTTGAACAATAATTCATTGAACAGTCCGACATGTGTTTTCAATGGGGAAATTTTATTTTTGAGAAATTTGCACATTTTGAACCAACTATAGACCCGCTTCTTATTTAGTGAGTGTTATAAAATTGGAATTGGAGATTCTCCTATATATAAGCTTCAATATAACACACCGGAAAACATTTTGAAAATTTTACTTTTTGAACAATAATTCATTGAACAGTCCGCCATGTGTTTTCAATTGTGAAATTTTATTTTTGAAAAATTGCACATTTTGAACTAATTATAGACCCACTTCTTATTTAGTGAGTGTTAAAAAATTGGAATTGGAGATTCTCCTATATATAAGCTTCAATATTACACACCGGAACAAATTTTGAAAATTTTAAATTTTGATAAATTATTCATTGAATAGTCCGTCATGTGTTTTCAATGGCGAAATCTTATTTTTGAGAAAATTGCACTTTTTGGAACAACTTTAGACCCACTTCTTATTTAGTGAGTGTTATAAAATTGAAATTCGAGATTCTCCTATATATGAGCTTCAATATCACGAAACGGAAAAAATTTTGAAAATTTTACTTTTTGAACAATTATTCATTGAATAGTCCGCCATGTGATTTCAATGGGGAATTGTATTTTCGAGAAAATTGCTCAAATGCTTTCAAATTGCGAATTGCAGTTGGATATATGTTTTATAGTTATTCTTGTACCAAATTTTAATTAAAAAAAAGTATACTAAAAATAAAAAATTCAATTTTTCGAAAATCTTGAAATATTTCAGTTTTGAGTGTATTTGAATGGAAAATTTCATTTTTAACAAATGGTTCCAAATTGTGTTTTTTTATTCAAAAACACATTAAAAATCAAACAAATTTTAAAATTTTGGCAAAAAAAACTATTTTTGAATAGCTCTATGAGAAGTTGATATTTTGAATCGAAAGCGCTCAGAAACTGTTTTGAGGCTTTATTTTACGTAGCATTGCTTCGATTTTGTGTACTAAAATAATATTTCATGAGCAAATTGATGATCAGAAAGAAATCGGAAGATGACTTTTAATTATCCTAGGCTACAAATTAAAGTTAAAATTCGAAAATTGAGAATTGGAAAATTGCCTAAGGATTGGCAAGTTTAATGTATATTCAAAGGGATATAAAGTTTTTTTTGGCAATAACCGAATTTTGAGAAGTAAAATTTCATTTTAATAACCACTTGAATGTGGAAATCGATTCGGATGACAATTTCTGTTTCCCTAGTTGCAAAATGATTGTAAAATTTTGAAAATTAGAAGTGTGAAATTTTCCATACTGTTAACATGGGAAAAATTTTAAACGGAAATTTTGAAAGTTCAATTTTTAGGACCAACTTTAGACCTACTTTTTATTTAGTGAGTGTTATAAAATTCGATTAGGAGATTCTCCTATATATGAGCTTCAATATCACAAACCGGAAAAAATTTTGAAAATTTTACTTTTTGAAAAATAATTCATTGAAGAGTCCGTCATGTGTTTTCAATGGCGAAATCTTATTTTTGAGAAAATTGCACTTTTTGGAACAACTTTAGACCCACTTCTTATTTAGTGAGTGTAATAAAATTCAAATTCGAGATTCTCCTATATATGAGCTTCAATATCACGAAACGGAAAAAATTTTGAAAATTTTACTTTTTGAACAATTATTCATTGAATAGTCCGCCATGTGATTTCAATGGGGAATTGTATTTTCGAGAAAATTGCTCAAATGCTTTCAAATTGCGAATTGCAGTTGGATATATGTTTTATAGTTATTCTTGTACCAAATTTTAATTAAAAAAAAGTATACTAAAAATAAAAAATTCAATTTTTCGAAAATCTTGAAATATTTCAGTTTTGAGTGTATTTGAATGGAAAATTTCATTTTTAACAAATGGTTCCAAATTGTGTTTTTTTATTCAAAAACACATTAAAAATCAAACAAATTTTAAAATTTTGGCAAAAAAAACTATTTTTGAATAGCTCTATGAGAAGTTGAAATTTTGAATCGAAAGCGCTCAGAAACTGTTTTGAGGCTTTATTTTACGTAGCATTGCTTCGATTTTGTGTACTAAAATAATATTTCATGAGCAAATTGATGATCAGAAAGAAATCGGAAGATGACTTTTAATTATCCTAGGCTACAAATTAAAGTTAAAATTCGAAAATTGAGAATTGGAAAATTGCCTAAGGATTGGCAAGTTTAATGTATATTCAAAGGGATATAAAGTTTTTTTTGGCAATAACCGAATTTTGAGAAGTAAAATTTCATTTTAATAACCACTTGAATGTGGAAATCGATTCGGATGACAATTTCTGTTTCCCTAGTTGCAAAATGATTGTAAAATTTTGAAAATTTAGAAGTGTGAAATTTTCCATACTGTTAACATGGGAAAAATTTTAAACGAAAATTTTGAAAGTTCAATTTTTAGGACCAACTTTAGACCTACTTTTTATTTAGTGAGTGTTATAAAATTCGATTAGGAGATTCTCCTATATATGAGCTTCAATATCACAAACCGGAAAAAATTTTGAAAATTTTACTTTTTGAAAAATAATTCATTGAAGAGTCCGTCATGTGTTTTCAATGGCGAAATCTTATTTTTGAGAAAATTGCACTTTTTGGAACAACTTTAGACCCACTTCTTATTTAGTGAGTGTTATAAAATTCAAATTCGAGATTCTCCTATATATGAACTTCAATATCACAAACCGGAAAAAATTTTGAAAATTTTACTTTTTGAACAATAATTCATTGAACAGTCCGACATGTGTTTTCAATGGGGAAATTTTATTTTTGAGAAATTTGCACATTTTGAACCAACTATAGTCCCACTTCTTATTTAGCCAGTGTTATAAAATTGGAATTGGAGATTCTCCTATATATAAGCTTCAATATCACACCCCGGAAAACATTTTGAAAATTTTACTTTTTGAACAATAATTCATTGAACAGTCCGCCATGTGTTTTCAATTGTGAAATTTTATTTTTGAGAAAATTGCACATTTTGAACCAACTATAGACCCACTTCTTATTTAGTGAGTGTTATAAAATTGGAATTGGAGATTCTCCTATATATAAGCTTCAATATCACAAACGGGAAAAAATTTTGAAAATTTTACTTTTTGAACAATAATTCATTGAACAGTCCGCCATGTGTTTTCAATGGGGAAATTTTATTTTTTAGAAAATTGCACTTTTTGGAACAACTTTAGACCCACTTCTTATTTAGTGAGTGTTATTAAATTCGAATTCGAGATTCTCCTATATATGAGCTTCAATATCACAAACCGGAAAAAAATTTTAAAATTTTACTTTTTGAACAATAATTCATTGAACAGTCCGCCATGTGTTTTCAAAGGGGAAATTTTATTTTTGAGAAATTTGCACATTTTGAACCAACTATAGACCCAATTCTTTTTCAGTGAGTGTTATAAAATTGGAATTGGAGATTCTCCTATATATAAGCTTCAATATCACACACCGGAAAAAATTTTGAAAATTTTACTTTTTGAACAATAATTCATTGAACAGTCCGACATGTGTTTTCAATGGGGAAATTTTATTTTTGAGAAATTTGCACATTTTGAACCAACTATAGTCCCACTTCTTATTTAGCCAGTGTTTTAAAATTGGAATTGGAGATTCTCCTATATATAAGCTTCAATATCACACCCCGGAAAACATTTTGAAAATTTTACTTTTTGAACAATAATTCAATGAACAGTCCGCCATGTGTTTTCAATTGTGAAATTTTATTTTTGAGAAAATTGCACATTTTGAACCAACTATAGACCCACTTCTTATTTAGTGAGTGTTATAAAATTGGAATTGGAGATTCTCCTATATATAAGCTTCAATACCACACATTGGAAAAGATTTTGAAAATTTTAATTTTTGAACAATTATTCATTGAATAGTCCGCCATGTGATTTCAATGGGGAATTGTATTTTCGAGAAAATTGCTCAAATGCTTTCAAATTGCGAATTGCAGTTGGATATATGTTTTATAGTTATTCTTGTACCAAATTTTAATTAAAAATAAGTATACTAAAAATAAAAAATTCAATTTTTCGAAAATCTTGAAATATTTCAGTTTTGAGTGTATTTGAATGTAAAATTTCATTTTTAACAAATGGTTCCAAATTGTGTTTTTTATTCAAAAACACATTAAAAAATCAAACAAATTTCAAAATTTTGGCAAAAAAAACTATTTTTGAATAGCTCTATGAGAAGTTGAAATTTTGAAACGAAAGCGCTCAGAAACTGTTTTGAGGCTTTATTTTACGTAGCATTGCTTCGATATTGTGTACTAAAATAATATTTTATGAGCAAATTGATGATCAGAAAGAAATCGGAAGATGACTTTTATTATCCTAGGCTACAAATTAAGGTTAAAATTCGAAAATTGAGATTTGTAAAATTGCCTAAGGATTGGCAAGTTTAATGTATATTCAAAGGGATATAAATATTTTTTTGGCAATAACCGAATTTTGAGAAGTAAAATTTCATTTTAATAACCACTAGAATGTGGAAATCGATTCGGATGACAATTTCTGTTACCCTAGTAGCAAAATGATTGTAAAATTTTGAAAATTGAAAAGTGTGAAATTTTCCATACGGTTAACATGGGAAAAATTTTAAACGAAAATTTTGAAAGTTCAATTTTTAGGACCAACTTTAGACCCACTTCTTATTTAGTGAGTGTTATAAAATTCGAATAGGAGATTCTCCTATATATGAGCTTCAATATCACAAACCGGAAAAAATTTTGAAAATTTTACTTTTTGAACAATAATTCATTGAACAGTCCGCCATGTGTTTTCAATAGGGAAATTTTATTTTTGAGAAATTTGCACATTTTGAACCAACTTTAGACGCACTTCTTATTTAGTGAGTGTTATAAAATTGGAATTGGAGATTCTCCTATATATAAACTTCAATATCACACACCGGAAAACATTTTGAAAATTTTACTTTTTGAATAATAATTCATTGAACAGTCCGCCATGTGTTTTCAATTGTGAAATTTTATTCTTGAGAAAATTGCACATTTTGAACCAACTATAGACCCACTTCTTATTTAGTGAGTGTTATAAAATTGGAATTGGAGATTCTCCTATATATAAGCTTCAATATCACACACCGGAACAAATTTTGAAAATTTTACTTTTTGATAAATTATTCATTGAATAGTCCGTCATGTGATTTCAATGGGGAAATGTATTTTCGAGAAAATTGCTCAAATGCTTTCAAATTGCGAATTGCAGTTGGATATATGTTTTATAGTTATTCTTGTACCAAATTTTAATTAAAAAAAAGTATACTAAAAATAAAAAATTCAATTTTTCGAAAATCTTGAAATATTTCAGTTTTGAGTGTATTTGAATGGAAAATTTCATTTTTAACAAATGGTTCCAAATTGTGTTTTTTTATTCAAAAACACATTAAAAATCAAACAAATTTTAAAATTTTGGCAAAAAAAACTATTTTTGAATAGCTCTATGAGAAGTTGAAATTTTGAATCGAAAGCGCTCAGAAACTGTTTTGAGGCTTTATTTTACGTAGCATTGCTTCGATTTTGTGTACTAAAATAATATTTCATGAGCAAATTGATGATCAGAAAGAAATCGGAAGATGACTTTTAATTATCCTAGGCTACAAATTAAAGTTAAAATTCGAAAATTGAGAATTGGAAAATTGCCTAAGGATTGGAAAGTTTAATGTATATTCAAAGGGATATAAAGTTTTTTTTGGCAATAACCGAATTTTGAGAAGTAAAATTTCATTTTAATAACCACTTGAATGTGGAAATCGATTCGGATGACAATTTCTGTTTCCCTAGTTGCAAAATGATTGTAAAATTTTGAAAATTTAGAAGTGTGAAATTTTTCATACTGTTAACATGGGAAAAATTTTAAACGAAAATTTTGAAAGTTCAATTTTTAGGACCAACTTTAGACCTACTTTTTATTTAGTGAGTGTTATAAAATTCGATTAGGAGATTCTCCTATATATGAGCTTCAATATCACAAACCGGAAAAAATTTTGAAAATTTTACTTTTTGAAAAATAATTCATTGAAGAGTCCGTCATGTGTTTTCAATGGCGAAATCTTATTTTTGAGAAAATTGCACTTTTTGGAACAACTTTAGACCCACTTCTTATTTAGTGAGTGTTATAAAATTCAAATTCGAGATTCTCCTATATATGAACTTCAATATCACAAACCGGAAAAAATTTTGAAAATTTTACTTTTTGAACAATAATTCATTGAACAGTCCGACATGTGTTTTCAATGGGGAAATTTTATTTTTGAGAAATTTGCACATTTTGAACCAACTATAGTCCCACTTCTTATTTAGCCAGTGTTATAAAATTGGAATTGGAGATTCTCCTATATATAAGCTTCAATATCACACCCCGGAAAACATTTTGAAAATTTTACTTTTTGAACAATATTTCATTGAACAGTCCGCCATGTGTTTTCAATTGTGAAATTTTATTTTTGAGAAAATTGCACATTTTGAACCAACTATACACCCACTTCTTATTTAGTGAGTGTTATAAAATTGGAATTGGAGATTCTCCTATATATAAGCTTCAATATCACAAACGGGAAAAAATTTTGAAAATTTTACTTTTTGAACAATAATTCATTGAACAGTCCGCCATGTGTTTTCAATGGGGAAATTTTATTTTTTAGAAAATTACACTTTTTGGAACAACTTTAGACCCACTTTTTATTTAGTGAGTGTTATAAAATTGAAATTGGATATTCTCCTATATATAAGCTTCAATATCACAAACGGGAAAAAATTTTGAAAATTTTAATTTTTGAACAATTATTCATTGAATAGTCCGCCATGTGATTTCAATGGGGAATTGTATTTTCGAGAAAATTGCTCAAATGCTTTCAAATTGCGAATTGCAGTTGGATATATGTTTTATAGTTATTCTTGTACCAAATTTTAATTAAAAAAAAGTATACTAAAAATAAAAAATTCAATTTTTCGAAAATCTTGAAATATTTCAGTTTTGTCATTTTTAACAAATGGTTCCAAATTGTGTTTTTTTATTCAAAAACACATTAAAAAATCAAACAAATTTCAAAATTTTGGCAAAAAAAACTATTTTTGAATAGCTCTATGAGAAGTTGAAATTTTGAAACGAAAGCGCTCAGAAACTGGTTTGAGGCTTTATTTTACGTAGCATTGCTTCGATATTGTGTACTAAAATAATATTTTATGAGCAAATTGATGATCAGAAAGAAATCGGAAGATGACTTTTATTATCCTAGGCTACAAATTAAGGTTAAAATTCGAAAATTGAGATTTGTAAAATTGCCTAAGGATTGGCAAGTTTAATGTATATTCAAAGGGATATAAATATTTTTTTGGCAATAACCGAATTTTGAGAAGTAAAATTTCATTTTAATAACCACTTGAATGTGGAAATCGATTCGGATGACAATTTCTGTTACCCTAGTAGCAAAATGATTGTAAAATTTTGAAAATTGAAAAGTGTGAAATTTTCCATACGGTTAACATGGGAAAAATTTTAAACGAAAATTTTGAAAGTTCAATTTTTAGGACCAACTTTAGACCCACTTCTTATTTAGTGAGTGTTATAAAATTCGAATAGGAGATTCTCCTATATATGAGCTTCAATATCACAAACCGGAAATTTTTTTAAAAATTTTACTTTTTGAACAATAATTCATTGAACAGTCCGTCATGTGTTTTCAATGGGGAAATTTTATTTTTGAGAAACTTGCACATTTTGAACCAACTATAGTCCCATTTCTTATTTAGTGAGTGTTATAAAATTGGAATTGGAAATTCTCCTATATATAAGCTTCAATATCACAAAACGGAAAAAATTTTGAAAATTTTATTTTTTGAACAATAATTCATTGAATAGTCATCATGTGTTTTCAATAAGGAAATTTTATTTTTTAGAAAATTGCACTTTTTGGAACCACTTTAGACCCACTTCTTATTTAGTGAGTGTTATAAAATTGGAATTGGAGATTCTCCTATATATAAGCTTCAATACCACACATTGGAAAATTTTTTGAAAATTTTACTTTTTGAAAATTTATTCATTGAATAGTCCGTCATGAGTTTTCAATGGCGAAATCTTATTTTTGAGAAAATTGCAGTTTTTGGAACAACTTTAGACCCACTTCTTATTTAGTGAGTGTTATAAAATTGAAATTCGAGATTCTCCTATATATGAGCTTCAATATCACAAACCGGAAAAAATTTTGAAAATTTTACTTTTTGAACAATAATTCATTGAACAGTCCGCCATGTGTTTTCAATTGTGAAATTTTATTTTTGAGAAAATTGCACATTTTGAACCAACTATAGACCCGCTTCATATTTAGTGAGTGTTATAAAATTGGAATTGGAGATTCTCCTATATATAAGCTTCAATATAACACACCGGAAAACATTTTGAAAATTTTACTTTTTGAAAAATTATTCATTGAATAGTCCGTCATGTGTTTTCAATGGCGAAATCTTATTTTTGAGAAAATTGCACTTTTTGGAACAACTTTAGACCCACTTCTTATTTAGTGAGTGTTATAAAATTCAAATTCGAGACTCTCCTATATATGAGCTTCAATATCACAAACCGGAAAAAATTTTGAAAATTTTACTTTTTGAACAATAATTCATTGAACAGTTCGAGATGTGTTTTCCATGGGGAAATTTTATTTTTTAGAAAATTGCACATTTTGGAACAACTTTAGACCAACTTTTTATTTAGTGAGTGTTATAAAATTGAAATTGGATATTCTCCTATATATAAGCTTCAATATCACAAACGGGAAAAAATTTTGAAAATTTTAATTTTTGAACAATTATTCATTGAATAGTCCACCATGTGATTTCAATGGGGAATTGTATTTTCGAGAAAATTGCTCAAATGCTTTCAAATTGCGAATTGCAGTTGGATATATGTTTTATAGTTATTCTTGTACCAAATTTTAATTAAAAAAAAGTATACTAAAAATAAAAAATTCAATTTTTCGAAAATCTTGAAATATTTCAGTTTTGAGTGTATTTGAATGGAAAATTTCATTTTTAACAAATGGTTCCAAAAATTTTTTTTTTATTCAAAAACACATTAAAAATCAAACAAATTTTAAAATTTTCCAAAAAAAACTATTTTTGAATAGCTCTATGAGAAGTTGAAATTTTGAATCGAAAGCGCTCAGAAACTGTTTTGAGGCTTTATTTTACGTAGCATTGCTTCGATTTTGTGTACTAAAATAATATTTCATGAGCAAATTGATGATCAGAAAGAAATCGTAAGATGACTTTTATTATCCTAGGCTACAAATTAAAGTTAAAATTCGAAAATTGAGAATTGGAAAATTGCCTAAGGATTGGTAGGTTTAATGTATATTCAAAGGGATATAAAGATTTTTTTGGCAATAACCGAATTTTGAGTAGTAAAATTTCATTTTAATAACCACTTGAATATGGAAATCGATTCGGATGACAATTTCTGTTACCCTAGTTGCATAATGATTGTAAAATTTTGAAAATTTAGAAGTGTGAAATTTACCGTACTGTTAACATGGGAAAAATTTTAAACGGAAATTTTGAAAGTTCAATTTTTAGGACCAACTTTAGACATACTAATTATTTAGTGAGTGTTATAAAATTCGAATAGGAGATTCTCCTATATATGAGCTTCAATATCACAAACAGGAAAAAATTTTGAAAATTTTACTTTTTGAAAAATAATTCATTGAATAGTCCGTCATGTGTTTTCAATGGTGAAATCTTATTTTTGAGAAAATTGCACTTTTTGGAACAACTTTAGACCCACTTCTTATTTAGTGAGTGTTATAAAATTCAAATTCGAGATTCTCCTATATATGAGCTTCAATATCACAAACCGGAAAAAAAATTTAAAATTTTACTTTTTGAACAATAATTCATTGAACAGTCCGACATGTGTTTTCAATGGGGAAATTTTATTTTTGAGAAATTTGCACATTTTGAACCAACTATAGACCCGCTTCTTATTTAGTGAGTGTTATAAAATTGGAATTGGAGATTCTCCTATATATAAGCTTCAATATAACACACCGGAAAACATTTTGAAAATTTTACTTTTTGAACAATAATTCATTGAACAGTCCGCCATGTGTTTTCAATTGTGAAATTTTATTTTTGAGAAAATTGCACATTTTGAACTAATTATAGACCCACTTCTTATTTAGTGAGTGTTAAAAAATTGGAATTGGAGATTCTTCTATATATAAGCTTCAATATTACACACCGGAACAAATTTTGAAAATTTTAAATTTTGATAAATTATTCATTGAATAGTCCGTCATGTGTTTTCAATGGCGAAATCTTATTTTTGAGAAAATTGCACTTTTTGGAACAACTTTAGACCCACTTCTTATTTAGTGAGTGTTATAAAATTGAAATTCGAGATTCTCCTATATATGAGCTTCAATATCACGAAACGGAAAAAATTTTGAAAATTTTACTTTTTGAACAATTATTCATTGAATAGTCCGCCATGTGATTTCAATGGGGAATTGTATTTTCGAGAAAATTGCTCAAATGCTTTCAAATTGCGAATTGCAGTTGGATATATGTTTTATAGTTATTCTTGTACCAAATTTTAATTAAAAAAAAGTATACTAAAAATAAAAAATTCAATTTTTCGAAAATCTTGAAATATTTCAGTTTTGAGTGTATTTGAATGGAAAATTTCATTTTTAACAAATGGTTCCAAATTGTGTTTTTTTATTCAAAAACACATTAAAAATCAAACAAATTTTAAAATTTTGGCAAAAAAAACTATTTTTGAATAGCTCTATGAGAAGTTGAAGTTTTGAATCGAAAGCGCTCAGAAACTGTTTTGAGGCTTTATTTTACGTAGCATTGCTTCGATTTTGTGTACTAAAATAATATTTCATGAGCAAATTGATGATCAGAAAGAAATCGGAAGATGACTTTTAATTATCCTAGGCTACAAATTAAAGTTAAAATTCGAAAATTGAGAATTGGAAAATTGCCTAAGGATTGGCAAGTTTAATGTATATTCAAAGGGATATAAAGTTTTTTTTGGCAATAACCGAATTTTGAGAAGTAAAATTTCATTTTAATAACCACTTGAATGTGGAAATCGATTCGGATGACAATTTCTGTTTCCCTAGTTGCAAAATGATTGTAAAATTTTGAAAATTTAGAAGTGTGAAATTTTCCATACTGTTAACATGGGAAAAATTTTAAACGAAAATTTTGAAAGTTCAATTTTTAGGACCAACTTTAGACCTACTTTTTATTTAGTGAGTGTTATAAAATTCGATTAGGAGATTCTCCTATATATGAGCTTCAATATCACAAACCGGAAAAAATTTTGAAAATTTTACTTTTTGAAAAATAATTCATTGAAGAGTCCGTCATGTGTTTTCAATGGCGAAATCTTATTTTTGAGAAAATTGCACTTTTTGGAACAACTTTAGACCCACTTCTTATTTAGTGAGTGTTATAAAATTCAAATTCGAGATTCTCCTATATATGAACTTCAATATCACAAACCGGAAAAAATTTTGAAAATTTTACTTTTTGAACAATAATTCATTGAACAGTCCGACATGTGTTTTCAATGGGGAAATTTTATTTTTGAGAAATTTGCACATTTTGAACCAACTATAGTCCCACTTCTTATTTAGCCAGTGTTATAAAATTGGAATTGGAGATTCTCCTATATATAAGCTTCAATATCACACCCCGGAAAACATTTTGAAAATTTTACTTTTTGAACAATAATTCATTGAACAGTCCGCCATGTGTTTTCAATTGTGAAATTTTATTTTTGAGAAAATTGCACATTTTGAATTAACTATAGACCCACTTCTTATTTAGTGAGTGTTATAAAATTGGAATTGGAGATTCTCCTATATATAAGCTTCAATATCACAAACGGGAAAAAATTTTGAAAATTTTACTTTTTGAACAATAATTCATTGAACAGTCCGCCATGTGTTTTCAATGGGGAAATTTTATTTTTTAGAAAATTGCACTTTTTGGAACAACTTTAGACCCACTTCTTATCTAGTGAGTGTTATTAAATTCGAATTCGAGATTCTCCTATATATGAGCTTCAATATCACAAACCGGAAAAAAATTTTAAAATTTTACTTTTTGAACAATAATTCATTGAACAGTCCGCCATGTGTTTTCAATGGGGAATTTTTATTTTTGAGAAATTTGCACATTTTGAACCAACTATAGACCCAATTCTTTTTTAGTGAGTGTTATAAAATTGGAATTGGAGATTCTCATATATATAAGCTTCAATATCACACACCGGAAAAAATTTTGAAAATTTTACTTTTTGAACAATAATTCATTGAACAGTCCGACATGTGTTTTCAATGGGGAAATTTTATTTTTGAGAAATTTGCACATTTTGAACCAACTATAGTCCCACTTCTTATTTAGCCAGTGTTTTAAAATTGGAATTGGAGATTCTCCTATATATAAGCTTCAATATCACACCCCGGAAAACATTTTGAAAATTTTACTTTTTGAACAATAATTCAATGAACAGTCCGCCATGTGTTTTCAATTGTGAAATTTTATTTTTGAGAAAATTGCACATTTTGAACCAACTATAGACCCACTTCTTATTTAGTGAGTGTTATAAAATTGGAATTGGAGATTCTCCTATATATAAGCTTCAATACCACACATTGGAAAAGATTTTGAAAATTTTAATTTTTGAACAATTATTCATTGAATAGTCCGCCATGTGATTTCAATGGGGAATTGTATTTTCGAGAAAATTGCTCAAATGCTTTCAAATTGCGAATTGCAGTTGGATATATGTTTTATAGTTATTCTTGTACCAAATTTTAATTAAAAAAAAGTATACTAAAAATAAAAAATTCAATGTTTCGAAAATCTTGAAATATTTCAGTTTTGAGTGTATTTGAATGGAAAATTTCATTTTTAACAAATGGTTCCAAATTGTGTTTTTTTATTCAAAAACACATTAAAAATCAAACAAATTTCAAAATTTTGGCAAAAAAAACTATTTTTGAATAGCTCTATGAGAAGTTGAAATTTTGAATCGAAAGCGCTCAGAAACTGTTTTGAGGCTTTATTTTACGTAGCATTGCTTCGATTTTGTGTACTAAAATAATATTTCATGAGCAAATTGATGATCAGAAAGAAATCGGAAGATGACTTTTAATTATCCTAGGCTACAAATTAAAGTTTAAATTCGAAAATTGAGAATTGGAAAATTGCCTAAGGATTGGCAAGTTTAATGTATATTCAAAGGGATATAAAGTTTTTTTTGGCAATAACCGAATTTTGAGAAGTAAAATTTCATTTTAATAACCACTTGAATGTGGAAATCGATTCGGATGACAATTTCTGTTTCCCTAGTTGCAAAATGATTGTAAAATTTTGAAAATTTAGAAGTGTGAAATTTTCCATACTGTTAACATGGGAAAAATTTTAAACGAAAATTTTGAAAGTTCAATTTTTAGGACCAACTTTAGACCTACTTTTTATTTAGTGAGTGTTATAAAATTCGTTTAGGAGATTCTCCTATATATGAGCTTCAATATCACAAACCGGAAAAAATTTTGAAAATTTTACTTTTTGAAAAATAATTCATTGAAGAGTCCGTCATGTGTTTTCAATGGCGAAATCTTATTTTTGAGAAAATTGCACTTTTTGGAACAACTTTAGACCCACTTCTTATTTAGTGAGTGTTATAAAATTCAAATTCGAGATTCTCCTATATATGAACTTCAATATCACAAACCGGAAAAAATTTTGAAAATTTTACTTTTTGAACAATAATTCATTGAACAGTCCGACATGTGTTTTCAATGGGGAAATTTTATTTTTGAGAAATTTGCACATTTTGAACCAACTATAGTCCCACTTCTTATTTAGCCAGTGTTATAAAATTGGAATTGGAGATTCTCCTATATATAAGCTTCAATATCACACCCCGGAAAACATTTTGAAAATTTTACTTTTTGAACAATAATTCATTGAACAGTCCGCCATGTGTTTTCAATTGTGAAATTTTATTTTTGAGAAAATTGCACATTTTGAACCAACTATAGACCCACTTCTTATTTAGTGAGTGTTATAAAATTGGAATTGGAGATTCTCCTATATATAAGCTTCAATATCACAAACGGGAAAAAATTTTGAAAATTTTACTTTTTGAACAATAATTCATTGAACAGTCCGCCATGTGTTTTCAATGGGGAAATTTTATTTTTTAGAAAATTGCACTTTTTGGAACAACTTTAGACCCACTTCTTATTTAGTGAGTGTTATTAAATTCGAATTCGAGATTCTCCTATATATGAGCTTCAATATCACAAACCGGAAAAAAAATTTAAAATTTTACTTTTTGAACAATAATTCATTGAACAGTCCGCCATGTGTTTTCAATGGGGAAATTTTATTTTTGAGAAATTTGCACATTTTGAACCAACTATAGACCCAATTCTTTTTTAGTGAGTGTTATAAAATTGGAATTGGAGATTCTCCTATATATAAGCTTCAATATCACACACCGGAAAAAATTTTGAAAATTTTACTTTTTGAACAATAATTCATTGAACAGTCCGACATGTGTTTTCAATGGGGAAATTTTATTTTTGAGAAATTTGCACATTTTGAACCAACTATAGTCCCACTTCTTATTTAGCCAGTGTTTTAAAATTGGAATTGGAGATTCTCCTATATATAAGCTTCAATATCACACCCCGGAAAACATTTTGAAAATTTTACTTTTTGAACAATAATTCAATGAACAGTCCGCCATGTGTTTTCAATTGTGAAATTTTATTTTTGAGAAAATTGCACATTTTGAACCAACTATAGACCCACTTCTTATTTAGTGAGTGTTATAAAATTGGAATTGGAGATTCTCCTATATATAAGCTTCAATACCACACATTGGAAAAGATTTTGAAAATTTTAATTTTTGAACAATTATTCATTGAATAGTCCGTCATGTGTTTTCAATGGCGAAATTTTATTTTTGAGAAAATTGCACTTTTTGGAACAACTTTAGACCCACTTCTTATTTAGTGAGTTTTATAAAATTGAAATTCGAGATTCACCTATATTTGAGCTTCAATATTACGAACCGGAAAAATTTTGAAAATTTTACTTTTTGAACAATTATTCATTGAACAGTCCGCCATGTGATTTCAATGGGGAAATGTATTTTCGAGAAAATTGCTCAAATGCTTTCAAATTGCGAATTGCAGTTGGATATATGTTTTATAGTTATTCTTGTACCAAATTTTAATTAAAAAAAAGTATACTAAAAATAAAAAATTCAATTTTTCGAAAATCTTGAAATATTTCAGTTTTGAGTGTATTTGAATGGAAAATTTCATTTTTAACAAATGGTTCCAAATTGTGTTTTTTTATTCAAAAACACATTAAAAATCAAACAAATTTTAAAATTTTGGCAAAAAAAACTATTTTTGAATAGCTCTATGAGAATTTGAAATTTTGAATCGAAAGCGCTCAGAAACTGTTTTGAGGCTTTATTTTACGTAGCATTGCTTCGATATTGTGTACTAAAATAATATTTTATGAGCAAATTGATGATCAGAAAGAAATCGGAAGATGACTTTTATTATCCTAGGCTACAAATTAAGGTTAAAATTCGAAAATTGAGATTTGTAAAATTGCCTAAGGATTGGCAAGTTTAATGTATATTCAAAGGGATATAAATATTTTTTTGGCAATAACCGAATTTTGAGAAGTAAAATTTCATTTTAATAACCACTTGAATGTGGAAATCGATTCGGATGACAATTTCTGTTACCCTAGTAGCAAAATGATTGTAAAATTTTGAAAATTGAAAAGTGTGAAATTTTCCATACGGTTAACATGGGAAAAATTTTAAACGAAAATTTTGAAAGTTCAATTTTTAGGACCAACTTTAGACCCACTTCTTATTTAGTGAGTGTTATAAAATTCGAATAGGAGATTCTCCTATATATGAGCTTCAATATCACAAACCGGAAAAAATTTTGAAAATTTTACTTTTTGAACAATTATTCATTGAATAGTCCGCCATGTGATTTCAATGGGGAATTGTATTTTCGAGAAAATTGCTCAAATGCTTTCAAATTGCGAATTGCAGTTGGATATATGTTTTATAGTTATTCTTGTACCAAATTTTAATTAAAAATAAGTATACTAAAAATAAAAAATTCAATTTTTCGAAAATCTTGAAATATTTCAGTTTTGAGTGTATTTGAATGGAAAATTTCATTTTTAACAAATGGTTCCAAATTGTGTTTTTTTATTCAAAAACACATTAAAAATCAAACAAATTTCAAAATTTTGGCAAAAAAAACTATTTTTGAATAGCTCTATGAGAAGTTGAAATTTTGAAACGAAAGCGCTCAGAAACTGTTTTGAGGCTTTATTTTACGTAGCATTGCTTCGATATTGTGTACTAAAATAATATTTTATGAGCAAATTGATGATCAGAAAGAAATCGGAAGATGACTTTTATTATCCTAGGCTACAAATTAAGGTTAAAATTCGAAAATTGAGATTTGTAAAATTGCCTAAGGATTGGCAAGTTTAATGTATATTCAAAGGGATATAAATATTTTTTTGGCAATAACCGAATTTTGAGAAGTAAAATTTCATTTTAATAACCACTTGAATGTGGAAATCGATTCGGATGACAACTTCTGTTACCCTAGTAGCAAAATGATTGTAAAATTTTGAAAATTGAAAAGTGTGAAATTTTCCATACGGTTAACATGGGAAAAATTTTAAACGAAAATTTTGAAAGTTCAATTTTTAGGACCAACTTTAGACCCACTTCTTATTTAGTGAGTGTTATAAAATTCGAATAGGAGATTCTCCTATATATGAGCTTCAATATCACAAACCGGAAAAAATTTTGAAAATTTTACTTTTTGAACAATAATTCATTGAACAGTCCGCCATGTGTTTTCAATAGGGAAATTTTATTTTTGAGAAATTTGCACATTTTGAACCAACTTTAGACGCACTTCTTATTTAGTGAGTGTTATAAAATTGGAATTGGAGATTCTCCTATATATAAGCTTCAATATCACACACCGGAAAACATTTTGAAAATTTTACTTTTTGAATAATAATTCATTGAACAGTCCGCCATGTGTTTTCAATTGTGAAATTTTATTCTTGAGAAAATTGCACATTTTGAACCAACTATAGACCCACTTCTTATTTAGTGAGTGTTATAAAATTGGAATTGGAGATTCTCCTATATATAAGCTTCAATATCACACACCGGAACAAATTTTGAAAATTTTACTTTTTGAACAATAATTCATTGAACAGTCCGCCATGTGTTTTCAATGGGGAAATTTTATTTTTTAGAAAATTACACTTTTTGGAACAACTTTAGACCCACTTTTTATTTAGTGAGTGTTATAAAATTGAAATTGGATATTCTCCTATATATAAGCTTCAATATCACAAACGGGAAAAAATTTTGAAAATTTTAATTTTTGAACAATTATTCATTGAATAGTCCGCCATGTGATTTCAATGGGGAATTGTATTTTCGAGAAAATTGCTCAAATGCTTTCAAATTGCGAATTGCAGTTGGATATATGTTTTATAGTTATTCTTGTACCAAATTTTAATTAAAAAAAAGTATACTAAAAATAAAAAATTCAATTTTTCGAAAATCTTGAAATATTTCAGTTTTGTCATTTTTAACAAATGGTTCCAAATTGTGTTTTTTTATTCAAAAACACATTAAAAAATCAAACAAATTTCAAAATTTTGGCAAAAAAAACTATTTTTGAATAGCTCTATGAGAAGTTGAAATTTTGAAACGAAAGCGCTCAGAAACTGTTTTGAGGCTTTATTTTACGTAGCATTGCTTCGATATTGTGTACTAAAATAATATTTTATGAGCAAATTGATGATCAGAAAGAAATCGGAAGATGACTTTTATTATCCTAGGCTACAAATTAAGGTTAAAATTCGAAAATTGAGATTTGTAAAATTGCCTAAGGATTGGCAAGTTTAATGTATATTCAAAGGGATATAAATATTTTTTTGGCAATAACCGAATTTTGAGAAGTAAAATTTCATTTTAATAACCACTTGAATGTGGAAATCGATTCGGATGACAATTTCTGTTACCCTAGTAGCAAAATGATTGTAAAATTTTGAAAATTGAAAAGTGTGAAATTTTCCATACGGTTAACATGGGAAAAATTTTAAACGAAAATTTTGAAAGTTCAATTTTTAGGACCAACTTTAGACCCACTTCTTATTTAGTGAGTGTTATAAAATTCGAATAGGAGATTCTCCTATATATGAGCTTCAATATCACAAACCGGAAATTTTTTTAAAAATTTTACTTTTTGAACAATAATTCATTGAACAGTCCGTCATGTGTTTTCAATGGGGAAATTTTATTTTTGAGAAACTTGCACATTTTGAACCAACTATAGTCCCATTTCTTATTTAGTGAATGTTATAAAATTGGAATTGGAAATTCTCCTATATATAAGCTTCAATATCACAAAACGGAAAAAATTTTGAAAATTTTATTTTTTGAACAATAATTCATTGAATAGTCATCATGTGTTTTCAATAAGGAAATTTTATTTTTTAGAAAATTGCACTTTTTGGAACCACTTTAGACCCACTTCTTATTTAGTGAGTGTTATAAAATTGGAATTGGAGATTCTCCTATATATAAGCTTCAATACCACACATTGGAAAAATTTTTGAAAATTTTACTTTTTGAAAATTTATTCATTGAATAGTCCGTCATGAGTTTTCAATGGCGAAATCTTATTTTTGAGAAAATTGCAGTTTTTGGAACAACTTTAGACCAACTTTTTATTTAGTGAGTGTTATAAAATTGAAATTGGATATTCTCCTATATATAAGCTTCAATATCACAAACGGGAAAAAATTTTGAAAATTTTAATTTTTGAACAATTATTCATTGAATAGTCCACCATGTGATTTCAATGGGGAATTTTATTTTCGAGAAAATTGCTCAAATGCTTTCAAATTGCGAATTGCAGTTGGATATATGTTTTATAGTTATTCTTGTACCAAATTTTAATTAAAAAAAAGTATACTAAAAATAAAAAATTCAATTTTTCGAAAATCTTGAAATATTTCAGTTTTGAGTGTATTTGAATGGAAAATTTCATTTTTAACAAATGGTTCCAAAAATTTTTTTTTTATTCAAAAACACATTAAAAATCAAACAAATTTTAAAATTTTCCAAAAAAAACTATTTTTGAATAGCTCTATGAGAAGTTGAAATTTTGAATCGAAATCGCTCAGAAACTGTTTTGAGGCTTTATTTTACGTAGCATTGCTTCGATTTTGTGTACTAAAATAATATTTCATGAGCAAATTGATGATCAGAAAGAAATCGGAAGATGACTTTTAATTATCCTAGGCTACAAATTAAAGTTAAAATTCGAAAATTGAGAATTGGAAAATTGCCTAAGGATTGGCAAGTTTAATGTATATTCAAAGGGATATAAAGTTTTTTTTGGCAATAACCGAATTTTGAGAAGTAAAATTTCATTTTAATAACCACTTGAATGTGGAAATCGATTCGGATGACAATTTCTGTTTCCCTAGTTGCCAAATGATTGTAAAATTTTGAAAATTTAGAAGTGTGAAATTTTCCATACTGTTAACATGGGAAAAATTTTAAACGAAAATTTTGAAAGTTCAATTTTTAGGACCAACTTTAGACCTACTTTTTATTTAGTGAGTGTTATAAAATTCGATTAGGAGATTCTCCTATATATGAGCTTCAATATCACAAACCGGAAAAAATTTTGAAAATTTTACTTTTTGAAAAATAATTCATTGAAGAGTCCGTCATGTGTTTTCAATGGCGAAATCTTATTTTTGAGAAAATTGCACTTTTTGGAACAACTTTAGACCCACTTCTTATTTAGTGAGTGTTATAAAATTCAAATTCGAGATTCTCCTATATATGAACTTCAATATCACAAACCGGAAAAAATTTTGAAAATTTTACTTTTTGAACAATAATTCATTGAACAGTCCGACATGTGTTTTCAATGGGGAAATTTTATTTTTGAGAAATTTGCACATTTTGAACCAACTATAGTCCCACTTCTTATTTAGCCAGTGTTATAAAATTGGAATTGGAGATTCTCCTATATATAAGCTTCAATATCACACCCCGGAAAACATTTTGAAAATTTTACTTTTTGAACAATAATTCATTGAACAGTCCGCCATGTGTTTTCAATTGTGAAATTTTATTTTTGAGAAAATTGCACATTTTGAACCAACTATAGACCCACTTCTTATTTAGTGAGTGTTATAAAATTGGAATTGGAGATTCTTCTATATATAAGCTTCAATATCACAAACGGGAAAAAATTTTGAAAATTTTACTTTTTGAACAATAATTCATTGAACAGTCCGCCATGTGTTTTCAATGGGGAAATTTTATTTTTTAGAAAATTGCACTTTTTGGAACAACTTTAGACCCACTTCTTATTTAGTGAGTGTTATTAAATTCGAATTCGAGATTCTCCTATATATGAGCTTCAATATCACAAACCGGAAAAAATTTTGAAAATTTTACTTTTTGAACAATAATTCATTGAACAGTCCGCCATGTGTTTTCAATTGTGAAATTTTATTTTTGAGAAAATTGCACATTTTGAACCAACTATAGACCCGCTTCATATTTAGTGAGTGTTATAAAATTGGAATTGGAGATTCTCCTATATATAAGCTTCAATATAACACAACGGAAAACATTTTGAAAATTTTACTTTTTGAAAAATTATTCATTGAATAGTCCGTCATGTGTTTTCAATGGCGAAATCTTATTTTTGAGAAAATTGCACTTTTTGGAACAACTTTAGACCCACTTCTTATTTAGTGAGTGTTATAAAATTCAAATTCGAGACTCTCCTATATATGAGCTTCAATATCACAAACCGGAAAAAATTTTGAAAATTTTACTTTTTGAACAATAATTCATTGAACAGTTCGAGATGTGTTTTCCATGGGGAAATTTTATTTTTTAGAAAATTGCACATTTTGGAACAACTTTAGACCAACTTTTTATTTAGTGAGTGTTATAAAATTGAAATT